>NW_021011489.1:785706-1357156 GCF_003987935.1 Bombyx mandarina | reverse complement strand
CAGAAGTCGAGCATCGCCTTCCAGGACGCGTCGCTGCCGAGCATCGTAGCCACGACGCGCGGCAGCGAGAGGTCCTCTCCAATGACCGCGACGAGGGCGGCGCGTTGCTCGTCGAATCCAAAGCAACGCGCCAGCGTGTGTTCCGCTGTGTCTTCCTCGTCGCGGTCCGCGCAGTGGTGGCACTGCGCCGTCGGTTCCCTTCCGGCTATCTTAAAGAGGTACCGGCCAAAACACCCATGGCCGGTCAACATCTGCGTCAGCCGGAAGGTGAGACATCCGCGGTCGCGGCCCACCCAGTCCGCGAGGACCGGACGGACCGCCTCGACGGTACGGAGGCCGGCCGACGGGTCTGCCAAGCGGCGAGACCACGCCTCCAGCACGGACCGCCGAGATTGGAGCCTCCGCGCTCGAACTACTCCTTCGCCGGGGCGCCCTTCCCCCCTAGAGCGAAGGTCGCTACGCCACCGGTAATCGGCAGCGAGCGCCTCCGCCTCCAGGTCCCAGGGTGGCGCCCCGGCGAGCAAGCACGCCGCCTCGAAGGAGACGGTGCGGTATCCTCGGATCGCCCTGACCGCGATCGCGCGCTGCGGACGTCGCAGCGCGGCGACGTTCTGGCGGGTCAGGGCGTGGCACCATACGGGCGCGCCGTATAGTGCCATCGACCGCACCACCCCCATGTAGAGGCGGCGCGCCACCTGATCGGGACCCCCGACGTTTGGAAGCAGCCGGCTCAGAGAGCCGGCCGTCGCCATCAGTCGAGGGCCCAACTTCTCAAAGTGAGCGCGGAAGTTCCACCATGTAAAGTTCTTACTACCTTAAGGATATTTTTTAACAAATTACGCTACTCGTTTTTTTGTTAAAATGTATAGCTGTTGATATTCTGTTTTATCAAAGAAATATATGTTTTAACAATATTAAAAAGCGGGTTCTGAGATATTATTCCTGAAGAAGCTTTCGAGGGTTCGGACCCAGATAAAAGGGTGCGCCATGAGTGAGGCCAATAATACCTCGTACGGTGACAAGCCTTGTTAGTCTGAATTTTTTATGTATTTTTTACGAAAAATTTGGGAGCACTGTGAAAGAAAAAGTATTTCACTGTTAATAAAACTTTAAACAAAGTTTCTTTAGATCAATTTAAATAATTTGAATTTGATTGGGCTAATTAAAAAAAATACGTATTTAAAATACAAAACAGTCCAAATAATAATTTGTTCGTATTTTTTTGTATAAGTTTTATTTGACATTCGTGAAAGACAAGCTAGATCCACAATCGCCGTTCATTGAACAGAGACAATGCTCTCCTACACACATTTTCAACTTTATTCCGAAGGTCGAAGGTAGATTTTTGTTAGCTACTAATATTTACGGTCGAGCTTGATAAGTTCGCGTGGAATATGAAAGGGCAACGAATCTCGGTCCCGATGCTATTTACATGAGTATTTCGATAATGTAAGGGATAGCGAAGGGCCTATTTACCTACGCCTGTCTATGATACGAGTAATCTCTTGGAAAAGGGTAGAGATCAATATACCTTATGACGTATTCTTTTCAAGCCGATCGTATTATTTTGCTCACTCTTGTTGTAAGTTTATAAATGCGTTGATAAATAATAAATTGAACGGAAAAGTTGAGTGTCGATTTTTATTGAACAAGATGGCGTATGACGTAGGGCGTATAGTAATACAATAAGTTAAGTTTGAAAAGTACAGCTCGTAATTTATAAATTTGAAGAAAATGGTTTTTTAATTATTAATAAAAGGTTTAATTTAAATTTTAAATAGTGATAGGCAGCGACTTGCTTCTGTCTCTGACATTGCTTGACGTCCAAGAGTGGCGGTGACCACTCACCATCAGGTGAGCTGTATTTTTCCCTACCTAACAAGATGTAAATAAAAAAAAAACATGTGTGCAATTCACACGTGGTAGAAGTGAAACCTTCAATAATTTTGGCTTCAAGATAATGAGACGAATGTAAATTTTCAGGAAGAGGACAATTGTAGGTATTAGTAATGATCGTAGTGATACAAAGTTTAATAATTATTTTACATTTTATTTGTATATATTACATAGATTTATTCAGAATGTGTTAAGTACGAATATTAGGTACGAAGCAGAGAACCACCAATATAAGAAACACTGTATAAATGTCTCCCTATCTCATTTTCTCCCACGCTAAATTTTATGAATTAATGTGTATGTCTCTTTTTACTATCGGTTTTTCGTTTCATTGACTTTCGAATCACAACGATGCTAAAGAAGTTTTCAGTTCAAAAAACAAAAAAAAAATCTTTGTAATTAATCATTTTGTTGTTATTATTGTTATTTCCAAATTACTTCCATTTGTAGTCGTTAGCATTCCCAATCCTTACTATAACGGTTTTTTATGTCAAAATCATTATTATTAACTACAATGAAACATTCAGCAAATTTTCAATTAGAAGCTAAGCTCAGAGAGAGTAAACATTACCGAAAAACAATCCGATTAGCACCTTGTTTGTAAGCACATCAATTAGCATTTGTTAACGTTGCCCAATGACGCAATATTTTGGACGAACGCAAAATTTAATGTGCTTTAATAATACCAGTTTAAGGCGTGTTTTTGGGCAAAAATGTAAAATCGAAAAGTAGGCAGACGAGTGTCCGTACCATCTGATTGGTGAGTAGCATAGCTGGGCCGCTGTGTGCGGTTTTTTTTATTTTTTTTTTATTGCTTAGATGGCTAGACGAGCTCACAGCCCACCTGGTGTTAAGTGGTTACTGGAACCCACAGACATCTACAACGTAAAGCGCCACCCATCTTGAGATATCAGTTCTAAGGTCTCAGTATAGTTACAACGGCTGTCCCACCCTTCAAACCGAAACGCATTACTGCTTTACGGCAGAAATAGGCAGGGCGGTGGTACCTACCCGTGCGGACTCACACGAGGTCCTACCACCAGTAAAGTATAGGACTATTTTAAAGCTTTGCTCTAAGAACGACATATCATCGGAAAATGCCAATCGCTCGGAAAACACCGCGAAGGGAAGATTATTTCAGAGCCAGTGGCACGTGTCAAAGAAGTTTTCTGAAAACGTACTGTGGATGAGCGCAGTGTATTCACATATTGTTGATACACTTTTTTCCACTGGCGAATGTAGTGATAGTAAAATGTAAACGATTGGATCATCTAAAACAAATACTTAGAGTTTCTTTTGCAATAAACGGTACAAAAAAGGGAAGAACAGATATCCCTCTTTAGACTTAGATCGACCAAACAATTCGTTACATTGGGATAATCATCAATCCGGGCGGCTCTCTTTTATATGGACTCAAATGGAAGTAGCCGGTAATTGTGAGGCCTAACCCAGAATTGAGAGCAGTACTCCACGCGATGTGAGACTTGCACATTGTATATTGAAAGTCTTTATCCAGGCGTAAAGTAACACTTCGAATTGTCGAGATATTTTCAAAAAATGACATTTTTTATTTCAAAACATAAATTAATAGATTTAAATACCGTTACTTTCCAGTACTAAACTATATATAGCATAGCAAATATATTTCACGTTTACATAATGCCTACGATATCAATGCTATTTGCAGGCCTTTATGGCAACAAATGGTCGCCAGTATAATTATTATCGCACTGATTTATAACCATTGTACTGTTTGCAGAATATTAAGCGCTGGTATTACGAGCATTTTCATTATTAAGCCATTAATACCATTATTATGACCGTTGTAATTAGGTTATATTGTATTAAAGTGCATTAATATGTTGAGAAATGTATTTTCGTGAAATTGAAATCATGAGTTTGGAGATGGACGCCAAAATTTAAAGAAAATGCCCTTGTCTTTTTGTAATTTTTATACACCAAGATAAAGGTAGAGTTGAAATAATATAAATCGATTGTTGGCGCGATGTTTAAGTTGTTGATCCTTCGTCACTATGAACACTTTAAAATAATAAAAAATAATCTCGAGATTAAACAAGTAATGTATTTTAATTACGTCTGTGACTCGAGGAAAATGTTAGTACTTAAAGATAATAGTTACCACCAGAGCGAATGCTATCTTCAACTGTGCAGTCATTTTTCGATCACTGTGAATGCTAGAAAAAGACAAACATATAGTAGCTAGTCACGTTTCCCTTTCTCTCACATTGAGCACTGCAACTGCATTGCGGCACAAACGAAATCGCAATCTCTAAAGCCACATAACAATATTTCGAATTCGCATTATATTCTTGAGTAATGAAGCAAATATGCAGATAAGTAGACACGTACATATTAAAATGTTTTGAACTAGTGCTTAGATTTGGGACAAATAATAATTTGATACAATTTGAACAAATAATAATAACTAGACGATGACGGAGCTTTGCTCGGTTTTTTTTTATAAATTGTGTTTTTTAGAAATTATATTTAAATACGAATTAAATATTGATAAAATGATGAAATATTCCAAGATCGTTCAGACATTTTTAAGTGAATACATGAGTTAAAAAGACACAAATAATATAAATAAACAATTCATTTTCTTGGTATTACCTTAAACCAAACACTCATTGGCTTCGGGTGGCTTAACAACGCCATATGCTGAAATAGCTTTAGTGTTATTGTGTCTTTAAAGCAGTTGGTTGCTCTCAATTATGAAAAATAGTATTATTGTTCGCCAATAGATGTCGGGAAGAGTCATAAAGTTGATTATCGATAAAGTTGATCATTAAAAACACGAATAAAACAACATTTTCTGAAAATAAATCGTAGCTAGATCGATTTATCGCCCCCGTATACTAAATTTTATGAAAATCGTTGGAGCCGTTTCCGAGGTATAATAATAATAATACATATATAATAATAAGGTTTGTGCGAATAGTTCTCGCTGTTAATTGCTAGGTACTATATACAAAAGAAAAGATAATTGCTTTGCCTATACTATTTTTGAAAATATTAGGGTGTGTTTTTGAAATTCGAATCGACTAAATGAGAATCGACTAAATTCTTTTTTCTGCGACGCTCCGAAACGAGGCCTAGTGCACTATTTCTGCATCAATTTAATGACATCATAAATTCTCGATTTAATTCGGCCTGCATGCCTCCAGATATAACTATTTGTGTATTATATAACAACGCGAAACTAATTAACCGTATAGTTGTTTGTGTTCTAGCCGTGATTTACACATGTGGTCGTAAAGGAAATTAATTGCCGAAATTATGGTTTGTATGTGAACTGAACGTAACGTAATCATATAGCTGATATCAAATACCCTGTTTTGTAAGTCATTTGACTTTTTTATATTTTGTCATTTTTTGTATGAAGGTCTCTCGCTTGATTGACTGATTGATTGACTTGACTGATTAGTGTTGAATATGAACATACAATTGCGATCGATGGTGTACGGTTGAACACCAGAAAGGTATAATGAAGCTTTAATTGATTCTGGCTGGACTGTTTTTGTTACTTTGAATAGATAGTCAAGCTAACAGTTTAATTGGTTTTAAATTCACAGGGTTTGACCAGTACGCGAATGCTATCACAAATCTAAATGAATAAAGCGGTAGTCTTGTTTACGTATTCGTATTTTAAAAAAAATAACAACCCTCAAACTTTGAGTGCCTTGCCTACTCAGCTCAAACCTTGCCTATTAAACCACGAACGTTAAAAAAATAATATGTTACTAAGAAACTTTTTTACTGGTGGTAGGACCTCTTGGGAGTCCGCACGGGTAGGTACCACCACCCCGCCTATTTCCGCCGTGAAGCAGTAATGCGTTTCGGTTTGAAGGGTGGGGTAGCCGTTGTAACATACTGAGACCTTAGAACTTATATCTCGACGTGGGTGGCGCATTTACGTTGTAGATGTCTATGGACTCCAGTAACCACTTAACACCAGGTGGGCTGTGAACTCGTCCATCCATCTAAGCAATAAAAAAAAAAAAAAGTTGTGACAGGGGAGCTTGAATCGCTCACTTTGAGAAGTTGGGCCCTCGGCTGATGGCAACGGCCGGCTCTTTGAGCCGGCTCCTTCCAAACGTCGGGGGTCCCGATCAGGTGGTGCGCCGCCTCTACATGGGGGTGGTGCGGTCGATGGCACTATACGGCGCGCCCGTATGGTGCCACGCCCTGACCCGCGAGAACGTCGCGGCGCTGCGACGTCCGCAGCGCGCGATCGCGGTCAGGGCGATCCGAGGATACCGCACCGTCTCCTTCGAGGCGGCGTGCTTGCTCGCCGGGGCGCCACCCTGGGACCTGGAGGCGGAGGCGCTCGCTGCCGATTACAGGTGGCGTAGCGACCTCCGCTCTAGGGGGGAAGGGCGCCCCGGCGAAGGTGTAGTTCGAGCGCGGAGGCTCCACTCTCGGCGGTCCGTGCTGGAGGCGTGGTCTCGCCGCTTGGCGGACCCGTCGGCCGGCCTCCGAACCGTCGAGGCGGTCCGCCCGGTTCTCGCGGACTGGGTGGGCCGCGACCGCGGATGCCTCACCTTCCGNTAATTAAAATCTTACGTTACGGATAATTTTTTGCGGTTAGGGTACCCCTCCGCATCGTCTCATAAGGAACTTCGTTCCAAAAATAGTAGTGTTGTAGGGTAACCCGCTGGTGGAGAGGACCTCTCGCTGCCGCGCGTCGTGGCTACGATGCTCGGCAGCGACGCGTCCTGGAAGGCGATGCTCGACTTCTGCGAGTCCACCATCTCGCAGAAGGAGGCGGCGGAGCGAGAGAGGGAGAGCTCTTCCCTTTCCGCACCGATCCGTCGCCGTCGAGCCGGGGGCCGGAGGCGGGAATACGCCCGTACGTCCCGGCCCCTGTAGATGGCGGCCTCCCCCCGGTGAAGGTCAAGGGGCGACCTGAGGGGGTGAGGCCGCGCGGCGCGCTACCAGCACTCTAGCGCGCTGCCGTGGAGTGAATAGAGCGACCGGTCGACGGTGTATCGCGTCCCGACCCGGCAGGCTGGTTCTGGTCCAGCGGGGTATTCCGGGACACCAGCGGCACCGTCTGGGCGGCCCGACGGGCTGCCGTACCGAGACGGCCGACGTTTCAGAGCCTTCGATTCGCCTCGAAGGCTCCGTCGGCTGGGCGTCCTTGGGGTGAGCCGCGCCGTCTGGTTGTAGTGTTGACCGCGGTAGCCCCCCTACCTCATCCGGGTTCTGACCTCGGAGGGGATCGGACGTCGGGTGTAAGAGTGCAGAGGAGTCGTTTAGTGGGTGGGCTCTAAAATCCTTGGGCCCGCGGTCTGCTCACAACACCATGCAGATCGTTGAGTCTCACATACCCCGCGCGCCCCTTTTGCGCGGGGACCTCGTAGGAGGTTCGGCCCTCTACCAAAAAAAAAAAAAAAAAAAAAAAGGGGAGCTTGAATATTTACGAATTGACTGGCACCAAACTTGATGTGTCGGAGAATTTTTTAAATATTGCAAGGCACAATTAGATGGACCGCGTTACTGAAAAGAATAATATACTTAAAAAAGGATAGTTTTTTGGATCAAACACGTAAATGATTTCTGAAAACGAGCAGAGATTAGACTGTGGTTCTTAATCCTGTAAGGAAACTATTTCGAATTTAATGTAAGTAAATAAGCTTTAGAGAGCATATTCAGCTTTAGCATACGTATTTATCCGAAATCGAGGCAGTGCGACCCCTTTATTTGATTTCTGATTTAATTTAAATCCTGCTGGAGCGAAATGGTTTATACGAGGATCAAGTTGGCAAACAATATTCTTGTCGAGAGCCAGGCAGGCACCCAACGTGCTAAATAAACTTTGAACGGGTTCACCATATCCATAGTGATATTGAAATTTAGACAAACTAGTGGTCCCGCAGTAGTCGAAATTCGACTATAATTAATTGAAATTATAAGTTTCAACATTATTATGGTCCTATTGTTACAGATTTCGCCAAGACTACACTATAAACAAATACTCGTAATATTAAAGATAAACAATACTAACCTGTTCTCAATTTGACTACAGACTTTAAGCAATAACAAAAGTTTGACAATAAACAAAGAGTATACGTGTGTGCGTCAAATACATGGTAGTGTGTGTAATGTTTTCTTTATTGATTTAACGTATCTTTTATGCATTATTTAAAAAAATATATTAGCATGGTGCACTTCTTCTATATATTCTCTATAAGTGTGGAAAATTTCATGCTCCACCGTCCGCGCAATTTTCGTAAAAAAGGGATACAAAGTTTTTGCTTCACGTATTAATATATAGATAACATTTTATTTGCTGCCTGCGGAAAATGGGCGAGTGAATATCGAAGCCTGAAATCAGTCTGTGTAATTAAGTAAAAATTTAAGTGGCTGTTTTAAGTCAAAATAATATTTATATGAATTTACTAAATGCATAAGAAAGTTTATACGTTACTTAAATAAAAGTCTTTTTTTTGTTTGTCTGTTTGTTCTAATCTGCGAAACGGCTTGATCGGTATTGACCGGGATTTAATTATAAGGAATAATTAATGCTAATTTTATTTTAGAAAAAAAATGCACGGCGCTGCGAAAACAAATTAAATACTCACGAAATTGTGAAACAAATCTGATTCGATTACGGAAAATAAAAATATCAGACAAAGTTACAACAAAACATGGCTGCGTTGAATACTAATAACTAGTTGAATTAAGAGTAAATTGAAAGTCTATGTTTTCACGAAAGCTCGAGGACTTAATAATTGTAAATTTTTATTACGTTTTTATTCAACCGAGCTTAAAGTTTTCGCGTAAGCTGCTCACGAATATCGGCATTCGTAGATATGAATGAATTTGTGCTTATTCTGAAAAGTTTTTCAAATTTACGTTCACATTATTATTATGTGACTTATGTGTAGTTGACTAATGTTTATCAAAACCTCTGTTGTAAATTTAACACCAGAACAGTACTTATTCTTCGAAGATGGTATACTAAAAATATAATTTCCATAGAGAAGTTAAGTTTCGGTTTGAAGGGTGGGGCAGCCGTTATAACTATACTTGAGACCTTAGAACTTATATCTCAAACTGGGTGGCGCATTTACGTTGTAGATGTCTATGGGCTCCAGTAACCACTTAACACCAGGTGGGTTGTGAGCTCGTCCACCCATATAAGCAATAAAAAAAATAAAAAAAAAATAAGTTAACTAGTGCTATAAATATTTTAAATACATATTTCCATAGAGAAGATTACTTAACTAGTGGTATAAATATTTTAAATACACAAATAACGTGTTAGAACGAACTATACATGAGATATCGTAAGTTGCTGGTACTATTCTAATATTCGTTGGCAATCGTAACTATAAAAAAAAATTCAACTCAACTGTTCCCTGTGATTATCGCGTGAATACAAACAATGAAACAAAGATTGCACAAAGACTAGAAGATTGCACAAAGTGGGAATGAGTTGCTCGCTCCGGGCATTTCAATATTGTAATAATTGTTATGTTATAATCACTTATTGTAAAAATGAATATTTAAAAAAATCTAATTTAAAAAAAAATAATCTAATATTTAAAAAAAAAAAAAGACATGTCCGCTGAGTTTCTTGCCAATTCTTCTCAGGACGGAGGCTAATTCTTGTGAATTAGCGGAAGTTACCGGTAGTTCTTTTGACGTTCAATAAGTATGTACATACTTTCATTTATGTTGAATAAAACTTTTTTGATTTGATTTGATTTGATTTGAAAGGTACAATTATTAATTTATCAATATTTACCGGTTTGTTAATTTTTTTAATTTTATGAATATGCGAACGAATGCACATCCTTTCTGGTCTTAATTGGTAATTGGAACCCAGAATACACGTTAATGCCGCTACCAACTTTGAGAACTGAGGACGTAATCTCAGCTGCATTGTGGGTGTTATTCTTGAAACAGCAAATAATGAATGTAAAAGAAAATACAGATTAGATTTTATATGTTGCAGTGTGAGCTTCGTTTAAAAGCACTCTAAAATTTTACGATCGACGCGTTCACATTCAAACGTATATAGAAAATAGAAACTATCATTTGAAATGAGCTATGTTTGCAGAATAAATTATATATAAAAGAACATAATATAAAGGTACAACAAAATAAATAGCAATTTTGAATATTGAACTTTATGCTATGAGTACTTCGCTAGTACTTATTTTTATTCGAAAATTAATATATTCAGGGACTACATACTAATTAAAGTGACATTAAATATTTGTATATTAAATTGAATTAATGTTTGAAATACAGATATTTGTTGAGACTATTCGTGAGCTATTTGCCTTGATCGCATTAAAGCTTTCCCTAAAACATCAAAAATATGCCAAAATTCAAAAGAGACAAGTTTTACGTCTATTTGTGGCTTCGTAGCTTCTATAAAAATATTTTTTCTTCATTCTGTTTTTCGAGGCTTGCTATTTATTTGAGCTCTTTTTGAAGGAAAACTTGTTAATTTGATTAAAAAGCTCCTTCTCGAATTGGCGTGAGAATTTTTTATACTTTAATTGGACTGTAGCAACATTTGATACTAATATAGTCATAATAGATAAGATTGTTCTTCCATATAATATATAAGATATTCATATAAGATAGAGAAAGAAAACAAAACAAGAAAAGCGGTGACGTTTAATAAATTATTTTTTTATTGCTTAGATGGGTGGCCGAGCTCA
The DNA here is from genome assembly GCF_003987935.1 of Bombyx mandarina. The sequence goes on along the minus strand of NW_021011489.1, from coordinate 1,346,555 downwards.
CAGTCCACCTGGTGTTTAGTGATTACTGGAGCCCATAAACATCTACAACGTAAATGCGCCACCCACCTTGAGATATAAGTTCTAAGGACGCGAAAGGAGGAGTATGAAATTTCGCACACTTATAGAGAATATAGAGAAGGAGTGCAGAATGTTAATATATTTTTAAATTTTGCCAAAAAAATACATTAAATCAATAAAAAAAACCATTACACATATACTACCATATATTTGATGCACACACGCATGCATACTATTAATTTATTGTCAAACTTTTGTTCATGACCTCTCTGGTCAAATTGAGAGTAGATTAAAATTTTGTTTGTCTTTATTAATATTTTTCTATATTGTAGGTAGTTTTGGCGAAATTTGTGATTATAGAAGTATATATAATAGTATTTTACAGTAAAATTATAACAGTGTACAAACTTATAATTTCAATTAATTATAGTCGAATTTCGACTACCAGGAGACCACTAGTAATAATAAAAAAATACATGCATATTTACTAACAGATTATTTTAAATTTTCGCAGAGTGGTGTTTTCCGGGTTTTTCTGAAACCAACTTGCGATGGAAAAACTCGCAGTTTCCAACTTCGTTAACGTACAGCGGGAGCTTTAATAAAATCACTTTTTGTTTTGGATAAAACTCATTAAAACTGGAAAAAGAGTTGACTTTTTTAATTTTATTTTATGCGATGAATTTTGCTATTGCTTTAACTTTAGATGTAGGTAAATAGAACTTCCTTGAAGTCATCTAATGACAAACCAAGACCAACGGACACCAATTACTTTGTATTATTCCAAATGTAAAGAGAATAAATAAAATTCAAAACAATTCGATTGTTAGTAAGTCGAAGTTTTTAATATTTCAATTTCCGTTTTTATTTTTATTGTTACAAGATAGATACGACTGAACTGATATAAATTAATAGGTTTGTTTGTGGAGAATCCGCGAATTAAATTTGCCTTTTGTAAACATTACATAATAACTAATTTAATCTAACAATTAGCGGAATTATATGCGGACTAAATTTGATACGCAAAATTCAACGAACGTTACCATCTACTGCCGAATACATTCGTTGTTTGGGGCTCAGTAACTACATACATAACGTAGTTACTGGGCATTGTGTAAAATTTAAGTATTAAGTGCCGGACGACACCCCCGGTACATGAAGAGGACTGACCCTATTTGCCACTGACTATGGTCCTATTCTGAAATTGTTAAAATCCGTGACTTATGACGTTTTTAATTTAATTATGGGTATGTGTTTGTGTGTGTGTAAACATAGAAAAAGTTCCAACAAACTTAAATGATGAGATGTGTAATTGCTTGACTATGTTGTATAATTTAAAAATGGAAACAGACATGCATAGAAATATCAGCCAGCGACGAATATCATAGTTAGGCCAGACGTGCGTACGATGCAAAAGTATAAAAATAAATTACTTTTCATGAGAACCCTCTTGTCGTGGCCACTGGAAACTACATACCCGACCCAGTAGACCGAATGGTAAACCGTCGACGTCGCCCAAAGCACGTCATTACGGATCCTCCTGATTCACTAACGGTGCTTTTAGGCACCACAAGCACCGGTCACCGTCCTCGTCGATCCCGTTGCTTGCGACGAAGGGCTCGACGAGCGAATTAACCCATAGACGCAGCCCACTGAGTTTCTCGCCGGATCTTCTCAGTGGATCGTTTCCGATCCGGTGGTAGACTCTGCGAAGCACTGTTCTTGCTAGGGTCAGTGTTAGCAACATCCGGTTTGAACCCCGTGAGCTCACCTACACACGTTAGGGCGACGCTAAAATAGCCTCTCAAGGCTATCAGCATAGGTAGGGAAAAAAATATTGAAAAAATTAGCACAGAACATTAGTTGGAGTTTCAGGGAGCGACAAAAAAACAAATGAAAGAAAATAATCGACGCGAGCTTAAATCAATAATAGAGAAATCGTATCCGAGTGAAATGTAGAGTTATATTTTTTAATGCTCTGTTACAAATCTAAAGCTAAAAACAAGTATAAAAAAAAAGTCGCAAACGTGTACAACAAAATTAACTTTTACTGGTGGTAGGACCTCTTGTGAGTCCGCGCGGGTAGGTACAACCACCCTACCTATTTCTGCCGTGAAGCAGTAATGCGTTTCGGCTTGAAGGGTGGGGCAGCCGTTGTAACTATACTTGAGACCTTACAACTTATATCTCAAGGTGGGTGGCGCATTTACGTTATAGATGTCTATGGGCTCCGGTAACCACTTAACACCAGGTGGGCTGTGAGCTCGTCCACCCATCTAAGTAATAAAAAAAATTACTAATCATACGGATTCAGAGTTCTACACCTAAGCATTTTATTATTCTTTTCAACATCTTATTGGATTATATTTTTCCATGCTTTTATCTAACTGACAATTTTTTTATGAGAAATAACTATATGAACAATCACGAAGCTTTCAGAATAGGCACACAGTACAGCCATTTGGAGCGGCACCAACTGAGTGCCTTCGGGTCCAATTAACATGTTGATAATAAAACTAACGGCAGCTCCTCCTTTTGTGGGCTGCGTTTTGTCTGTACGCCGCGCGGTTTCGCTGCCAAAGTTGGTTATTCGTTTGAGCAAATAATTTTGGCTTAATGGTTTGACGTTTTAAAATCCATGATCGCGACTTCAGAGTTTTGTTTAAGAGCGTTAGGTCATTCTGCCGTGCAGCTCTACCAACAATCCAACTAACAACCAATCAACCAACACCAACAGTTCTACCAAGCCGCATTTCGGTTTCACAGCGAGATCAGTGTGCTTAGTGCGAGTTTTTTAACGTTCTCGATAGCGTAAAAGTTAACTCAAATTCGTATACAGTTGAAACAGCGCCCCTAGCGGCAAAGTAGGCGAACGTTCCAATTCCATACAAATTTGCGTTAACTTTAACGCTATCGAGAACGTTAAAAAACTCGTACTAAGCACACAGTTGAATTTCAACTTGTCTAGAAATTAATTTTATTAAAACTACTTTTACGATTTAAATCTAGCTTTTTTATTGCCATTATATTATACATATGTATATAACGTTTCGAATCATTTACAGTTTTCGTGGTTAGCTATTAATTAGCTAAAGGGTGAGATAGTTATTTTATATTTCAATTAGGATTTCGATATAATGCCTCAAGGCTGGGATGGCATTTAGGGTGTGATGTCCATAGTCCTCTGTAGACACTTAACACGAGCTAAATAGTGGAGTCGTTCATCCATCGAAGCAATAATTGATATAATATTTGTATTGGATCGTTAAAATTCGTGAAATTGTAACACGCACAGGGCTTTGTGCAAAATTTATTGAAAATGTATAAATTTCACTTAAATTATGTATTCTGTGCTTACCGCAAGTTTTTTTTTGTCTTTTTTTATTGCTTAGATGGTTGGACGAGCTCACAGCCCACCTGGTGTTAAGTGGTTACTGGAGCCCATAGTAATTTACAACGCAAATGCGCCATCCACCTTGAGATATAACTTCTAAGGTCTCAGTATAGTTACAGTTCAGTTTTTTATCAACCCAGTTGCCAATAGCCGTTTATCGTAACATGAAGGTGGACAAACATAATTTCTATTCAACATTGGATTACAAAGGCGAGTCGTGCCAAGCAATACATTAAATTGGCCGAAGCCCAAGCGAGCATCGCATTTGTGTTCAATTAATGGGACTTTACGAAACGGCTTCTATCTCTAAAATGGAATGCAACTTCCTATTTTGGCTCTCTGATGCTTTTTTATATTTAGAACGCAGTATTGAGTTTTTAGATTTTTTTCCTATATATGTTGTAAAACGTTTTGATTGTCGGTGTATCCAAACTATATACAAACAAAGCTATAGACGCTACACAATATAAATGTTAATATTACACAGACAATGGACCACTATTACATTTTTTCGAACAGGATTGTTTAATTGTCTGATAATAGTAGAAGGAACAACAGTGATACTAGCGCGGACTCACATCGCTTTAGATGATTATTAGTTAAATTTGCTAATTACTAATCGCTCTATTGAAAATTATACTCTTCAAAAGAAACTTTGTGTGGTAACTAATACGTCACTATCATTTTAGTTATCTTTTTATAACTATTCAATCGATTTGTTTATCAGCAGTGTATAGTTTTAAAACACGCTCAATTCGAATTTCTCTAAGTCAATGTGTTTTTTTTTGCTTTCAGAAAGGAAATAATTTACCTTGCAAATCTATGCTGACGATATTACAATAAATATCAAAAAGCAATTTTCTCGGCCGGATGTCGGGAGCTGATAAACGCAGAGATCTCGGTACGTATTGTAAGACATTTCTTAGCATTTCAAATGAATAGCTGTAGGCTGTTCCAACGGACTAAAATATGAGAATCATTTAATTAGATCGTTTTGTATTTAATTAAATTGTGTCGTTACAAATGAATGTTAATTTCAGATTTAAGAATGTAGAAGTTTGATTAGTTTATTGATTCGGTGCGTGAGTGCTTGGATCTAATTTTCCCGTAATGCAAAACCCAACGCCTGTCTGCTTAAGTATTCATAGGCTAAAGGAAAGGCTTGAATAAATTTTCTTGAAAAACATCTTGCTTCGCGGATAATGTAATGAGGGTAGATTCAATTACAGAAGCTCTTTTGTTTTTTTTCTCGAGGCCTTGATACAAATAAAAAATGTGATGGAATGTGCACATTCTTTGCTCACTGTACATTGTCGATTTGTACTGTAGAGCGTACTTCCGACACAACAGGGTTCGCCCCCCCCTCCTCACCGCCGGCTTCACCCCCTCTAAGCCGCGGGAAAGAGTCGACAAGGTCTATTCAAATATCCCCTGTCTGTTCACACCCCTCCCCACCCGCCAGCGCGCCTCGCAGTCTCGTTCATATTTTGTGTCCCTATTTTGCGCAGCATCCCCGGGACCCGAGTGCGGGAAAGAGACTTCAAAAGATTTTAACCGTCACACAGACCGTACGGAAATAAACCCTAAAATGTATACTGTATGGTTCGTTTTCGTTAAGCAAATCTATGTATTTAAGATCAAATCATTTTGGATCTATTTGCCTCCCGAAGCCCGGAATAGGGGTTGAGATTCAGTACAAGTAGCGTGTAGGGGCGCGGCTCGCCGCAATGTTAGACGCAACTCAGCCCTTGATCATCACGACGCACGACGCTCCTGCACTGTTGAAGATTTTCAAAATTCATGAATCTTGAATTTACGAATGCAAAATTTATAAGGTTAGTCTCTTTCAAAATGTAATACTTTGGGGCATTTCTGTGGATTTGATGGTACATTTTCAGCTAAGAACGCTGGAAGCGGTCCCTAGTGGCACATGATAGCATCCGTCGGGCGTTTGAAGTGACGCCGATGAGTGGCGCTCTATCAATATACATAATTCTATTGTGATTTCTGACTACGGAAATATTATTTTATATGACTGTGCTGAAGTAAAAACTGGAGTAACATTATTTTGTAATTTCAGAAGGCGCTCTCCTGACGACTTTAACAGCCATGGCCGACGTGTTCAGGTACAGTATGATGTTCTTAATTTATTTTCATTTTGTTTTTTGTCGTTCTTCGATCTCTATTAGTTTTTTCATTTAAATTTTTTTTTAAGTTTTAATATGTATAAAATATTCATTATCTTTTTTTTTTAAACCTATTATGCCATTAAACATTTACACCGCCCTTTTCACTATCTTCATCAATCATTTACCTAGTAGTAAATTGTCGTTAGATAAAAAAATTAAATTGCATATTGAAATCATAAGATAATACATTAGACATTATCTAAGACGCAATTAATTAGCTATTGAACAGATCCAAAATTCATATTCAATTTGAATAATTCTTATGAATATTTAAAATGAGTTAATAACTGAACTTTCTTAAAGATGACACCGTAATAAAACAATAATTGTAGTAGTTATTTGAATAATCTACTAATAATATAAAACAAAAGTTCAATCGAAAAATCAATTTTTTGTAAATATGCATTTTTTATAAATCTAATTGTTATAATTGTCAAAGAATGCCAATTAAGACAAAAGTCTTTTTGAAAATTCAATGTAAAATGTTTAACCATTTAAAAGCATAAAACAAAATAATTAAAATACATATATCCAAGTGGTGCTACAAAATTTTAGAATTTTATGAAATGAGCAATGAAGGATATTTGAATAACTATATATTATTTGAAAATACAAAATAAATAGATAGCACATATTTGAGAATTTTGAAGAAAATCAAGAAAATCTTAGACAATATTAAAAAAGATAATGGGTAAAGCAATTTGATTAATTTAAAACATTTCAACTTGTTAATATTATTCGACAAAAACAAGTTTAGTATTTTGATAACATACTGATACTTAATGAAAAGCTATTTAAAAATACGTGAATCATGCTAAGTAAAAATGATTCTAATATAATACAATTTTTACATTCAAAACAAAGTAAAAAGCGATCGAAACAGTATGTATAGTATAAATTCAAAATATATTTTCTTCAAAAGCTATTCTAATTATACAAAAATATAAATTTTACAAAACAAAAGTAAGCTATAATAAAAGCTAATTAATCCGTTTCAGAAATAAAAATAAATTCTCTAATCATATTTTACTGTCTCGAACCGCGCATTAAGGTCCTACGGAACTCATATTTAAGTCCCGCACATGAATAACAAATAAGGATTTATTCGTTTAACTTAATAAAAGGTAATGTACGGTGAATTATATGAGGTTGAAAATAACCCATTCTCCATAAAGTTAAGCTAACTTGAACTCTAAGGCTTAAAACCGTTCAGTTTTAGAAATCGCAAAGGTATTTTATACAGTTACCTTGTTCGCGATCTGGTTTTATGAACAATTGTATTTAACAGTCTTGATTCTGCAATAAGTAACTTATGTAGTAAATTGTAATGATAAACGTACAACATCATATAATAAAATTTGGTTATAATTCAAATTATTAATTAATCTAATTGATATCAAATTTATTTGAAGCTATTTTATTATAAAAAAACGTGTCAGGCTAATAAAAATAGTTCACAATGCTTTTTTTTTTTCTCAAAACCTATGTACCTCGGAAACATAATATGTATTTGCCGAGCTATTCTTCAGTCTTCATTATGGTCAATATAAAAGCTAGACTATTATAGTTGAAAATGAAATAATTAGGATGTCTTAATGGATTACGAAAAAAAATAAGCTAGGATTACATAGAAGGATCGAAGTCATCCACGATTACTTATCTTTGACAAAAAGTAGATTTTTTGGATAAATAAAACGAATTTATGAATTAATTTACAACCTCTGTAGGCGTTACAATTACGTGATTAAAACGAAATGAGGAATATTCCAGAAATGTATTTTGTGCATTTCTAATAAAAATCATCTTATAGACTTTTTATAAGTGTAACAGTAAGTGAAGGGTTCACAAGAAATTAGACAGCAACGCCAGTAATCGGCAATATTCAAACGGCATTTACTAGTAGCAAAGTATTTTGTGAGCCCGCACGGGAGGCTACCACCATCATGTCTCATTCTGCCACAAACCAGTCATGCATTAAGCCAAAATACGAGACAAATGTCACTTCCACGCTATTATCTAAGGGAGCTGGCACCATTCATATTGTGGTGCCTATAGATTCTGGTATCCAATTAATATCAGGTAAAGCGGAAGCTTAGCTGCTCATCTAGAACAATTAAAAGCAATGATGCTTAAAACTGAAATCCCCCTCATTAAGTTTGCCACCAAAGAGGATAATGCATCGTTGGCAATAAGCATTTATTACAAAGTTGGTTCTTATTCAACCTCTTCTTCTTCTTCTTCTTCTTACCCTTATATCACACTATGTGGGATCGGTTCAGCATGTCCTTTTATTATGCTGCATACGGATTTGGTATGTGATTTACGGCCGGCCACCTACCTTATGTCAATCCTCCTTAGGTTATATCTCTAGTATGTATATCCATTCTAAAGTGTCATATAGAGAGACTTTTCTACTTCTCTTTTTGGTCTTTAATTTATGAATTTCATTATTATAATTTTATTTATTAATTATTTATTCAACTGAAGGTAAATTTTCAATCACGTCTCGAAAAAAAAATTGCTTAAAATCTAAAAGGATAATTTAACACAGCTATAAAATATGCGTCTCTGCATAAACAATAAATTCAATTAAGACATTATAGCTATCTCACTTTAGTTTGTTATAAAGTTTACGCGTATGGGCCTGCTGACAACACATGTAACAAACAGTTTGCGCCATTACAAAGAGCCTGTTTCGCCACGATTGCTGCCGTCATTCATTACAAAAGTTCGCTGGGGAGCGCCGGAGGGCCGAGATTAATATACCATACGGATATAAGCACAGGGCTGTACTGAAACAGAAATGTTTTTAACGTATATTACGTTTTTTAAGTGTGTATTCGTCCAATTAATAAGCAACCTGATATAGATTCCATATTTGTGTTTAAGCTTAACTATGCTTTTAAAAATAAAACATTTTGAAATTTTGTACATCTGTTTCTACTAATTTTAATTTTAGGAATTAAAAGAATTGCTATAGCAATCTTATGAGTAATCTTTTAAAAATCCACAAAAATTTCAATAGTTTCTTTTGTTCAGATACCTTTAGATTTTATTTATAGACGTGTATTTATGGGTATATGAACCTAGATGGGACAAAAATGAAAATTTTGCATCAAAAATACACCTCTTGAATACGGACCTGTTTTCGTTTAATACTTTAGGGATCATGGAAAATACTTAATTCTCGCACGGACAGTGATGTTCCTGAGACAATTTGATAAACGTAGCGCTTACAAGTCTCTAAGGAGTCTTTTGTTGGTGCCGAAAAGAATAAGGTTTCGCTATTTCAGATTTTTCTTATGTTCGTTTCATTCTTCTTCCTTTCTTGAAAATAAGTATCATTTTTGGTAAAACTTCTAGTTTTCTATATCATCGTGAGCATTAGTCAGAGACATGTGAGAGTTTTTAGTCAGAAGGTATTGGAACATTCCAACCGTAATTGTGTAAGTTGGATCATTTTAACGATAATTGTGTAAAATTTCAATTAATTTAGATAAACAATCGAGTATTGTTACGAATACACGCTTTTTTTTTATAATTTATATGTTACTTTACATAAACAAATAATAATAATAATAATAATAAAACATTTATTTCAGAAAAAATCCATAAAATAATAATAATACAATAGTCAGTACACAATGCCGAACCGGAGTAATACTGGTTGTTTTAATATTATAAATTAGTTTGAATGAATACTAAATTATTATACAGGCGTTCTGAAGGTTAAAGGAGTTTTTTTTTTTTATTGCTTAGGTTGACGAGCTCACAGCCTAGTGTTAAGTAGTTACTGGAGCTCATAGACATCTACAACGTAAATGCGTCACCCACCTTGAGATATAAGTTCTAAGGCCTCAAGTATAGTTACAACGGGTGCCCCACCCTTCAAACCGAAACGCATTACTGCTTCACGGCAGAAATAAGCAGGGCGGTGGTACCTACCCGCGCGGACTCACAAGAGGTCCTACCACCAGTAAAAGTCTACCGGGCTATCGCTCCAGCGTTAGCGCTGCTTAATAAGGTGGGTAATCAACGCGTTTTATGACTTATACGACACTACGGAAGTCATCAACTTCACTACTTCTCACAAAACCATCAGCGCCATTACACTAAAATTTTATCACGCCAGTAAAACTTGAGACGTGTAGAATTACGGCTATAACAAGGAAAATGAAAATGAATAACTAATGACACACTCAACAAGTCTTATTAAGGGTTCTTTTATTACTGGTTCCGTTTATCTTGCCCTCGGCCTCTCGGAATTGTAACAAGAATTTTTATTTTAATCTGTGAACGCGTACTAATTAGTTTTACGTTTTATTCGTGAAAGTATTAAATGAAAACTCTACGGTCCAAACAGGACAGGTTTGATCTGTAACCGTTGTACAATAAACTGACCTATTTATTTAAGCTTATGGAATAAAATGCCCCATTCCTTTTTTATGTTTTAACATGTGATAGGAATTTCAGCGAAAGACAGAAGTAAGTTCCGGCCCGTCGGCACGATTCGTTTCCCACATCGATCGACCCTCATACCGCTATCCATCTACAGAGATATATTGCTATCAGTTTTGTGGATATTAGGAGATTTATTTTGTATAGATTACCCTCGCCCCTAATCGTGCGAAGATTGATTAGGCATTAACACTCAGGTTTAGTTAGATTAGTTGTTGTTGGGATTAATTGCTTTATTTCGTTCAGCATTTTCGTTTTGGAATAAGAGTTTACTTGTAATACAAATATTCAAGGGTCTACAATGGAAATTATTGGTAATTTATTATAAAAAAAAAGAACAATATTCCTAACCTAAAAGTACATGTTATTATCCGCAACACGCTTCGTCAGATTACAGAAATAGAGTTATCAGCAACATGCTTCGTCAAAAAGTACAATACTTACTTTCAGTTACAAGCGTCGTAATAAGTAACATATAGGTTGTAACATATAGTAACATATATAACATATAATATTCAAGGCGTTTAACTTCTAGAATTACTGTTATAAGATCAAATGGTCTTTGGGATCGCGCTTTTCGGACTTCGCTTGATCGCGCACTTTATCGATTTAAGTTCCTATATAATCATGCACACCCTCGATTGTACAATCTAACACGTTTGTTAATTCATGATATCCGCCCGGAATTATAGATGTCACCCCAAGCGCGAAATTAGGACGCTTCCCGAGTTCACCGGCGGCCATCTTGGCTTTTGATGCGAAACACAAGTACAATTAAATGAAGAGAACTATGGAAGTTCAACTATATACAATATAAAACATCTGTATCTAATGACATATTAAATTATGATATCTGTTTTTGTTGCCAAATCTTTTTTATTTCTTAATATTTATTTTTATTAGTGGTTATATTATAATAAGTGGTTATATAATATTTTTCTTGTGGAAACCATTTTTCAATAACACTTTTTTATGTAATAAAGGTGTTGGTATTTATTACATTTTACAATGAAAATTTCAATTCCCTACAATTTTAATGTTTGCTGTCAAAGACAAATTCATTATTTATTTTATTTTGGCATGTTTCTTATCCATATAGGAATGATATACAATAGAGGTACCTACATATTTCAACTTTCTACACCCAAATAGAAAACAAGTTCCTAACAAAATAATGTTTAGTTTCAAATACGTACCGCAAAAGTTTTTTAATATTATAATATTAAGAGTTTCGCCTGTGGATTAACCAATAGAACGAGCAAGTCTTATAAAAATTCAATTAAACTAAGAAGAGTAGATTATTTCTACACACAATGAGTTACTTTGTATACCTACATATTAGCGTTTAATAGAAATATCGTAGGTAGTTTTTAATAAATAAATTAAACTTTTTAGATTTATTGTTTTTTTTTTATGATTAGTAGAAAGGACTAGATAGGAATGTAGAAGTCTTTAGCTCAAGATCGTAGGGCTTAAGGTGGTTAGCTAAGCTTATATGCACCGTAATTTCGGTACACAACGTGAATCTTATGAATTTAGATCGATGTCTTTTGGTATAGTTATCAGACTCTTGAATTTGGAAAGTATGATTTGGGACAGAAACAAAAAAAAAACTATAATACCATCGTAAGTAAATTTTGGCTTTTTCTATTTATATTTGCGTATTTTTTTTGCAAATAACAAGAAAGACCGGTGAATTCTTCGGACGAAAGATAATTATTTGGGTGCTATTTTAATCTCACGTACCAAATAAACGAGTAGTTATTTCCCGCCAAAAAGGCTACAATAAAATGACTCGCTGTTAACCCAGCTCGATCGCATTAGCACCGAGTACTCTGAAGAGAATATCTGCATAGCTTATGAGATCGCGTATTGAACTAATTCGCATACAGTCACCGCAGTTATTTTTAATATAGTTCTAATGATAGTTCCGTATAAAGTAAGTATAGATGTAAGTTAACCGTCTGGTCTATAATAGTAATAATAAGCGGTTTAGCTACTGATTTGAGTGATTCTGATTATTTCTTTTAGCTAATACAGTAACTGAAGTTGTAGTAATGTCGTATTCTCATTCACTTTCTTATTCTCTAATTATTCCTACCCCCTGTTTCTAGTGCTTTGGTTTTTGCAGTTGTATTTTTTGTCTGTACTAGTGTGTACCCTCATCGCGCTTTTTTTCGTCGAAAATCATTTGGACGATACGGTATGAAGTGTAGTATAGTCGTATTAAAAAACTATTAGGATTTCTATTTCATGCATCAATCAGGCAACTCCAATACCAAGTACACCGAGAGCCTATGTCTTCTAAAATAATAAGAAAACTAAGATTAAAGTCTTTTGTCGAAAGAAAGGAAGGTCTCATACCTCTCACAGTATTAGTCTGTACTTAATGTCACGAATAATGGGGCTTTTTCAACCATAAAAGTAAAATCAACTATCATTACATCCTTTCAAAGCACTTTATGCGCTATCGCATTAAAATAAAAAAGTCTTTAGTGCAGCAATTCGACTATAAACAGTCTAGACTTGGTTTTACGTATTCAACCACAGACAAAGACCATTACGTACAGCTTTTATTTTAGTCTGAAGACGCGACTTGTTTAATTTTCTCTGAAGTTCGAATCCTCTTTTAAATTAACTTTTATGAAAAACAATCTCGTAAGTTGTCTGTTTTCTGGTGCAGACTCTTCCTTGCTTTCGTTTCCAAGTTCATAAAATTTGAGAGTGATATTTAAACTTTTTCGTTTTCCACGAATTTATTTTTTACTCCCATTAAACTTTTTCGTTAAAAATAAAGAAAAAAACAACTTGAGCAAATAATTTGGAATGTACGAGAACTATCGAGTTTGTATTGCGTAATATTACATCGACATTTATCCAATCGTGGCGTATCGTAAAATCTGCTGTAGCAAAAATCTTGATAAAGCGAGAGGTTGTATCGTCGCTATAAAATATTCAAATACGGCAAGAGAGACATTTTCATGCGTCCCGTTAGATTTAAACCAGGATAACCTTATTCGAAACTTTGTCTTTTAAATTTAATACATTATTCTGTATGCTATGAAAATATTAAATTTTGGAATTATTTTTTGTTTGCGCATTTGAAATTATTTTCTTTTGCGTAAGAAGGCAGTTTGGGGATCTCACAGACTTTCCATCTGGTATTAAATAGTTACAGGAATTATACGATCATCATCTCAGCCTATCCACTGTCCACTGCTGAACATAGGCCTCTCCAAGTGATGTCCAGTGTGGCATGCGGATGTCCAGGTCGTCGGTCCATCTCGTAGGTGGCCGTCCCACACTCCGCTTGCCAGTATGTGGTCTTCACTCGAGGATCGTTCTACCCCATCGGCCGTCCAATCTTCGCGCTATGTGGCCTGCCCACTGCCACTTCAGCGTGCTAATCCTACGGGCTATGTCAGCAACTTTGGTTCTTCTACGGATCTTCTCATTTCTGATTCGGTCTCGTAGAGAAATACCAAGCATAGCCCTCTCCGTAGCTCGCTGCGTGACACTGAGCTTCGTAAAAATATCCCTTGTGAAGCACCACGTCTCGGAACCGTAATTCATCTCTGGTACTGTACTGGCACACAGTATTTTATACATTACGTATTTAGTTTTGAAAGAGGTATTTGTTTGCTATTAAAAAAATTCTTTTGTTACTTCTAACGCTAGTAGAAGCTGAATGATACGTCGCCATATTCATTGAACTTTGAGGTGATACTTAAGCATCAGCCCGTTGAGTTTCTCGTGAGATCTTATCAGTGACAAGCGAAGAATTTGTCTAAGCTCACAGGCCTTCTTCATGAGGATGCTCATGCAGTCTTTAGTACACCTCCTCATCAAGGCTAAGCTCTTGAGCTCACCTGTTCGTCCATATTAAGCTGTAAAGCCTTTGGACCAAAAGCAATCCCTTCCACACTAAAAAAACTCCCGATTTTGCTTTATTTTCTCTTGTATTTAAGTGATAAAATATCGCAGTCACATGTACTAAAATGACCACCTAAGGGATATTTTGTAGAATGCTCTCATCATTAATGTCATGACTCAATTCATTTTGAGACGACAAAAAAAAAACGGAATTGTATTTATGGCTGTCATGCTGAGATATTTTGAAGAAGACATAAAGATTAACGGTATGTTACTTACTATAGGTAATAATAATACGTTATTGTACGCCCACTATCCAATGTGAATCTTATGTAGTTTGCATCAGACACATGCTTAATTCAGATGTAATTTGTTATCTAAATCTACATAGTACCATACGGCTCCATTCACCCAGCTCTGGGGATACTGCCTGTATTAAATGTTCAATAAATTGTGGCTTGGATCCTAGCCAAATGGCTGCGTCTTACCGCACTGTCGAGGCTTTAATCACATGAAGTGACTGTCTTTCGTTAATGTGCTTTCCAAATTAATGTTCTTTAGATATTTATGGTTTTTTAATAATGCATCATTCGATAATATATGAGTCGACTATTATCAAAGCCGGCAATGTGACTTTTGGACAATTATTGGTAAATCAGAAAAACGAATTATTAACTTTGTATTCCATTGGCAGTCACAAAAGTCTTCTCAACGACATCTTAGATAAATAACAGGTTAAGTATTAACCTTTATTTAATGCAGGTTTTAAACCGTATTCTTTGAAGGAGACGATTATATTCAAATCAATCTGTATTGACATATCAATAACATTTTTTTGTCCAAATGCACAGATTGCCACCTTTGATAATAGACGACTCATATATACTACAGATGCTACTGTTATGTATCACATTAATTTAATCTCATTACACCAGAAGCTAAACAAAATAATAAGATGTTTGTAGGCAGCTTAGGACATATTGATGATCTGAACGCACGGTACATCTTGCCCACATATGAGGGCTTCAGTAACCATTTTTACTGGTGGTAGGACCTCTTGTGAGTCTGCACGGGTAGGCACCACCGCCCCGCCTATTTCTGCCGTGAAGCAGTAATGCGTTTCTGTTTGAAGGGTGGGGTAACCGTTGTGACTATACTGAGACCTTACGCATTTACGTTGTAAATGTCTATGGGCTCCGGTAACCACTTAACATCAGGTGGGCTGTGAGCTGATCCACACACCTAAGCAATAAAAAAACCCATTTAATATCGTTCTATATGTGAGTCATACATATCACAGCAAAAAAGGCACTGTTTTTCATAAATTCCTTAATATTTCAATCATAATTGTCAACGTTATTCATAAAAAAAATACACGCACATGAGTATACAAAAACACGTAACCTTCTATGTTAATTATAAAGTCCATTCTGATTTACATATAATTCATCCAAAGTTCAGTCATTATGAGAAATGTTAAGTGAAAAGTTTTTGTTTGGTGACATTAAATTCAACTGTACGTATTATTTCTGTAGGTTGTTTTCCAGGACAATAAAGTGTTGCTTGTTTTCTACATTAAGTTGTTTAATGTGTTTTGCTATTTACAATTCAACGTAATGACGCTTGTTGTGTATTTTACAAGTTTTATGAAGATAACAATTGAATAGAATATGGTCGTTTTTTTTTATTGCTTATAAGGGTGGACGAGCTCACAGCCCACCTGGTTTTAAGTGGTTACTGGAGCCCATAGACATCAACGACGTAAATGCGCCACCCACCTTGATATATAAGTTTTAAGGTCACAGTACCTATAGTTACAACGGCTGCCCCACCCTTCAAAGCTACTCTTCGTTATTAAGATCGTGGTCATGCTACATTTTGCTGAGAACTTTTTACAGGTAGGAATTGAAGAACAAAATGTTTCCAAGAATATTTTCAATGGTAGACGTAGGTCTTAAATTTAACAGCCCTAGTGCTCGGTGCAGCTCGAGCTCATTGCTCGTCCACTCATCTAAGCAATAATACATTAATAAAATAAAAAGAGTAGGTGGGCCGCAAAAACATTTAGTATCGAGAGATAAAACTATATATTAATACTATTCATAATAGTTCTCACTGCCTCACGTAAGTATTTGTTTTTATCTCAAGATAAAGTCACTTTTACATACTCTATCATATTCACATATTGATTATATAATAGATATATCTAAATACGAATTTCTAATAAGGTATTTTATCGTTCACCTATGACCATAAAATACTGACGTTAAAATGTAACTCACTTATACAAAACACGACTCGAGCAAATATTATAAATTATGTTTGGATGTGATATTGCTTTCGGATATGTGGGTCGGTCAAAATACATATCTCCGTCTGTTTTCGCCAGTATATTGAAACATAGCATTTGGATATTTCAGGGCCGGGACCAGAGGGCAAAAGGACAGATGAATAAATACAAAGGCGTCGAAGGATACTGTGTGAGCTAGTATGAATTTTTTCGTGTGATGACTCACACTGTAAGTTTTATGTAACGTTTGACGGGCAATTAAATTTAGATTTAAAGACTAGCCGCGAACGGTTAGTTACGTTTGAAATACTCGGATTTGGTCGATTTCTATATTAAGTTTAATTATAAACGAAACATCTTTTTTTTTTATTGCCTTTGTAGGCAGACGAGCATACGGCCCACCTGATGGTGAGTGGTTACCGTCGCCCATGGACTTCAGCAATGCCAGGGGCAGAGCCAAGCCTCTGCCTACCACTTAATACTCTCCACAAGCCTCGTTTGAAGAAGGACATGTCATAGCGCTCTGGAAACACCGTGGAGGGGAGCTCATTCCAAAAATGAAAAGTAAAACAGGTATGGCTTACTTTTCATTTTTTAATTCAAAAGTCATTCATAATTTTACTAAAAATCGTTCTTTATAAAATTGAAAGCTTAAACGAATAGTAGATATATTTTTATACGTGAAAATATAGGTTATATTTTTATGGAAAGAAATTCAAGCTTCATGTGCCTAATTCTCAAGAACGATCATAAATCAGTTTAGCTTCAATGAATATGCTTTCAGTGAACGAATAAAGAAGAAATTAAATGTCTAGACGCTGACAGACTTTTAGGCTGTCACAAATTTTAGACACTAATTACTTTCCATGGTCCGCATATCGACGGAAATAGGAGCGCGCACGCTAAGATGTTTTTGGTCGTAATAATAACTGTAGAAATAGTATAGGATAATAAAGAGATCTTAAGTGATTTAATATATATCATATATAATATTTAATTATATATAATTGACTATTATCATTTTGCAATAACAAATTTCGAATTTTTTGTGGAAATACGACTATCTCGAGAATAGTTTCAGTCTAGCTGGTGTTAGGCGTTACTTAAGATATGAAGACCCAATTTTCATTTTTTGTTAATTAATAACAATCATCATACTCATCGGAACTCAGGGGCTTGCGGTCAAAATAAGCAGGCTTGTACAGTATACTACGACATAAGAACGACACTATTTTATATTCATTTATAACGAAAGTCGTAGGTAAATACGTGCTGAGTTAATAAATAATTATTTACAAAAAAGTAAATACATAACGCCACAGAGTTTGAAGATCGGCCTACAAGATACCTGACGTCTTACTGATTAGGTCACGAGTGATCCAAAATCTATGTACCTAGTACGCTTTTGATAAAATTAAATAAAATTCGGTAACTGAAATTTCCATTTTTCCCTTCCCTTTTCCCAGAGAGGTGATTCGAAATTCTAATGAATAGTTAATTTCGGCTTTGGAAGGGAGGTGTTTCAAAAATTTAATTAATAGCTCATTTCGATCGTTCCCCTTCCGCTGGTTATCCTATCGATAGTTAACTTATTTTATCGACACAGCTCAGCTCTAAAGTTTCCCCGACTAGGGTGCGTTGTTTGTTCGTCGGCGTACAAGATTAATGATCTCAGAACACTCGAAGCTTCTAAAGGAGAAAAAGGGGATTTCGTAACGTAATTCAGATTTTAGTTCGATAAGTAAGCAACGCTTCAGACGATTTGAGGTAATGAGTTTGAAGATATTTACGTGGAAGCTACCGACGCAAGCTTATTGTTAGATTGTAAATGAGCTTCAATTAGCGGCTTCTATTAGAACCACAGGTAAATAGGATCGCTTCCATCGCCTTTGTAACACCAGTATTAAGGCGGTACAACCTAAACTACCCGAACGGAACTACGGAAATGCGGGAAGCTAGCGTGCGCTTAGTTTCAATTCTTCTAAAGGCAGATCTAATGAGCGTCGGATAAAACTATTTATCCCTTGAATTTGGGTCGCGTAAAAAGCTGTTCCGCGAAATTAGACGGCGTTTTCGATTCTCAGCCGTTTTAGCTCCGTTGATCTAAGAAAATTGATGAGTCACCCGATTGGGTGAATTCGTACAATGGCCTCGCGGGAAACAATACTGGTTCGCCTTTCATCGTTCTTCCCTTTTGCAATTAAGTGAGCCTTTTTGTTAGGCTCCGTTTTCCTCAACTACATTATCGGGTATACAATGGTAACCATGATTTGCGGGAACAGGCAGAGATTCCTTTTTTGCGGCGAATCCCGCGGGAGGTTCTTTCTTGTTCGGGCGAATTGCCACCCTTCGCCACATTATCATCGGATAAGGAAGATTTGTGTTGTGTAACACGATTGTTTGTAAATGGGCCATCGACACGTGAAATAGATTTAATGTCTATCAACTTTGATGGTGAATTGTGTGTTTTGTTTTCTGATAAAGATTTTGGTTTTTTCTTGCAAATTTTTGCTTGCAATATGTATATATAATCGATTAGGATTACATTATATAATTACTGTCCTTTTTTTTAAATTGTGCTTTTAACTACTTGACAGCTTACAATCTTATTGGCCTGAACAGACTATACGACGATATATTATACCTTAAGCTTTTATCGGAATCTGTTAACAATACAACATTAATACCTCTTTCTCGAGCAATGACTTAGTTGCAATTACGTGATCTCATTACTGACATCATACCGTTAAAAACTTTACGTAGATATATATGCAGGTAATGTACTAGTACTAGTACTAGATGATACTTTAAAACTAGATTACTGGTGGTAGGTAGGTTGTGAGTCCGCACGGGTAGGTACCACCACCCTGCCTATTTCTGCCGTGAAGCAATAATGCGTTTCGGTTTGAAGGGTGGGGCAGCCGTTGTAACTATACTTGAGACCTTACAACTTATATCTCAAGGTGGGTGGCGCGTTTACGTTGTAGATGTCTATGGGCTCCAGTAACCACTTAACACCAGGTGGGCCGTGAGCTCGTCCACCGCCATTATCGATCGCCATGTTTAGATGTATCTCAAATAATAGGTTTAAAATACTTTTAAGGATTTGGAATATACTGTAGAAACGTTAAAGAAATCCAGAAGACAGTAATTCTATGTTTAAAATTCTATACGCCATAATAATGTTTCAACGTTTCAGATTGGTTGAAAATTCGACGTACTTGGAATGGCCGCTACCACGAAAACTCGAAGATAATAATGGCACATTCGTGATCTACCCTGTAGATCCGGGCTTTTGTAGATTAATTACATCAGAAGCTCGTCTCTACAGGTATCTCACGGCTGGAAGACCTCGCTACTTTTTCCTACAATCAAGTCTCAAAGACCTGTGGTAGCGGTTGAAGAAACGCAGATCCAAAATGAAATAAGCTCAGCGTGAAGAATCTCAGAAGAGGACGCCTTTACCATTTAATAGAAAATTTCAATTTAATTTTACTGTTACCTCGGATTATTGCTTCATAAAATTAAACTTTACAATTGTGTTTTACTGTTGGCGGATGAAATAAATAGGTAGTTGAAGACCCAACTATTGAAAAGTTGTTATTGAAATCTATAAACTAAAAATTGCCACTTTCCAATTTGTGTCTTAAACTTGAAGCTTCGCTTGTATTGTAATAGCGGCAGTCATTATCCTTCAAATGTGTCTTGTGGTTTGCTGCAGTAATTGGCAGGGTTGTAAGATTCCAAATCAATGAATAAATATCTAAAAACATTTTGACTTTACTATAAAATCTTAAGGTTCTTCGTTCGATCCCACTCTGAATCAGTTATTTTGTTAAAGATATTATTTAGCTATTTTTTGCTATCTAGAGTATCTACTCTTAATGAAAATATTTTAGTGATAGGCAGTTCAATATGGAACGTTTTATAATTGAAAATTCTTATTATAACTATATTAATTATGTATTCTAAAAGTCTTTCGTTAAAATACATCTTAAGATTATTTATGCTTTTCGGTAATATTAAACTGTAATACATTTGAATGTAATTAAGAAGAAAGACTCGTAAAACATTAATATAGGTAACAAAGTACCTACATGTTAGTTGCATTATTTTTTTATTCTGGGCTTAAAGGGAACACATATCCACATGTTAACTAAAATTATAATACCTACTGAATGTTGTCGAAAAGTGATAATTATGGTGAGCATATTATTTTGAGTCGATCAGCGCCATCTATCGACCAAGTATATTTCAGACTTCCAGACTGAACGAAGTCATTCTCCAGAGAGCTTAAAACAAAAACTGTTGTCATATTATATCCACATGATTAGTATTAAATAATCAGACTGAATATTTTAATAAAAAAATTCTGTTGTACTCTTTATTTTAACCAAAGGTAAACAAAGCTATAAAACATATTAACCTATTAGCTGATATTGGCCCATCATTCTCTTCGTTCATGAAAGCATTGTTGATTGATCATTCGCATTGCCTATAATATTTTATTTCCTTTTTGTCTTTTAGTACGTATAAAATTGATGCGATATTTTTATTGCCATTGTAATGTGTAATAAAGATAACAATATATTCTTAATACGCCTTGTGAGTTCCTTATTTAAAACTGTTTGTTCTGGCAGCGTTTAGAACGTAAGTCCGTAAACTATTATCTGTGATCACGGGATTATTTTATAATTTATCTTAATGAGTTTGGTAGATTGCATTCACACTAATTATACTAATTTTAAAACAGTCGTCGTTTTAAGTCTAAAATAGCCTATCGGAGAATTTTGTAATACTTGTTGCCATTGACAATGAGACTTAGTCGAACTTATTTTATTAGTAGGATAGTTCACTAAGGTAAATAGTCGTACTCATTAAAAACCTATATAGTACTAAGCGGGTACTGTAGAGCATGGAAAAGAGTTATACTCAATAGAGCACAATACCTTTATTGCACATCAAATAAGTAATACCTACAAATACGATTTTTACAAGTATTTAAAGATATCAATAAATCAGTTTTTATTTTGACATAATTATGTATTTACGATCTTACGGCTAACTTAGTGTTAAGTGATTGGCGGAGTCCATAGACACTGTGAATATCGCCTCGCATAGTCACACATAAAGCCTAACACTCAATTGAATTATTTAAAATGGAACTGGCATAGTTTTAAAGCCATATTCTAAAATCAAAATCAATTTAATTACATATTTACAAGAAAAGACTATTTAAGGAGTCACCTAAAGCATATTGTGGTTAGATTTCGAAAGTAACATTATTGCTGTGATGCCCAAGATATCGCAACCGCAGACTTTACCAGTTTTACGTACACACTCAACAACCAATGAACCTGTAAGTTTCTGCAATTACTATAGGGTACTAGAGGGTAATAGCACCGTCCAAATATAATACTTGCTAGTTGAAATTGGCCCATTGCATACGTAATACCCTCCCTCACGATGGATTTTATTAACCCATAACTTTTCCAAATGGATCCATCCTAGTTTATGAGTTTTCGATACGATATAATTTAAGACAGAAATATTGTAATACGGTTACGAGAAATGGCTTTTCGGTTATCTTGAAAGACGTGAGATAATAATGTAGTTAGTGCGTTCCCTTTTATATCTGGTTCGGAGAAATTGTTGCCGATTTGAAGAGTAAGACGTTAACCTATTTTTTTTTCATTGCTTAGATGGGTGGACGAGCTCACAGCCTACCTGGTGTTAAGTGGTTACTGGAGCCCATAGACATCTACAACCTTGAGATATAAGTTCTAAGATCTCAAGTATAGTTACAACGGCTGCCCCACCCTACAACCCGAAAGGCATTACTGCTTCACGGCAGAAATAGGCAGGGCGGTGGTACCTACTCGTGCGGACTCACAAGAGGTCCTACCACCAGTAAAATGTAATAATCTTGTTTTAAAAAAATGCCAGACACCATTTGGGTTTCGGTGTTTATACGGTCCAATAGACTTTCAACGTAATGGTAATAATAATAAAATCATCATTCAGAAATGCACGTACATGTTTTAAATTATACGTTATTGTTACGTTTTGAGTTGATAGCTGCTAATGACGGGCGGTCATTAAAAGTGAATACCAAAGACTTGTTGGCGATAGGACGGCTTGATTGACTGTTGTTATTTTTGGAGCGAAGTTCCTTATGGGACGATGCGGAGGGATACCCTAACCGGGAAAAAACGTCCGTAACGTAAGATTTTTTTTATCAATGAGGGATTAATATGGGCCGGAGGCCTTTCCAATTTCAGCAGGTCAGGTGGGCGAGCATAGGCTCAGCTAAGAGGGGTCGGATTTACTGCCCGAGCACCTCCAAAGGAGACCTAACAACACAAGAACAGCTACTTCGCGAGTGAATCTACTGCCGAATCAGAATCGCGACCCACTGAGAAGGTCCGGCCAGAAACTCAGCGAGCTGATGCATGACCAATTGCCTCTCTAGATGAGCGTCAGCATTCACATTGTTGTGTCTATGAGCTTCAGTGACCTTACTTACTAGTGATCTTACTTGCCCGTATAAGTTAATAATAAAAGAGGATCAAGGGATTTCCCTGTCATACGTTGTCAACATAATTTCTACTTAAATATATTAATGAAAATAAAGATTATTATAATCTAAGTACATATTCAAAGTTTCATTTTCTTGATTTATATCTATATTATTGATTTATATCTATGATTAAATACTATAACGAGACCCCAAAAATATATGATGTGCTAAACACGCAATAATAATTAAAATAATGTATAAATAAATAAAACATCACTAATAAGTTAAATTCAACAAGCATTTATGACTAAATGAAATGATAATGATTAAACATTAATGACCACTCGTGACACAGATCATTTTGCGTACAATATGCATTGTTCCTATAAAGCAAAGAAAAACAAAAAATTAGTAGCAGTATCTCTCAGGTTTGTTTGTAATTTGGAATTTTAAATTAGCTATTATTTTTACTTATTTCAACGAAATTAAAAGAACAGCCTATTCGCCTACCATCAAGATATGTTCTTAGTAATTGTGTACATAATGTACATAAATGGCAACATTCTCAATTTTTGCTATAAATTTAAAAATTAAAACCATATGACGGTAATGTGTTTTAAAAAAATTACTATTTGCAGATAAATACTTAAATGGCTAGCATAGACTTGTTTAATATCACAGAAGAATTTTCTTATCTAGCAATAAATAATGAAAACATTTTAATGTTAGCAACACATCTATTGCGTTTTCGATTTTATGGTTCAGCTACTCGATACCAGATGGCGTTAATTTTTATTGCTACAAGGCCTTACATTGTTTCTGATTCATGTGTATAGAGAGAGAGAGAGAGAGAGAGTATTCTTTATTGTACACCAAAAAAACAAATGAACAGTGCGATACATTAAAAACAAAAAGTACAATTGGCTGTACAATTTGTACAAAAGTACAAAAGTGTATAACAGATGGCGTCTTTGATTCGTCGAGCACCTTTAATTATTTAAGAATGTTGCTTGAAATATTTTCGAAATAAGCCCTTTACATTTATTAGCTCGATGGATTACGAGTACCTACACAGCATGCAGGATTAGAGTAGCATTTTGTGACAATTCTAGATATCTAAATAGTATTAATGTCACTAAATTACAATAATTATATGCACGCGATGCAATAACGATAAAAACATATGCCGATTACCTAAATATTAATTAACATTAGGTATTTACTTACGAAATTGCGCTTTAGTATAGGGAGAGTTAGTTTCATTTTATTTCTTTCAATCAAAATATACACTCATAGTATCAATGCATCTCTATTAGCGCAGTGGTGATTTTTCTATGCTCTTCTTGAAAAAGTCAGGAGTACGGGAGCCAATGAACTCTTCAAAGGCGTTTTGTACTGCTTTTGCTTTACAGAATTTATTACCGAATCGAAAACGCGACCCACTGAGAAAATCCGACAAGAAACTCTGTGGGATATCCTTGCTAAGAAGATGTCCAAATTATGGAAAAAGTAAAGGTCGGTCGAGGTGAGGTCGGTAAAGGTGAGGTCGAGCGTTGTCATGTATGAGCAGCGGGGTCGTGCAATCAACAAAATCTGGCAATTCGCGAGCTTCGCCATTGTTCTATCTAGTTCTTGACAGTACACATCCGCAGTAATGTTGGTGTCATTTGGCATTAAGCTCTGATCCATACCCGATCCTGTAGATTGAATGGTAAACAGTTGACTAAGCCCTAAGCACATCATTACGGATCCTCTGGATTCATTAACCGAACCCGTCGCTTGCGACGAAGAGCTCGGCAAGTAAATTAACCCATAGACCCAGCCCACTGAGTTTCTCGCCGGGGCTTCTCAGTGGGTCGCGTTTCCGATCCGGTGGTAGATTCTGCGAAGCACTGCTCTTGCTAAGGACAGTGTTAGCAACACCTCCGGCTTCAGCCCCGAGAGCTTACCTACAAGCTAGGATAAAGCTAAAATAGCTTCGCCAGGCTATCAGCATAGGTAGAAAAAAAAAGCTCTGATGAAGTACGTCGACACCAAATCGCCAAACAGTGACCACGAATTTTAGGGGTAAATTTTCGTTTGAACATTGCTTAGGTGCTGAACGAGTGTCTAACTAACATGATGACCACACACGATTATCAACAATAATCCATTTTTCGTCACAAGTGACAATGCGATAGTTCAGTTAATGGGGCAGCTACTTATCAAGTGGTTTTTTACCTTTGACGCAAATGGACCAATATTATTTTGATGCTAACGTTGAAAGTTGCTACCACGATATCTGTAAGAGGGGAGTGAGCGATATGATAGAGGAGTATGGAAGGAGAAAACACGACTACGGGGTTCAATTATTAGTCCAAATTTTCTGTGTCGGAAGCATTCAAATCAATAACGAGTCGCGCGTTCGATTCTATGTATTCACTCCGTACACGTTATTAATGTAATGAGCCGTATTGCTACCGTGACGCAACTCTTATTACATAATTGTATTTTTGTCGTGTAAGTACAAATTGATGAAAAAGTTAAATATGTAGTGAGAATTAAACATTAATCGTTAAACAATTAACTGAATTTTTAAATAGAGTTTCTATAATTTTAAAATAAAATTAAAATTAATTTATAATTTTTTGCCAGCCATGAATAAATTGTTTCGAATTCCTAGTATCGTATAGCCGCAACTCAGGTAAATACCCATTGTATACCCATCATAGCACTATACTTATAATGTATATATGATTGATATGATATTTGTTAATTATAAATAAATAAAACTATAAAGTATATTTTCTTCATAAATTCAAATTCTTCATATAAAAATCAACTAAAATCAATATAAAAATGTTTCAATGATTAGCATCTGACATTTTGAAAAAAGGAAAACCTCGTGATACTAGATAAGGATATTGGCTATTGTCCTTATGACGTTGTCAATAAAATTTACTATCGACAATCGGCAATATATAATACCATTATAAAGAGATACCGGCGTCCCGTTTAAATATCGTTTTGCTGGTTTCCAAGAGAGTTCAAGATTAACTGGCGAGTTTATTCTCTCAATCGTATTCCGTCTTATGATAAGAATAAATCAAGTAGGTTTGTAATATAGACCGCCTATTTTGAATTGTTGTTATCGAACATTGATTAATAGCAAGTGACAGAGTTATTTTTTAATAGCCACCTAAAATTGTCTCCTATCTAGACTAATGTGTCACGAAATTTATGTATATAGAGCTGTTAACAATCCATTGTCGTATCACTCTTGTCAGAGCGGTCGTGGTCGTCATTCAGTATAATTGCTGTGGGCAGATGCTATCCGCCTCACGAGCAATCGCCACTCTTCCCGATTTGTGATGAGTCTGGTACACTCATGCAAACAGCCGCCAACTGTTGACTTGACTTGCTCGGTCCATCGCATCGGCAGCCTTCCACGCGGTCTGATGCCGTCTACTTTACTCTGAACGACAAAGCGCTCTATGAAGTCATTTCCTCGCCGAGAGATATGTCTAAAAAATGATAGTATGCGCCCATGCATGGTCACTGTTAAGAATAGGAAATTAATATGGTGAATTTAAATTTCCTAACAAAATTATTTTGTGTGCAAGTACTCCTTGAAATATTTGTTCCGTGATAATTAATTTTTAACTGTTTAAAATTTTTCTAATATGTTATTTTATTGATTCAGATTGGTGAACGTAATAACTGCCCACCTGCTGCTAAATGGTTACCGGAGCAAACAAACATAATAAGTGCGTTAAGGATTTATTTACAACTTCTACAAACCAGCATTTAAAAGATCCTTGTAAATTGGTTTTATATTAATAATCATCTCTATATACCTCCCGAAAAACCAGTTTCAAAAATTGTCTCTACAGTAGCTGATCGGCAGTCGCCAGTGCCGATAGCCCGTTATTGATGAAAAAACCCAACCATTCCTGTGTTCTTTGGTTTTGAGACATCTTATCACAAACAATGCTATCCACTTAATTAAAATAATATTTAAAATTTTAAAAATAGCTACACGCAGACGGGTAGGCGAGCTCATGGGCTCAACTTGAACGAATTTGCTGATACTAGTCCTAGGAAGAGCAGTGCTTTGCAGAATCTACCACCGGATCGGAATCGCGACCCACTGAGAAGATCCGGCGAGAAACTCAGTGGGTTGTGTCTATGGATTATTTCGCTCGTCGAATTATTCGTCGAAATCAACAAGGACTGTAACCGGTGTTTGAGGAGCCTGATACTTTTGTTTTTATACCTAAGCTGGATGGTCTTGAGAAGTCATTTCAGCGTAGCCCTAACAAGTAGGTGAGCTCACGGGGTTCAAACCTGACGACGTTGCTAACACTAGCCTTAGCAAGAGCAGTGCTTCGCAGAATATGCCACCGGATCGGAAACTCGACCTACTGAGAAGATCCGGCGACAAACTCAACGGACTGTGTCTGTGGGTACCTACCTGATACTAATACAGTAAGCGTATTATCCCTTAGGCCACCTTAGGCCACCAGATCTTCAAATTTAACTTCGACTTAAGTATGCTCTTGCTAACTTCAAACGTAATTATCTACCATAAAATATATAGAATGTTTCCCTCCAATGAAGTGATCGATAAAATATCGCAGTGAATCTCCAATCTACTTTAGACTGTACGTTTCACTTAAAACTTTCTTATCAACTCCCGTCTTCTTGTTGCGAGGGTAACGTTTTCGGTCATAGAGTAAATTTTATTTCAGAGTTGTCACTTTGATTTAATTTAATAAGGTCTGTATATTTTAAATACTGTATATGTAGTGTCTACTGTTAGTATGTGTGTAGTGAAGAAAATAGTACATGAAAATTCATAATATCATTTTACGTGATTGAAGTGGGAGCTTAAGAAGATTACTCCTTAAGATAAGATTTCATTTAAATTTCCGTGGACTACGTACGATATGAAAATTGAAGACTGCGTTAAATATATTCGTTTTTTGAGCTATTTCCTTTAGATAAATTAACGCTAATTTTACTTTAATGGATTAAATTAATCCTATTACCGCTATATTAGCGGAATATTTCAAGATTAAATAGCTTCCCGTAACATCCATATCTATACTTCCATATCATTAAAGTAAAGATGAAAGTGTCTTTGCTTGTCCGGTTTTCAAGGAGTAACGGATTGGCACGTTTTTCAAAAGTAATAATATTATTCAGAAATGCGACATGGGCTACCTTTTACCCAAAAAACACACCTCATTCCCACGAGGAAGTACACTGAGACTTTTCCTTGACAACGCGGCTAACATATTATATAGATATAGTAACAGAAATATAGAGAGAGAGATAGATTTAGTCTATATAAATAACAGTAGATGATAGCGCATGAATTATTTAAGCAACGTGATTTATTTATTTTTATACATAAATATGATTAAAAGTACACGGTTTCGGTAATGCGTGCTTACGCTTCTTGCCTTGCCCTATTGCAGCTTTAAAGAATATCAAATTTAAAGTGTATCTAAACTCCAGCGCAGTAAGTATTGAAACGCATATTTTTGAACATTTGTTACAACGAAAAAATTTAATTATTATATATACAGGTACAAGTAAACTTATTCTGGAGGCGTTCTAAATCGTTTCTTTATTCAAAACAGACTGGTTCTATTTAATATGGCCGAGATGCGAGTCGAAAATTTGCAACACTTAAATTCGCCTGATTGATGTTGTTCATTTATCACTCCCCTCGTTTGAACGCTTTCTGGTCGTTCGTACTTACGGATGGAACTTTTAAAATGGGTCACAGGGTCTTCCTTTGATTCGTAGCCGACATTCGAATTTCTGTAATTAAATTTTGAAAATCGATAAACGCCGCGGCCAAAATTATCATTGGAGTATTTTCATCATGTAACTTTGGATTAAATGATCTCAAATGTAATTTAACTTTACCTCGTACATTCTGATAATGTAAATATCTTTAATTTTTTGGAACGATGTTCCTTATGGGACGATGCGGAAAGGTACCCTAACCGAGAAAAAACGTCCGTAACGTAAATTTTTTATTAGTAATGCACACAGTGTACTACTTAACTTTGTAATCACGTACAAAAAATAACATATTTTTATCATTCATTGACCACGAACTGTTATGCAAACAACCGTGAATGAAATGTACCACAATAAGTTCGCACGTTACCGATTGACCGTGGGTTGTTGCGAAGCCTCCAGTTTTATTTTCTTTATACCTCTCGAATAGAACTTAAAATTATTTTTTTTATAATAAGGAACTCCGTTCCTATCCGGTGTCCCACGACACCACACATCTTTTTTTATTGCCATTGTGGGTAGTACAACCTAAGGCCTGCTTGTAGATGAGTTGTTACAGTCGTTCATGAACCTCTGCAATGACAGGGGCAGAGCCTTCAGACTAATATGTCTTGTTAATACGAGGCTAGTCCTAGTTGGGCGCCCGGACGCAAATATAGTCGAGCCACTACCTATATATTAAACAACGTGAAGATTATTATAAAATGAAAACTCGGCGTGAAGAAACAAGAAATTTGTTATTCGATTCGGAACTCTAAAGTTCTGTAATGTAAGGTCTACTTTAGGGGGAACAAGACCTAAGCATGTTTTTAATTATATTCATACCCAACGTTATTCTAAGTCTATTTTATCTTTTAGTTCTTAGCTATCATAAACCTTATAATAGATTCAAAGTCATTCTTGAATATTATTCCGGCAATTTTTGTATGTAGTAACCTGAGAGTCAGAAACAAATGCCGCATCGTTGTTATGAAATACAAAAGTTAGACGATAGTAAAATATATTATACAGTAGGCAGGAACTTGGCTGTGCCACCGGCTGTGGTCTAAAAGTGACGATGACTATTTATTATCAGGTGATATGTTTATCTGTGTACAATGGCAATAAAAATATATATTGGTTTTTGTCATAAATATAAATTCATAAAACATACCTATAAAAATACAAATTCGTAATTATACACATCCGAACCTTTGTCAATCCCAATCAAGAAGTATTGATTGTGTGTGGCACAAAAACAGTACTATACTCGATACGTAAGTCCCGTGTCAAAATATTGACGTGACAAGAGTATGCTTGATGGTATCGACAGACGATGGAGGCAGCGCCCCCGCGCAAACTTAAAGCGATTGTAATGATAAATCAATCCGTACTTGAAAGCTAAGGCTGTTTATTTGGCGTTATTTAATTATCAATTGAAAAAAAAGCCTGATTATTGATATTCCTATTGAATCTACCGTCGATATAGCCTATATCTTATCCGTTAAATGAAAATATACATTTGTTTCTGATTGTGCCATTGTGTGTGCATCAAGTTACTTGATTAAGGTATAATAAGACTTGTATCCTTGACAATGTCAATACACTGTGAAGCCAGCTGCTTTAAATGAGTTTTCAGGAACAAATTTCACGAGTCCTTGTGATTATCAGTGGTAGGTACATGTCTTCATCAAATTATAGTGTGCATATAGTGGTGGGGTTATTGTCATCTTTAAGATCACACGCCTAGGTATCGCTATCCTGCCTATTTCTGCCATAAAACAAGTTTGAAGTGTAGAGCATCCGCTATGGTCTCATTTCTCATGTGAGGGCTTACGTAAGAACTATTTACCGTGGACACCCTAGACACGTCCTTATGGAACCATCCGATCCACTACCACTGTTATTAGACGCCTGCAGCTCTAGAACTAGGAACAGGCTTAGGGACCATGGTAGCGGTTCTCGTCGAACTCAGTAAATAGTTCGACGTGCAACCGAACCCATATATCAGCCTGGTGAGTTTCTCGTCCGGTCTTTGTTAGCGGGTTGCGATTCTGATCCGGTAGTAGATGCAATCGCGAAGCTTCCCCCGGAGGCTAGAGTCGTCGTAATTTTTGTAAACGAACGCCTTCTATAAAAAAGGAATAACATTGTGAAGATAAGCTAGGGACGTATTTTACAGGAAATTTTAGATAAACTTTTAGCGCACTTCATTTTAATTAATATTAATGGCATTTATAAATAAAGAGTGGTAACTTACCTAGATGATACTGAGCTGTGTGATGTGTCGAGTGTTACTGACAACATTGACCTTTCTTACGAGTGTTAATAGTTGAATTTTATTGAGAATTTCCTTACAGATCCATAAGATCCAATAACCTTTGCATTAGACGCCTTCAGCTCTAACATTAGGAGCAGGCTTAGGGACCCCAGTAACCGTATTCGTCAAACTCGACACAGAGGTCGACGTGCAACCTAACCCATGCATCAGCCTGCTGAGTTTCTCGCTGGATCTTCTTAGCGGGTCGCAATTCCGATCCGGTAGTAGATTCATTCGCGAAGTTGCTCTTGAGTTGTTAGGTCTCCTTCGGAGGCGCTCGGGCAACTGTTAGCAAATCCCACCCCTCCTGGCTGAGCCTTTGCTCGCCCACCTGTCCTGGTGAAACTGGAAAGGGCCACTTCCGGGCCACCAGTAATCCTTCAATCAGAAAAAAAAAGATATATTTTACTTTGCTATATCTTCAGCTATGCAGACTACTATGTTTTATTATACGCTATTATTAGCTTCATACATATGTTAGTATCTATGTTATTATGGAACGGAATCTTTGAATAAGATTTTGACCCCCTTCAAAACGTCAGATTAATTCGAAATTTGGCATACTTATCAAGGACCGATGACAATTCAATATTTTAAATAGTTAAACCAGTTATTTACTTTCGGCAGTCAAAACGACAAATTCATTTGAGCGCCTTCTTTTTTCACTTAGCAAATTATAAACTTGTATTTGTGTGAAGTTACCATGAATATTTATGATAATGCTGCCTAAACTAAAAAATGAAAAATAAATAATAGTTAAAAAAGAAAAAAAACAGTTTAATAAAACTAATAAACATGCTTTTACAGAAAATCCAACCTAAGAATAGAAAATCAATTTTAATAAATTTCAATTAAAACTAGAGTAAAAAAAATTATATTTTATTGTTAAAAAATGTGGGGTGCATGGTGTCAATAGCTATAAATGTTTTATTGACATATATGAGTAGAAGGATTATCATTTTGATATATTTTATAATTATTGACAGTAACATATTTTTTTTGATCTTTTTTTAACTATTATTTTTTATAAAATTATGACCTTTAACTCGAGATAATCAATTGTATTGATTGCACAAAAAACAATCAGTTTTGTTCTAAATGCAATTTTTATTTTGTCAATGCCTTCTGTCTATGAATACCGGAAGTAACAGAATAGTAGAACGGACAAATTACAAAGTCTATCGGAGCATGCTTTTAGTATGTGAAAGGGAGTATTCATCCGTGTGCCCTACTAGCTGCCATCGATATCATTAATTTTGATTTTTTTCCCCGGTTAAATGTGTCTCTACAGACCTGTGTGTCAGTTGACGTAAAACCAGTGTACGGTCAGAATAAAAATCCGTAATTGAATTATTTTTTTAAATTGCAAATTATTCGCAAAAATAATTTTCGGCCACAGAACATGGCAAATGCTAAACTTAGACTTGGTTCACGATATTATCGTTGTGTGGTGTGGCGTGCATGTTTTTATAACTTCAACCAACAGATTTTTTTCCGTACCTAATCGTTAGTAGCTTAAAGGGCTATTGCAATCGTTCACTGAGCTGTAGGTGAGCTCACAATCTTAACTGAAAGAGTTTGCTAACACTGGACCTAGTAAGAGCAGTGCTTCGCGGAGTGCTGCGATTCCGATCCGGTAGTTTTTTTTTTATTGCCTTTGTTGGCAGACGAGCATACGGCCCCCCTGATGGTAAGTGATCACCATCGTTCATGGACGTCAGCAATGTCAGCAATGCCAGGGGCAGAGCCAAGCCGCTGCCTACCAGCCAAGCCGCTGCCTACCGGATCGGAATCGCAGCCCACTGAGAGGATTTAATCGCACGGCGAACTCTTTTTTTTTTTATTGCTTAGATGTGTGGACGAGCTCAAAGCCCACCTGCTGTTAAGTGGTTACCGGAGCCCATAGACATCTACAACGTAAATGCGCCACACATCTTGAGATATAGTTCTAAGGTCTCAGTATAGTCACAGCGGCTGTCCCACCCTTCAAATCGAAACGCATTACTACTTCACGGCAGAAATAGGCTGGGCGGTGGTACCTACCCGTGCGGACTCACAAGAGGTCCAACCACTAGTTAAATTCGTTGTAATTCGTTGTAATTGATGAGTTCGATGAGGAAGATTATAAAGCTTTCGCTATTCAACTGAATCTAGACTTTTTCCCAAAAATTAAAAAAGAAAGAAAGATTAATAGTAATGATTTTTTTTGCAAAATATAGAAACAATAACAAAAAAAGTTCGCAGCACTCATATATGTACTTAGTTCTAAGGCTTAAATGTACAGCTGTCTTTTTTAAATGAAATCTAAATTTACTTAAATAATAAACTCGAGTTCTCAACCGTACCTAGCTATAATTACCAGTCCTTCAGTTCTGTGCGATGTCGCGTTCGCGGCCGTATCGGAGAACTTTTAATTTAGCCAAGTCTCCATTGTGAGTCTTCTAAAAGGCTTCAAGTATTGTGTGCATTTAACAAGAAACTCTGGTGACAGTTATTAATGGATTTCCTACTATTTTTCTCGGCTGATGTAAAGGATAGAATTCCGTTTCGATACGTCGTAGCCTTTGTTACGGTCTTGTGTGTTCGAAATACGTGAAAACGTAAAAAAGGCGAGTTGTTTGTCGCAATTCCGTAGTAAAAAAAAGATACGTTTTATTTTAGTCCATTGAAGAAGTCAATGGAAAAAATTAATGATTATTTGGAAGATAATTGCTTTATACATTGTGGTATGTTTTTGTTTTCCTACTACATATAATATTAAATTTTTAGTATCTACTTGGCTTGGAGCGCTTATGATCGGTGCTCATTGAAGATGTGGCTGAGAATTTTAAGTACTACCGCGCTTTGTAAATTTGACTACATCGTTTTATTTTCTTAGATTCACACATTTTTTAATAATTTCTGAATGACGGTTTCTATTTGGTATAATTAGAAATAGATTTTTTTTTTTGCTTAAATGGCTAGACCAGTCACGACCCACCTGGTATTAAGTGGTTACTGAAGCCCATAAATATCTACAACGTAAATGCCGCTGCTCACCTTGAGACATATTGTGTTCTAAGTCTCACTTTTTACAGTACAACGGCTGTTCCACAAATAGGCTGGGTGCTGGTGCAGATTCGCAAGACGTCTTACTATCAGTAATTACGCAATTTATAATTTCGTGAATCTGATTTTTATTACACAATCTTATTCTTTCAACGTGGAAGTCAATCGTGAACATTTAGATGCGTATTTCTATAGAAAACTTGGCACCTGTCTTTGGGAGACTGTCAGAGTCGCATCGCTTAATACGAAAGCACCAGGCATCTTATCCTTTAGGTCACGACGACTTGACAAAGATAGACAGATTTGTCTATATTTTACGAACTACCCATAATCTTCTGTATACCTATGATCATAGCGCTGAAACATCGAAAGTTCAATGTAATTGAAAATCGTTGGATGAACTACTAAAATAAATATATTTTTAAATCGATCCCGTAACTTCGATGGATCTAAACGACTCGGGGTAATTTTTTTTTCTTCAACAGCGATTTGTTATCCATTTATTATTTTTGACATTAAATTAAAAAAAAACAAAAATTTAAACCTTTTCCAAGCAGCGGCTCCTTTGATGAAATCTCAAATATGAGAATTTCATTTGCGAGTCTAGAAATGATTGTAACCAAGTGAGGTATTTTTCGGAGCCCACATTCTGAAGATCATTTGTCATTCGTTTCCCGAGACGGAGCTGTGGTGTACTTTTTGCGAATGCGAATGAATACTCCTTGAAGCAAAGTTTCTTCAGACTAGTTTAAATTGGATTCAATAGGAGTATTTTTTATTTGGCACGCCTAAAACCGGTAAAGACAATAATGCTTTGGATATTGGTCCAAGGTTTCTAATGTATAAATTGTGGTAAAAATAGTTTTAAATTCTTTAATAAAAATGAAGTGATTATAATCGGCTTATGTTTTTAGTAATTTCAAATATCTAACATTTACAATACTTTACGATAATACGACTAATAAAGGCAGCAAATTGGCTGTACCTTTGGCACTACTGGCGTGCAGGAGCGACAGTAACCACTCACCACTAGGTATGCCACATGCTACCTCCCTTTAACAAAATTTTCGTGGTCACGGAGTACTATTGTGATATTCTTAAAAAATAATTCTAAATTACATAAAAACTAGTTTATAGCAATTAAAAAATATAAAATGTAATAATTTTTTTAGATTAACCGCGTGTTGTTACGTAGGTACCTTTTTTTTTTTTTTTTTTTTTTTTTTTTTTTTTTTTTTTTTTTTTTTTTTTTTTTTTTTTTTTTTTTTTTTTTTTTTTTTTTTTTTTTTTTTTTTTTTTTTTTTTTTTTTTTTTTTTTTTAACGCTGGGTAATCCATTTACGGATACCCGGTCGAGAGGGGTAATAGACCGGGTCATGTCGGACTCCGGTGCCTCCAGAGAAGAAGAGGGAGAAGAGGAAGACCAAGTCCTCCTCTTTTTCCAATTCCTACCGGGAGACTACGCCTTGAGAAAGGCGCGCGAGGCGCTGCCCGGCGTCTACCACGCAGGACCCGCCCCGCAAAACCGACTATCGACTAAACCCCATCGAGCTCCACCACTCCGACTCCACGAAACCTACGGTACCGCACAATGCGCGCCGCAGGCTCGCCGTCGCCGGTACCCGTCCTGACAATAGGACGGGATCCAATCCCCGGGAAGATCCCGCAGGACGTCGTCTATCGTTATTATTATTTTATATTATTATTATTATCGTTACGTAGGTACCTACATATGTATTTCAGCACCTGCTACTATGAAACGCGTTAGATTATACAGCCAGATCATAATTGTACAGCAAGAAATTTACTTTGACCGTTTTTGATACGGTTAGTTCATAATGAGGAAGATAATGAATTCAAGTCGAAAAATGATTCCAAAAATTTACATCGA
Source organism: Bombyx mandarina (assembly GCF_003987935.1). The sequence continues at coordinate 1,310,780 of NW_021011489.1, read as the reverse complement.
CTTGGGATCTATAAATATTAAATAGACGATGAGCTTTGCTGGGTCTTTTTTTTTTTTTTTTGATAACGCCATTTTGTTGTCTTTAAAGCGGTTAGTTACCCTTAATAAAGAAAAATACTATTATTATTCGCCAACAGATGTCGGGAAGAGTTGATTATTAAAAACACGAATAAAACAACATTTTCTGAAAATAAACCGTAGCTAGATCGATTTATCGCCCCCGAAATCCCCTGTATGCTAAATTTTATGAAAATCGTTGGAGCCGTTTCCGAGATTTAGATTATATAATTATATATTAACTAACAAGAATTGTTCGTTTAAAGGTATAAGGTATAAGATAGACTCAAAGATCTTCGACAGTTATTTTAACATTACGAATAACCATCTGCACAAACAACAAAAAAGATATCAAATTTTTGTTCGCCGTTCTATCTATTCGTCGATACAGACGTATTACGGCTACTGTTTACTTCCAAATACTCTAGAGGCCAATCCATCAAATGTCTGAACGATCAACCAACTGATCCCCTAGCGAACGGCAAATTTCGTTGTATTTGAAAATCGATTGTCTCATCATACGAAGTTCGGATTGTGTCATAATATTTACGGTGATTCAGTACGATTTTCCGGTCAATCGATCAGATATATGTATTCGAAAGTGGCCTGCATTGTAGAAGCGTTAAATTGAAGTTTATTTAAGAATAATAGAGAAGTCGTGTTTTGATTGATCGTGCTATTATTGGCATACGGTTTTTTTTTTAATTATAGCGAAAGTCTAAGGTTTACGATGTGGAAATATAGGTAAATGAACGATGTCGATTTTTTTTTTATTCAAATTAATAAGATTACACATTAAGCAACATCACGTCCCTAAAAAAATTCAAGACAATAACATATTATTATCTTATAGAAGAATCAATTTCGAAAATACATCCGAGAAATTATTATGCGTTTACAAAGAAACTGGGGTAAGTGCAAAACACACAATTTCCCCTGATTGTAAAAAGGCATCAACAAAAGAAATTCTTCACTCGACGCGGTCCCTCGCGAGGGATAATTCGCGGATAAAGTGCCGAGAGACTGAGGGGAGCAGATAAAAGCAATATTTATTTACAGATACGAGTTTCTTGTGGGGAACGTATGTATATAAGTTCAATTTATGCATTGAAATGCTAATGGCCGCCGTAAGAGCTGAAGTGATGCAGACACGAATTTTAGTTTAAGTGTTGGTGAGAAATCGTTTAAGTGCAGTTTGTTTTTTAACCAAGTTCTTTATTGCTTTGTTCTTAATTTGTGTGGTTCAACGAACGACGGCATTGAAAAATAGCGTATTGCTAGAAATGTGGCTGAAACTTTTTCTCTATCAAATAACCGTATATATTTTTCTTAATTTGCAAATTCAATGCTGAAGTATGCTTTATTAATTTGAAGCGACCACCCAGTCTCTGCCAAGCTTCCCAGGAAATCGTGTCCGATATCCAATCTAAGGGTGAAAGAGGAAAAAAATTGTGCCGCGACGCCAGCACTGCACTGTCGCGACTATACGCTGATTAATGAAAGACCTGCTCAGTCAACTAGAAACGATCGTAACGACCGAGAAACATTCGAGCTATTCTCACTCTTAACTGCTAAGACATAATAAAGAAAGTTATGCGAAAGAATTTTATTATACAGCTTTTTAAATGCGAGCGCTTCAGGAATACCAAACCGTTTCCCCTCGGCACTGTAACATTTGACGTTTTTGTCCGACACATATACATAGACGTGCTATATAGAAAATGCCAAAATGTGAACTTGTTTTGTCGATGCGAAAAATATTTCGCATTTAGTTTTTGAGTTGAGCTATTTGTTTTGTAGACGAGTGGGCAAATAAGCTTACGACTCTGGTGTTAAGTAATTCACATAATTGAGAACCTGACACGAAGGTCAAAGACCCTTAATGGTTGTCCCACCTGACAAACGCTAAAGATGGTTACTTCGTGATCGAAATAGGGAGGTGGGTAACCTAAGGTTTTTTTTATGAATGAGGGATTACTGGTGGCCCAGAGGCTTTTCCATTTTCACTAGGATAGGTGGGCGAGCAAAGGCTCAGCCAGGAGGGGTAGGATTTGCTAACAGCCGCCCGAGCGCCTCCAAAGGAGACCTAACAACTCAAGAGTAACTGCTTCGCGAATGAATCTACTACCGGTGCGAAATCGCGACCCTTTGGGAAGATCCGGCGAGAAACAGTCGGCTGATGCATGAGTTAGGTTGCACGTCGAACTCTTTGCCGAGTTCGACGAATATGGTTATCGAGGTCCGTAAGTCTGCTAGTCCTAGTGTTAGAGTTGAAGGCGTCTAATGCAAGGGTAATTGGATTTGATGGATCCGTAAGGACGTGTCTAGGGTGTCGACGGTAACTGGCTCCTGCGTGATCAGGATGCGGGGAGTAGTCAGCGGCGGCAACGATAAGGCGATTATCATGACGCATAGCCTTATCAAAGTAGTGTTCCAACGCTGCCTTCATGTGATTATACAATTATTTGAAGAAACTGATAAAAAGATAAAGTATTCTGTAAATATTGGCTACTCATTAAAACTAAAACATGGTAAGAACTCTTTAAAATTATATACTGGTATTAAATATATTACGAGGAATATTTTGGTTTCTGACATAATAATATGTGTGTTCGATTGTGTATACCTACTGCAGTTATTTTTAAATGGAATTTTCAACCTTATGATCCTCGGCAACTCCGAAGAAAATTACGTCCCGCAAATTTATTTATCGGAGCCTTAGGAAAGAATTGACTGTGTAGGTATAACAGAAAACATGATAGACGAAGATACAGAAGACACTGCATCTAGACTTGCGTGAGAAATACGGTAAAGTGACTTCAGTCAGCTATTTTCAACAGCTGCTATTATACCCCCACAATCCACTGTAATTTTTGTACTTCATTAAATCCTATCTGGAGCGCTTATCATCCACTTCTCCGTTGAGACGGTCGTTGTTCCAATTCACTGAAGGCTTCAACTCTTAAAGGTGGTAATTTCGTGGTGATGCGAATATAAGGGCTTTCCGGTCATGTCAGATATAACTTGAGCAGTGGAATTTAAAATGCAGAGCATGTTTAAAGAAGTCGTCATTATTCAATCATACTTCACAGATAAACAGCCTGACAATGCTGTCAATTTTTGTGCTTACGTTACGTTGGCTAAAAGTAAACCTAAAATCCTTCACCGCTTCGATTGGATGTTGAAGATCGCTTACAGGTTATCACTCCCGGTGACGTCATGTAGGGGCCGTGGGTTGAAGGCGCCATCGGTTGTCAAGACGTCTGACATGCGATGACTGCGCGCCAGGACTTCGAGGAGTCTGTTATTTTCAATATCTAGATATTTTAAATAAACGTATTTAATACTAATGAAACCAAGTAGGTAGTTACATAATGCTTCTGAATATTTTACACTTTAAGGGGGGGAACTTGAACATTTTCTAGTACATACAATATTTGAATATTTACAGTTTTAGAAGTTATTTGAACGCTTCACGTAATTATTTCGTATTTAAAAGAAATATAGTTCGAGTGTAGTAAGCGTTCTTCTTGACAGTAAAGGTTTTTTTAAATGAGGGATTTGCCAAAAAAAAGTTAATAAATTAGTTAGAATAAATAATATATAATTCATTTGTTACTATCGAACGTATAATATAATAGTATTTCAGCAACTCTTTGCAATAGCGGATTGTATTTTTTTTTAAAGTAAATAGGTTTTTTTAATTTTTTTGTTACTTAGATAGATGGACGAGCTCACAGCCCACCTTGTGTTAAGTGGTTACTGGAGCCCATAGACATCTACGACGTAAATGTGCCACCTACCTTGAGATATAAGTTCTAAGGACTCGGTATAGTTACAACGGCTACCCCGCCCTTCAAACCAAAACGCATTATTGCTTCACGACAGAAATAGGCTGGTGGTACCTACCCTTGCGGACTCACAAGAGGTCCTTCCACCAGTAATTATGCAAAGATAATTAGGTAGTTGGATACGGATTGACGTTTTGATTTCGTTTGATTAGCCGCTTAGACGATATCACAGCTTATGTGGATTTCAGAGCTCTGACACACTACGGGACGATTGTTTTTTTGTATACACTGCTACAAATTTTAAAGCAATTATTACGCGCGTCTTCAACAACACGGTAAACATGAAACATGGGCGCGCATATGTATCACTAATTCGTAACGGAAATAACCAATCGTTCAATTCTCGCCTCGCTGATATAAAATACATTACTAGAGTTACTCTGAACTATACTTTTGAAAAAGTATAGTTAGAAAAGTAGAACTATACTTTGAGTATTTAGCATAATAAAATAAGTAGACGAACTCACAGATCCACTCGCATTAAACGATTCCCAAACTTATGCGGAATGCTATCGACGGTGGGGCCTTTTTTTTATTGCTTAGAGGGGTGGACGAGCTCACAACCCACCTAGAATTAAGTGGTTACTGGAGCCCATAGACATCTTCAACGTAAATGCGCCACCCATCTTGAGATATAAGTTCTAAGGTCTCAGTATAGTTATAACGGCTGCCCCACCCTTCAAACCGAAACGCATTACTACTTCACGGCAGAAATAGGCGGGGTGGTGGTACCTACCCGTGCGGACTCACAATAGGTCCTACCACCAGTAAATAATACCCGTATATAACATAGATGAGACACTGCCATTTTCTCATTCAACCGCGGTACTGATTTGTGGTAGGAATAGACAGACTTATCAATATAGGTTTAATCACAATAAGGCTTAGGAATAATAAAATGAATTTCAATATTATATTGCAGACGATCGACGTATATAATATACCTCATAAATTTTAGCGTTCCAACCTGCCCCACGTGTGGGAGGGGCGAAATTGCAAAAAAAAACGTCGGCACTCGGCCCAACAAAGATAGGAAACGCAACCGGCCATTACAGAAAATTGGCTCCACGTCTCCCCTTCACAGCGTGATTGGGAACCCTGCGAAATTTTAGATTGGATTTCGTTTTTTTTCTCTCTTTTGAAATACGCTCAAGAAATCGAGTTTTGTAAAAATAAATTGTTACTAAATTTGAGTACTCGTACTGTGATTTTGAAAAATAACTACATATATTATATTGAAAATTGAAGTTTTTTTTAAATTGGCCTACATGAGTGGGCCCATAATGTATAAAGGCTTAAAAGCGCGATGCAAAAATGAAAAGAGTAGTGTTCGTTCCAATAGTAAATTTAGGGGAGAAAGATAAAGTTACTAGCTATTATTTTATACCAAATTATTTTAAAAAACAATAATATTCTGTTTAAGTACCCTATCTTCAGAAATACAAAGAACAAATAATACGATCAAGTCGCTTAAATAGGTTTTTCTGCTGATCGAGACTTTGATTTCCAAACATCGTAACTTCTTCGGTAAAATTTGAAAACATTAACCATAAACGTAGTAAGGTAAGGTTGATATTTATTTGGCAAGAAAATCGGAAATCCAAAGTTTGATTAAGGGCCTGTCGTATTGTTCATTTAACTTGGATTAAGTTTGCGCTCGATGGAAGGAGCTGGCAGGCAGTTAGCGTCAAGAGAAAAAACAAAACAGAACGACTACAGAGGGAGTGTAACTCGAATTGAGTTCGAAACAACTTCATCGGGTGACAACCTCATTTGATACATACTTATTATAATAATTCATTTATAGAACACAAAACCTTACTCTATTAATTCAACTAGAGGTCCCACAGTAGTCGAAATTCGACTATAATTAATTGGAATTGTAAGTTTGTACACATACTATAATCACATATTTCGCCAAGGCTACACTATAAAAAAATATTCATAAAGACAAACAAAATTTAATCTATTCTCAGTTTGACCACAGACGTCAAGAACAAAAGTTTGACAATAAATAGTATGCATGCGTGTGTGCGTCAAATACATGGTATGTGGTGTGGGTAATGTTTTCTTTATTGATTTAATCTTTTATGCATTATTTTAAAAAATATTAGCATTGTGCACTTCTTCTCTATATTCTCTATAAGTGTGGAAAATTTCATACTCCTCCGTCCGCGCAATTTTCGTAAAAAGGGATACAAAGTTTTTGCTTCACGTATTAATATATAGATAACAAAAGAAACAGAAACATGAAGTTCCAAATGTCGTTTCTCTCGATGTTATGAATTATTCTTCAAAATATTTTTTTACGAGTACCATAACGCGTAATTACTGGTGGTAGGACCTCTTGTGAGTCCGCGCGGGTAGGTACCACCACTCTGCCTATTTCTGCCGTGAAACAGTAATGCGTTTCAACTTGAAGGGTGAGACAGCCGTTGTTACTATACCTGAGACCTTAGAACTTATATCTCAAGGTGGGTGGCGTATTTACGTTGTTGGGCTCTAGTAACCACTTATCACCAGGTAGGCCGTGAGATCATCAACCCATTTAAGCAATAAAAATAAAATAAATATTTTGCTGAACCTCTGCTTTTTACTAAACTTACAGAATTAACTTATCTCATTTATAATTCCTAGATATTTAACTCAAATGTGTTGATTGTAGCTAAGATAACTAAAACTTTAGAAAGTGATGCATTTTCTAAAGAAATGTTCTTTCCTCTTATGAAATAGTATATAGTTAGTTGAATTTAGTTGTTCTAGTTTTTTAGCTTACTATTGATCTATATTTATTCCTTTATTTGGATAGAGGAGGCATAGATTCATAGACACACACATGAATACTGTCACCCAAAACTTGAGACATGAATTCGGATCTCAGCTTTATTATACATACATTTGCCATTGCCATTGCCATACATGGGGTGGCATTACACACTCCAAATTAATGTAAACCAATTTTACGGTTTAATCTTGCGTTTAAACTTCTTATTTCTTTTATTTTTGGCAGCTCACTCTTTTCGTGATCATGGACAACTAAAACGTTATTCGTCGATATTTGAATACCCGTATACTCAAATTGTGTACCGTCCAAATTTTTCTACAAAAATTCAAAGTCAAACCTTTCAAAATTATCGAAAATCAAATGGTTCATACACCTAAATATCCGTCTATTTATTGATCAAACATCTATTCAGTGAGTGTTGCCACCTTTTGTGGCTGCAGCCGCTGGAAGCCGCTGCCTGTCCTGACTCAGCAGAATTTGACCGGACCATTGTGATCGTCTAATTCAATAAAATCACCGGACATTTTTGTTTATTTGTCGGCTTCTTTGGTAAGTAGAGGCTTATTCTGTATGATAGGATGAGCCGTGAGTAAGGCATTTGTTTTTGTATGGATTGAGTGAAGTTACCATATGGATTACAGGGCGCTTTTGGCTTTCTTAACTTTTAGAAGATATATCTTGTAGGTTGTTAGAAGTTACATCTTGTTTCTTTTATTGGTTCTGTAATTGATGAACTTATTATGAATTACATGAATTTATGACAATTTAATGAAAATCCAGATAAGCGAAGGAAATGTGATATTTTTATCATTTTGATGCTTGATAAATTTTCTATATAAATTTTCGTTTAAACCTTTATAATAACCAAATGAAACCTTAAATTGAAGAAGTAAATAAAACAACATAGGAAGAAACAGAATGAGTCTCTCCCTACGATATATTGCAAAGTATTTATGGAGATATAACGGAAGGAGAGTTAACGCCAGGCAAGTGGCTGGTTGTAAAACTCATGCCAAATGCCTATGTTGCGGGATATGCTGCGCCGATCCCATATAATGTTGGATAAGAGCAAGAAGAAGCAGAAGAAGAAGTTGAACGAGTTTAACCACTACGACGTTAAATAGTTACTAATAGGTAATAACGTAAATAATGACACCAATCTTAAGCGTTGGCTCGAATTTTCAATTGTATAACGGCTATTCAATTAAAAGGAAAACAATAACTGCTTCGCCACAGAAATTGCCATTGGTTCGTTACTTCAGATATCATATTGAAGTCAGAGTTGAGTTGAAATTACGGATGTCATGCCCTTGATGCGTGATTGCTATGAGTATCGCTTCGCCTAAATAGGCACGATGGTATTGACCTGTCCTGGTTCATATTACTAAAGCAAAATATCACTTGCCCCTTACTACCTCACTACCTTACTACTTTGGATTGGTATTGGGGAAGCAGCGGGAGCAGAGCTTGGAGGCAGTAGTTTTTTCTTTAGATGTGCAGCTCACAGTCTCCTTCTCCTCCTATTATACTCCTAAAATAGTTACACCATCATAATGTAGTACATTCTATCAATGATTAACAATCCACAGAGGTTAAGTTATACTAAGCTACAGTTATACAATGGTTAAAATTAAGAATATTGTGACATGAAATAAATTGTAATATGTCCGATACTCGCATAAAAATAGATAATTTTCAACAAATCTTCATTTCATTAAGCTGTGTTGAGTGAGTATAAATTTGAACATCGAACAAATAAAAAAAAAGGTTTTTTTTTCCTTCGGAAATCGATTTCTTCGAACAGGCAACATAGAACATAGACAACATAGAAACTTCAATCCTTAACTTTCCCGCGTCACAAGTTGTAGTTATCAGATTGTACGAGTACATTACTTAAAAATAGCACCAGAAACAGTACATTGTGGAACTAATTAAAAATTTTAAGCTTACTTTAGAACATCAGATTAAAATTTCAAATTTAAAGAACCTAAAATAGTTACTGAGAATTAAAACTGAACTCAATAATATAGTTACTCAGGATCACTAGCTACTAGACAAATTTAAAGTCGCCACTCAAATATCGTAGAAAAAAAATTCTAAAACTACATACAAATTTAATTATAATATGATATGGTAATTATTGGACCATTAATATTAACCTCGTAATATTATGGAAGATACCGTTTGATGTTCTGATACGGTGGTATTAAAAACTATTAATTTACTCCTAATTATATCTCACTCTGGATCCATTAAAATAATGAATACTAAAATGGAAATATAGGATATTGCTTATTAAATATTAAAAAATGCGAGTGTCGTTAAACAGAGACCGTGCTCAGTTTGTATTATTATTAAGCTTCTTAAAATACGCCACAAGATTGTTCTTCACGTACTCTTCTTACTTATACAAAAGCTTACAAGAGAAAAGAAGATGGCTGTATCAAAACAGCTGAGCCCTCAAAAACCGACCGCGCAGCTGTTCCACTCACACCGATACAACAATACATAAGACGGAAGGGGAACATAGTCGTTGCAGTTTTAAGCTTTTCAATACACACCAAAATCAACATCGTCCCTGTGCTTACGGACATAAAGTTGAATTTCATAGAGCGCGTTTTAACAAGAGCGCAGAAGAACAGCTCCGCCTTAAAAATGGAAGGTGGTATGTAAAAATTGATGAACATGTATAGGAGTCCTTAAAGTGACAGAGTGCGCTGGCGTGTCGGGCAGTGTATATTGTCTAAAATGTCGTTGCAGGATAGCGCGCCATAGAGCCATTGTTTATTATCAAAAAGTGATAAATCAAGTGACTATGCAATAATGTTGTATTAAGTAAAATACTTTGACGGAACACGGTGTGAAGTGACGTTAAAAACTGAGTGAACTTAAGTTATTAGTGAGGTCGATAAATTAATTAATTTGTAGTTTTATAGTGACGGAGTGATCAGTGGCAGCAGTTCAATGATATTTGATGTGCAAAAATTAAGAATTTACTTGGTACTTTAAAACCTTTGTAAATATTGAAGCAAATCTCACTAAATATTTTCTATTTAAATTCATTCGTTATCGAGTACACTATCAAATTCAATTTATTTTATAGCATTGTGCATAGGTAAACTTATACGTCAACCTCGTACAGATTACTTAGCGAAGTTTACTTAAAATGTTTGAATTCATTGTTTTTGTTTATTATACCTACTAGCACTGAATACTACACTAAAGCCATAAGGTATGCTGATGGCTTATTTCGTTTTAAGCATCATATTTGAACGGCACACCGAATGTGTTTACTTTGACTGCTCTACTGATCCTTCTGTTCGCTAACTTGACTAGTTTTAGTAAGCGTGACTGTTTAATAAAGTGAAACAAATAATAACAATCCCGAGAACTAGTATGTGTTGAAATGGCGGCCATATTAACAGGCGTGTTGACTGCGAGGTGATGCGCGCACCTGACCACGCCCACAATGAGCTCCTTCCTGATGAACGGCGGCTACCAACCGCAGCCGGACCCCAAATTCCCACCTTCCGAGGAATACAGCCAAGCGGACTACATACCACCAGGAGAATACTACCAACATCAGCATTTGCAATATGGCTATCAGCACCAATATGCGCCGGTGCAGATTGGAACAAGCTATGGATACGGAGGTTACTACCATCCTCTTCCACAGCATCCACCTGTGGCACCACCTCCTAGACCTCCGGAGCCGTCGCATCCATCTGATGCTGACCATGGATTTGCACCATCGCATAATTCTGATGGCGCCCCAGGCTTGGCTGAGCTCGGTCTAAGGTTAGAAAGACATATTGAAGAAGCAGCACCCGCGGGAAGAAAGCTTCATGCTTTAGGCCGAGAAGGTTCTCCTTCTTCAGAGCTGGATGAAGAAAGATTATTATTAGACAGTCCGCCGGTGGAAGACGACGACTCCTCAATATGTTCAGATAATACTGACAGGGTTATTTATCCGTGGATGAAGAAGATACATGTCGCTGGAGCGTGTAAGTTTCCAGACATTTTGGTAATTGGCAATAGTGTGTGTTTTTTTAAGATTAAATCAGGTTTATATACAAGGCGGTAAAAAGCTAAACATGAGGCCTCTGTATGAATCTAGAAATGTCATTCTAGGTACCCACCCAAAATAATCGTCACCGCCAAAAAAGGCAAATTTTCTGTTGGAAATTGATTAAAATTCTTCAAAACGTTAGCAACTGTTTCTATTTCATCGAGGTATGTATATCAGATCAAAATAAACCGTCAAAAATGTCAAAACTTTGGCATTGTTTATAGGCATATTGGCTATTTACTCGTAGTTGAGTCAATTTCGAGCTAAAAGGTTACATATAAGAACCGTTCTTGGAATATTGAAGGAGTTTTTCCAGAGACGTATGCTCCGTGGCCAGAACGATACCGTGATATTCATTTTCGGTTCCACAAAACAGAGAGAATTAAGGTCACTTCTGAAGGCGCAGAGTTTCCAAAGAATTTATGAGACCAGGATTATCGCCATTCAGAGATTAAGCCGTACGCCAAGTCGAACTTTAACGTGTGCTTTTTACCGTAAAAGGCCTTTGAGGCCCGTTTCACCAGTTAGAAAATCGTGACCAACACCAACCACTTTGAAGAAACCATTTTGAATTTACCTCCGTTTTCACTATGATACTGGATTCCGCCGGTATTTTGAATCTAAAAATCGAAATGATCTCGAAAATTTCCATTGGTTCCTACTCTATATAATTACAACGTCATGATAAATTAACCTATTTTCGCAGTGAAGTCCTAAGCCTGCTCCTTCAATAGGATTTATTACAGTAAATTCAATTCTTCTCATTTGACTTGGACAGCTTTCTACTTACCTCGGACACAAGTTTCATTCTTTTGGATCATGCTCTGATTTTAACTTTGAAGGCCTACATTTCGCGAATTACATAGATGTAAATCTGTAAGCACCCTTCACTATAGAATTGGCATACCAATAATTGCCTGCAGTGGCGACTTTGATGCTTTACTCGTTTAAGTCCCACCTAGATATATAAGTTCTGAGGTCTCAGTATAGTTACAACGGCTACCCCACCCTTCGAACCGAAACGCATTACTGCTTCACGGCGGAAATAGGCAGGGTGGTGGTACCTACCCGTGTGGACTCCCAAGAGGTCCTACCACCAGTCTTATTGTAGACCTCATAGAAGGAATTCCCAGTTTCGTTTCGCGTTCTTAGGCATTCGCAGGCTCACTCAGGCAGGCAGACTCACGTTGGTAGCTGAATATAGCTTGACCAAAACCCGTACTTTCTCACTGAACAACAAGCTATCCTGAAGGTACTTCTGGCAGTATCTGTTAGTAATCCACTGCATAACCTCGGAAAGCAAGCAAGCTATACATAATATTATTATGCGGCCAGGATCTTTTCGCTTAGCCATTTGCTATGGCTGGGCAATTCACTGTAATTTATTTTCAGAATTATTTAATTGAGCCTCTATTATTTTATGAGTGTATTTCGTTACAACGTATAATGCTTTGGATTTTTGAGATAGGAATAGCAAGCGTTACATGAGTTTTGTTGTATAGCATATGTCCAAATAAGTATAAGGTTTGAAGAGCCAATGAGAATCTTTTTGTAAGCAAATAGTTTGTTAGTATTCTTATCGATTTTCATTACAGTAGAATGTTTCAAATGTTGAGCTCTTGTCTCTTGAGTTCTTGTGTCTTGGTTTTAATACGTTGTGTCCACACTAAATGTCAACCAATGTGTAGGTATGCCAGACACGATCTTTTAGGAAAGTGGGATATTATTTGTTGTAATTTGATGAATGGAACCATCAATTTTAGTTAGTATGATGTCCAAATGAAAACAATAAAAGTACTTCCCATTTGTTACGAAGCAGTAATGGTTTCATAATTTTACGTTATACTATGAAGTATTTTGAGTATGTATTCATTTGTCCACAGAACATTCAAGTTTATTTTTTTAACAAATGTTTTCAAAGCTTAATGCATAGCCGTAATCAAAATATAATGAGTAGGTGCTGATAGAAATTTTCTAGACGGTAGTCTGGTTAAACTTAAATATTAATGACACTTTAGTGCTTTGTGATTATGACCATTGCTTCGTGGTGCACGTCTTCAGGTCTAACACTAGGAGCGGGCTTAGGGACCCCGGTAACCGTACTCGTCGAGCTCCACAAAGAGGCGATGACTAACTTAACCTAACCCATGCATCAGCCTGCTGAGTTTCTCGCCGAATCTTCTCAGCGGGTCGCGATTCCAATCCGGTAGTAAATTCATTCGCGTAGCAATTGCTTTTGAGTTGATAGCTCTCCTTCGGAGGCGCTCGAGCAGTTGTTAGAAAATCCCACCCCTCCTGGCTGAGCCTTTGCTCGCCCACCTGTCCTGGTGAAACTGGAAAGGCCTCCGGGCCAGCAGTAATCTTTCAAAAAGCTCTAACGAATAAGAAATTAATTCGGACATAATAAAATGAAAATACTCGTGGTTACCTACTGTTTATACTGAAGCGAACTCGTTGAGAACAAGAAGAGAGTAATACACATGAGCCTAATTATCGCCTAATTTACAATATTTATCAAAGCTCACAAACAATTAGATATTTCAACACAGGTGTCAAGATAGCCTCTGTTAAATATAGTTTCTCAGTTGCATTGCATTTATTGTTTAAAATGAGATTTTGGCATGTCAGCTGTATTCTAAGGAATTTTGTAATTTGATAAATGTCTTCGTAATACGTTTCCAAGATCTATTGGTCGATCACCATCCGGCTTTGGACTGAACTTCCCTTCGTGGCACTATCGCTTTAAACTGTCCTTGTTAAAACAAGGTTTGAAAGGAGTCTTGAGGGGTAGGCCATGATAACTATTCACCAAGTGGCCTCTAGGCTCGTATTGCTTATGAATGCCAAAAAAAAACAGCCTCAAGCTGTAATATGATTTATATTGTGAATTAGAACTATATTATTCAAAAACAAGTTTTTTAATTAGTTTTCTTAATAAGCCACTTTTTTAATTAGTTTTAAACAATAGTTTAAAAACAACGATTAACTCAACCGTATACTAAATACAATGTATTTATAAACTACCGGCCTTCGGTAGTTTTTTGTGCCTTACAGCTTTAAGAGACAAACTTTTAGTTTATATGTACGATACACAAGATTGATTCAAACGTATTTAGTAAAAAATATTTTAATTTGATTACCTATTGTGGTAAAAGCTACACGAGTGCGAAATGCTTTTGAAGAGCCCTACTTGCGGTGCATGAAAAGATTAACAAATTGCCTTCAATTAATAACACAGGAATCCCTGCACGCTCCTTAAGGCATGTGTCCTTTGATGTGTTTTGACATTTTACTAATGTGTTGTCATTACTCGGGTTTTAAGACGACAGGATCTCGGACTTCAACAATGGTCCCCGAAATTCATGTTAATGAGAGTCGTTTATTTTTATAGCTTTTAAATATCTGTTTGTGGTCTTGCATTCGATCCGGAGATTATACAGTTTCAAGAGTCTTATATTGTTGCATTTCCTTTTGGCGTTTTTTTCTTTCATTCGAATACAAATGTAATTATGTGAAGAAACTTTGAAGTGGCTTCTATTTTGTGTGTTTATTGATAGGGTCCCAACGCATCTGTTGCTATACGGCCGGTGCTGGTTTTGAGACGCCAAGTAAAAGATTTGTACTAACTACATTATGAATTAACTATCCGAAAAACAGCAACATGTCATTCTAACACGACAAAAATAGGCATTATATTTAGTTAGGCATTTTAATAATAAAAGTAGACAAATGATAGAAAGTAATCAAGCCTCAAATTAGAATTCCTTTACGCTTAAAAACGTACAGCTACAGATACCATAAACTCGGGCACAGCTCACAAATCTGTCACTCGCATATTTTCTCGAAGTGAGAGTCAAGTGGTCAGAACTACTCCACCACTGTTTTAAGGGGTAGTCTTGATACTACTAATGTTTCTATGAACGGATAACGAGTAACTGGGATTTAGTAGCAGTAGCTGCAGGAAGCAGGAGTCGCATTCACGTATCTTCTGACTAACAACCGAGAAAACTATTGTCAAATATGTTAACATCCTTTAGCTCTTTGGCTTAATACTCGTGCTTGTTGAATCCTTCAAAACCAATCAAACCAGAAACCAAAAGAGTCTCCCGTCTCATCTAGAAATTGATCATTGTTGCTCACAATCTTTTTTTACTTAGTGTAACGATGTTTCCGTATTATTAATCCTCATGATCCGTGCAAGTGGGTTCGTGCAACACACCTAGTATGATTTTAAGCGAAAATTTACCGACCAACCTTTTCAAATTTCAAATTGAATATCGCAACGTTGCTTTCTACAATAATTATCCGTTACCTTGGGTCACTGACAGGGCGTTAGAAGGTTATCTCAAAACGAGGGCCTTTGTGATGACGAGGCAAGAAATCGGTACGGATTCTACAGGTCAAGACCACTGAAACTGGTTTTCTTGATTGATCACCAAGGAAATTGCTAGCATCACATTCGCGCCAAAGTTTTACGAGCGAAGCATAAAGAACGTTAGGGATTTTCTTATCGACACCTGTCATTCGATGAACATTTTTCACTGGCCATACAATAGTGGGACAAAGAGACTTTAGATCCATCGTAAGTTCGACGTAATGAGGCGGGACCACCGGGCGGGTTCGATAGCGCATGCGTCGCGAGATCGACTTGAGATTACGAGATCGGTTATGAGACCACACATTCGTCGCAGGTAGCCCGTAATTCAATTCAGATTGTCATCGTCCTGATGACGTGATAGCGAGGTTAACGAAGCGAAGATGGAGCGAGTCCGGTAGCGGTCTAACGGGTCCTCGTGTTTTGCAGTCGACTATAAGATAATGACACACGTTTTTCCAATTTACAACCATTAGTATTTCATTATGGAACTTATAGTAATCATTTAAAGTTCATTTTACATTGATGAATAAGTTGTTTGTTTCATTTCTCGTTATTTAAAAAAAAATGCATTTAGCTTTACACTTTCGTAGTCGCGGCTGGCTAAACTTATGCTGCTATCGAAGGCAGCTACAGCCAGCTATCGATGTACCAAAATCAAAATATAATTTATTTCAATTTCTTGTGTCATGAATATCTATTCTTCTGTTATCAGAATGTGGGTGGATTAAGAAGTAAAACTTTAAAGCTCTATAATAATCATGCGATTCATGATTATCGTGACTTTGTAAATGGATCAATAAATATTAATTTACGAACATTTTACATAGCGATCGGTATTTTAATAATAGCATAACATGACATGACATGACTTGAAGACAATAATTGTATAATATTAGATATTCTATATTATTATTAGAATATATATATTCAATTCTATAATAATTTGTCATTGCTGTGATTAAATTATCAGTACAGAAACAGTGTAGGTTTGTCCCAGTATAATGTTCTGCGAATTCATAAGGAAAAGTACCTATTTTTTTTTTCAATATTTAATAAGATATACTTATTTTTTATGGGTTTGGGATTGTTCTCTTTATCTTTTTTTAAAAATAGACCTTTTTCAATTCTAAAAAAATTTAATGAAACCATTCTTTTTTTTTTTATTGCTTAGATGGATGGACGAGCTCACAGCCCACCTGGTGTTAAGTGGTTACTGGAGCCCATAGACATCTACAACGTAAATGCGCCACCCACCTCGAGATATAAGTTCTAAGGCCTCAGTATAGTTACAACGGCTACCCCACCCTTCGAACCGAAACGCATTACTGCTTCACGGCGGAAATAGGCGGGGTGGTGGTACCTACCCGTGNTAGATGGATGGACGAGCTCACAGCCCACCTGGTGTTAAGTGGTTACTGGAGCCCATAGACATCTACAACGTAAATGCGCCACCCACCTCGAGATATAAGTTCTAAGGCCTCAGTATAGTTACAACGGCTACCCCACCCTTCGAACCGAAACGCATTACTGCTTCACGGCGGAAATAGGCGGGGTGGTGGTACCTACCCGTGCGGACTCCCTAGAGGTCCTACCACCAGTGATTACGTAAATTATAATTTTGCGGGTTTGGTTTTTATTACACGATGTTATTCCTTCACCGTGGAAGTCAATCGTGAACATTTGTTAAGTACGTATTTCATTAGAAAAATTGGTACCCGCCTGCGGGATTCGAACACCGGTGCATCGCTACATACGAATGCACCGGACGTCTTTAGGCCACGACGACTTCCTTTAAGATGTAATTTAAAAAAAGGTAATAATCAAAATTAACCGCTATTCGATCTTTGTTAAGTTAAATGTTTTGACAACTAGATAAATAGATGTTTCTATTATTTGTTCTGATCGATTGTATGAACATAAAGCAAATCTACCCTATTCAGTACATACAAACAGACATATTTATTAAAGTTTAATTTAAGTAGAAAAAGTCTGTAACCTTCTTGATTACAATTAATTCAAGCTAATATGTACTTAACACGCATCAGCGTATTCAGAAAGTATGTTAAGATTATTTATTAGAAAAGTATTTAGATTCAGCTGTAATCACAAAAAAATGTAGTATAATTTGTAAAATACAAACTAAACAATGTATTTTTTAGATTAGAAATCTAATACAGGGTCCAAAGAGGCGATAAATATATTTTATTGCGTGCCATTTTTAAATGAAGCTTGATTGAAATGAAGCCTTTGTATTGTAATTCAGTTACAATTATTGCTAAAGGTCTGTCTATTACAATGGTAATTTTATTTCCTCGATAATTTAGACGGAAGCATGGAAGGAGTAGTCGTGTGTACTCGTAGTATTAATACAGAGAAAGGCTCCAAGATCAACATTGAAAACTATAGGGATATTTCTTTTTTGAACATGTTAAAGAACGTTTTTAAAATTTGGCTAATGACCAAACATTTGAACATGGTTAAGAAAACCTTCTCCCATGACAAACTTCACTTGTTATTTCAATTTACAATCGAAATTGTTGTCTCGAAAATATGTGAAAAGACCAGCTTATTGTACATTATATTTTTTGATGAATAATGTAAATTTGAGTTTGAGTTTGAGGAAATTGAGTTAATATGCGGAATCATTTAGTATTTTTCCAGTATTTTACTTACACATTCTGTCCAAAGAGCGTAATTTAGTTTTTTTTTTTTTTTAGTTTACCTATATTTTGACTACTATTAACAAGATTAATACATAATTTTATCTTACTTTAACAGACAGATAATGTAACTGGTAAAAAATAAAAGATAAATGTTGCAAAGATGATTAATATTAAAAATATCACGTGTTAAACCTTTAAAACACTCTCCTGAAAAATTAGTCATTTTTGAGATTATACAGTTTTAATGCGAGAAGACGATTTTTGGAATATAATTAAAATATGTTCAAATAGTGTTTTAAAATTATTGAAATCTGTATATATTTTTCATAACTAAACACAATGTATAGATTGATGATTAGTTATTCTTTTTATTATGAAAAACAATAGCAGCATTTACTTGTGCATGAACTACTGCGTGGGTAATATAATAAGAAGACGGTACCACTAAAAGGGTAGCAGGAATGCGGGCTTCTGCTTCCTTGACTGTAGCTAATTAATCTATGTATATCTGAAACACTTTAGGGATGTAGCTATTATTACGCAATAAATTTAAAAAGCTTGTGTTTCTTTATTTGTTAATTTATTTATTGCGTAGATGGACAAATGAGCTAACGGTCTCCTAAATGTTTTCTCATCATAGTTATACCATATATATCGTAACCTTGCGATTTAAGAACGAAGTCTCAATTGGATTGTATATCGGATAAAGAGTTATTTTAAAGCATCATGTTACCAACTTGGGAGGGTTTGAAATACACGTTACCATCAGAGAAGTTCATTTACTTCTACTAGTGACTTCGTTTATCTAAATTAGAATTGCATTAACGGTATTTATAAAAAGAATAACCATTGCATTGCTAAGTTTTTCATGTTAAAACTGGTACGTGACTTTACGTATATATTGTTGTAGGTTGTATGTTTGTCTGCCTAAGCTTAGAATATATTACAGCTAGTATCCCATACAAAAATGTATGCTATTTCTACATCGTCGAAGTCTTTCGTAAGCACCGATGGTCGGCAGAAATACCCAGAAATACCACTAAGTGGATAAAAATGTAAACAAAAATTTGTAATAAGCGAATTGTTTTAAACTGTCATGGTTAGCTATTACATAGGTACACTGTTATTTGTGGGGTTTTCAACACGATTTTCACACTCGTTGCAAGCAACGAAACATTGGGAGCTCGTAAATATTAAAAGAAGTAGGAACCCATCAATTAATACTGTATATTGTACTATTTTTTCTACCTTAGCTGGTAGCTTTTTGAAGATACACCAGCTTAACCGAACGAGTAGATGAGCTGACTGGGTTCTAACCTGAGGACGTTGCTAACACTCGCCTTAGCAAGAGCAGTGCTTAGCATTGGTTATTTGTTTTCCTTTTTTGATAAGTAGCTATTGACGAGATTTTTTTTTTTTAAAATGAAACTTTCTGGAAACAGTTTAACATATAGCAAGTCTTAAGTTGCTTAGCGGTTCGTGTCAGTGGTGAAAGTTTTTTTTTTCCTACCTAAGCTGATGGTCTAGAGAGATCATATCAGCGTAACCTTAACTAGTAGGTGAGCTCACTGGGCTCAAACGTGACGATGTTGCTAATACGAACCCTAGCAAGAGCCGTGGTTCGCAGAATCTACCACCGGATCGGAAACGCGACCCACTGACAAGATCCGGCGAGAATCTCAGTGTGCTGTGTCTATGGGTTAGCTTACTCGCCGAGTCCTTCGTCGCAAGCGACGGGTTCGACAAGAACGGTGTTTGGTGCCAAATATAATAAAAACAACTTGTAGGTACATTTGAATCTTTCGTTAATTATTTTCGATGCGTATTCATTAGGTATTCTTTTTTATTTATTTTATTTCATCTTTGAACCGATAGATTGCCGATTATGGACGCCATTATTATCTGTATTGTTTAAAATAATGCGCATTGTCAATCCTTACACCCAGATCGGTTAGATGCCTAGCTAACCGCTGAGGGAATCTCGGCCTGACCGCGCATTCCTTTGCAGGGTCGTAAACATTTTCACGAAAATGCCATTGCCTGACCTCTTCAGCTGTTGTCCTTTTCTCGCAAAGAATTTTAACGGTATACAGTCTTGAGTTCGCTCGTACAACAAATCTACGTATGGCTCTGTTTTAACGTCACTAATAAAAATTATATTTACTGCATCGACTAATAATTTTTTTTTCTAAATGCCTTTATTGTTTCTACCGTTCAAGATATACCATTTAATTAAAGGGTTATTATATAAGTCTCGGGTCCTACTCTTAATCTAATAATAATTCGCTCCGGAAAAATTATCAGTTAGTTGCGTTATTGATGGGTGGGCCTAATGGGTCTACTGGATACCCATCCAGTAGACCCATTACCTACCTTTACCTACCCTTACGATACCTTACCCTACCTTACCCTACTACCCTTAAGATACCAGGTAGGAGGTCTAAGGACCAATGAATTTTCGCATTTAAATTAACTATATCAGCTTTCTTGGTTGTATTGCAAACGTACATAAAAGCAAACCGAATGGTCAAACCTACTTGTTAGTCAGCCAGTGCCAACTAAAAAGGCATCTTTTTAAACGATAAGTAAGGTATAAAACTACAAAAATACGCTTTTATTTCTTTATTTTTTCCCTACTTTTTGGCTGGTAGCCTAAGGGGCTATTCCAGCCACGCGCGAACGAATTGGTAGCTCACGGACCCAACCCGAGAGACTTCGCTAACACCACCATCACACTGCCCGCCACCGGAGTAGAGCTCATCCATACTACCTAGAACCAATGCGTTCATCCACAGTGCGCTTCCAGAAATTTTTTTGCAGCGTACCATCCGACTTTGGAATGAGCTTCTCCTCTACGGTGTTTTCCGAGCGCTATGACATGTCATTTTTAAACGATGCTTGGGGAGAGTTCTTAATAGTAGGTAGTGGTTTGGCTCTGCCCCTAGCGTAGCCACTCACCATCAGGTGGACGGTGTGCTCCTCTGCCTACAAAGGCAATAAAAACACTAGCCTTAGTAAGAGCAGTGCTTCCCAGAATCTACCATCGGATCGGAATCGCAAATCACGTTTAACACAAATAACAAGCGGAACTAAAAAAAAATGACTATCCATTTATCCTGATCACCCATACTAGTCAAGATATTACAGAAAAATAATTAAATTATTCCAATGTCATTGGTCGTGCAGTCCAATAAAAGGTCTTGAAATTGTTAAAAAATACGTTGTAAAAATCCTTTAGTTATCTCTAAATATGTATATAAATATCAAGCTGATAGGTAGATGCTTGTTAAAAAGAAGCTTTTATATTCTTGCAATTCATTTCACAAGATATAAATAAGTACAAATGAAGTGGAGAAATATAAAACAATTGCTTTTTTTTCATACTGAAATGCATAGCCGTTTCGCGATAGAAATATGTATGTAATATAAGTACATACAATATATTATGTAGTTCCTCTTGCCGCTCACGTTTTCACTAAGAATATTTGGTTATCTGCCAGACGATTTAAACCGCGATATATTCTTTCAATCATGTTTAAATCGCTTGTACTTTGTGAACGATAAAGATGCAACGTAGCTGTTTCTAGATCATTTTTATTAGTCTCGCCGTAATGTTCAATTGGCTATGAGACACTACACGATAATAAACTTAGTAAACCAATTAGAAAGTCTACATATATTTGCGTTATTTTTTCCTACCTAAACTGATGGTCTAGAGAGACCATATCGGCGTCACCGGGCTAGTAGGTGAGCTCACGGGGCTCAAACCTGACGTTGTTGCTAACACGAAACCTAGCAAGAGCCGTGCTTCGCAGAATCTACCACCGGATCGGAAACGTGACCCACTGAGAAGATCCGGCGAGAAACTCAGTGGACTAGTAGCCTATTAGCTATCGGCTAGCCACTATCTGGTAGTGCGTACAAACAGCAGGCAAACACACTTTTTAATTATAAACCAGTAAAGATATTTATCATTAATAAAATTTGTATTTAAATTATTCTGTGAACAAGTGTATTTTTTACTGAGCCATAGGATTTTTTGGAATATCATAGTTTGCCATTAAATATAATGTAAGCTCTATTTTTAATCTACTCTCACTAAAACTTTTAACAGTCTTGAAAGCTTTAAGAATTGAGTGCTAAAGTCGTCACGTCAGGACTAAGCTCCTTTGACGAGCGGCATAATAGCAATTTCCCTAAAAGGAAATTACAACATTAATAGGCCTTTCAGACGACAAAAGCGCCATTTAAGTCACTAGGATTTTGTATACTATTATAATACGAACAAATGTAATTAAGTCTTTTTGTATTGATAAAATGGAATGCAATTTGAATTTAAGTATTTTTTTCAAAAGCTTATTTATTGCAAGTGTTTTCTAATGAATTTATAAAGAGTTAAAAAAAAAGTTTTGTTATTACAAACTAAAACACAATCAAAAGTAAATTTGATAGAAAGGACCAAAAACTACTCAATTAGAATACAAGTATTTTTTAATCTGAATCAGCTTAAGGTTAAAGCGTCAGTTTTTTATATCCGGTTGTTTTAGAGAGGTTTCTATGGAGCCAGCGCTATTTAACGTTTTTACAGTGAATGCTGAAGTAAATGGTCTGTGGATTGTAGAAACAAAGATATTCGAATTCGAAAAAACTTTTTAATAAACTTGTAATGTAAAAGATGAAACCTTGCGCAGTTGAGACGATGCACAAGGGGCTTTTCAGTTTGGATGATTTAATAACAGATTCGGTCTCTTTTTAGTTTTTTTGTCTCTCACAATACGAGTAGCATTAGGCAGTATTACACTAGGCTACTCTCAAAGATAAATAAAATTGCTATACACAATTAATCACTACAGAAAGGAAGCTCATGCTCATGCACATACGTAATTATGCATATTAATTAACACCCACCAGAGTGCGATACATTATATGCGCATAAATTACTCATTCTATCTCGAAATGAGAACACGCGAAAACCATCTTTCTAAAAATGAAGATAAAGTTTTCTTTTGTACCACAGTCATTGATAGGTGTAGCGTTTATGTGTAATTATATATTTCATGGTAGTCTTGTAATATGGGGTTAAGTGCAAATAAAATTACGGGATAATTGTGCGTGATTAAATAAAAGAATGCCTTCGTATTTGGTGGCTCTGTTCTTTCCGCGGTAGTTCCCAGTTGAAATACTGAGGTCATAAGTTTGTCCATGTCTAATAAAAATAAATAGAACTTACAGTACTCTTTTTTTTTCACATGAGCCACATAGTTATAACATTCTTCTTCTTCTTAGTCGTACACTCTTCACAGAATGGTCGTGGTCATGCATCAGTTGAAACTTGCGAAACCGATGCTCTCGCGATGCGACACCATGTGGCACGATGTTTCGCAGAGTGAGAGCATAATTAATGTTGGAGTGAGTCACAGATGGAGGTCGGTACATCGTGTAGGAGATCGTCCGCGAGATCTTTTGTCATCGACTTTCCCTTGCACCACCAACCGCTCAATGGAGTCCTCATTACGAGCGGTGTACCCGAAGAACTTGAGAATTCGTATTTGGACTGTTGACGTTAGTATCTCCTCGAGGTTGAGCTCTTTCAGGATCGACACGTTGGTACGGTGCGTGGTCCACGGAATTCTGAGGAGGCGTTTCGATGTTAGAACATAGCATAATCAAATTTGTGTTGTGTGTAACCTCTTAAATTGAACGTTGTCGAACGAAGTCGTGACCTAAAGCTTAAGACGTTCGGTGCATTCGTATCAGGCGATGCATCGGTGCTCGAATCCCGCAGGTAAATTTTTTAATAAAATACATACTTAACAAATGTTCACGATCGACTTCCACGGTAAAGGATAGCTTCGCGTACTAAAAATCAAATCCGCAAAATTATAATTAGCGTAATCACTGATAGGACGTCTTGTGAATCCGCACGGGTAGATACTATCACCCTGCCTATTTCTGTCATGGAGCAGTAATACTTTTCGGCTTTAATGGTGGTAGCAATTCTACTGTAAAAACTGAGACCTTAGGACTCATGGTTCGAGATGGGTGGCGGCATTTACATTGTAGATGTCTATGGGCTCCAGTAACCACTTAACACTAGATGGATCGTGAGCTCGTCCTTCCATCTAAGCAATAAAAAAAAGCTATGTATATTTTTATAGAATGTTTGTTTGGGATACAATAGTCCAAAAACCATTACAATAACTAGGTTCGAATTAAACAATCCAAGTACTATCTTATAAATAACACGAATAAATCTTTGACACATTAATAAAACTGTCACTAACTATATGTTATGTTTTTTTGTTGGCAGCAAATGGATCTTTCCAGCCCGGAATGGAGCCTAAACGTCAGCGCACAGCCTACACGCGACACCAAATATTAGAACTGGAAAAGGAATTTCACTACAACAGATATCTAACCAGAAGAAGAAGAATAGAAATAGCTCACACTCTAGTCCTATCAGAGAGACAAATCAAAATCTGGTTCCAGAATAGAAGAATGAAATGGAAGAAGGATAATAAATTGCCGAACACCAAAAACGTTAGAAGAAAAACGAATCCAGCAGGAGTCACCACAACAACGGCTAAAGCCACACCAAAGAGTAGATCGAATAAGAATACAAATAATAACGATAAGAAGAAATCAAACAACAACGGTCGTCCGGATAGTATAGAAAATGTTACGGATAATATCATGAACGATTTGCATTGTGTTGGAGCACAGCAGAATTTATCTCACGACACGGCCATCAGTCCAATGTCTCACCCTGGAAGCATGAACCCAGGGCATATGACACCGCATCATCTGCACATGATGGGATTGCACGGCAACTTGGATCCGGGTATGGTCGCGAACCTTTCAGCACACGGGTCTCCTGTCAGCGCCACCGGATGCGGCACGGGCATCCCGAATCAGCCGGTCATCAAATCAGACTACGGTCTAACTGCCTTATAATCTTTAGATGTGTAAGAAAATAACTATATATTTTTCATTAATTGACTGTTCTTACCATTCCTTTTGTGTCGATATGGTGTAATAAAGTGATGAGTTATAATTTAAGGTTAAGCATAAGTTGTGTAAGTACTCATAGATTTAGACCATTCGGAATATAAATAAGCGGTCGTGAATGTTTGAATAGCTAAGTGGAAAACTTTACAATGTCAAAAGTGTGATTATTATTTTAGGGTATTATGTAAAATTTGCTGCGATTGGAGTTTGTAACACCTCAATTCGAGTCATTGTCATTGAATTGAACTATTTATTTTTTTATCTTTGAAGTAATTCTTCCTCGTTGATGGAAACTACGAAAGTTACCGTTTGAAAATAATTTTAAATTTCACGTTGTCTAATTGCATTAACTTAACGTGCGCTTGAATTTTGTAATGTTTTAATTTAGATGTTAAAATAATATTTTAGTACTCTTTTGAAATGTAGTGTTAAAAATGAAAATGTATGTAATTTTATGAATTTCGAAGCCACACCCATGTGATGTAGACAATGACTTAGGCTTACGTATAAAATGAGAATATGAATTCCAACGAAGAAAAAAAAATGTTTTGTAACTAAAATAGGAACTTGTGAATACGAAACCAATAAATATAGCAATGATTTCAATTTGATTTACTTTTCACCTTTTTTCAATTTGTATTTTCACTTGGGTAAATAAATTTCAGTTTCAACGTAGATTGCCCTTTCGGTGTTAATGGTAAGATAGTCCATGGACACAACGTCACCTGGAGACCGCCATCTTGAGACATCAGATTGAAGTCTCAATGCAAATCATCGTCCGTCATATCACAGAATAAATAAAGCAAAATGGTCGATTTTTAAAGTCCAATGCACTGTTAAAACGTTATTTAAAATCTTTGCCTTAACAAAACAAGAGATTGTAAAAAACGTTTTCTTTCATCTCGATCGCTGTGATTTTATTTCAAGTAATTAGTTACGTAACAATAGCAGTAGGTATCATTTCACGTTTTTTTTAAATTTATTTCTTAGATCGGTGGACGAGCTCACAGCCCACCTGGTGTTAAGTGGTTACTGGAGCCCATAGACATCTACGATGTAAATGCGCCACCCACCCACCTTGAGATGTAAGTTCTAAGGTCTCAGTATAGTTACAGTTACAACGGCTACCCCACCCTTCAAACCGAAACGCATTACTGCTTCACGGCAGAAATAGGCGGGTTGGTGGTACCTACACGTGTGGACTCACAAGAGGTCCTACCACCAGTACGGCTATGTTTTTTTTTTAATAATTTTATATAATAAAATGTACGTTATTTATGTGCCATTTGGATGGTGACATTTTCATTATTTATGTCTATAAGCTACTGTGATCACTTAACGTCAGGTGGGCCGCGAGCTAGTCTACGCAACTTAGCAAAAAATATATAGGTATATTGTGTAAATAAAATCAACATATAAGTACCAACGAGTTTCTAGTCAAAAAATCAGTCAAAATGAAATAAGTATGCTGCATACAATTTCCATAGACTTTATTACCGTATAACTCATATCTTTTGTTTATTTATTATGTCCATTTTTTTATTTACCAATGATTTTTGTGCTCCAAACCGTAATAATTAAAGAGAAACTAGAAAAGCTAAAAAATTGAATTAATTGTCATCTTTAACATTTAATCATAATAAAAGCTTAAAAAATGCAACAAACACAAGCTAAAATACTACGAGTGACGAAAAATTCTGCTAGATTAGGATCACACTTTCGAATTGTTACAATTTCAACCTGGAGTATCGGAATTATTTATTAAATAGCAATTTCATTTATCTAAAAGCCAAAACAAGTTTTAAAAAAAACTATGATTCCTGACGACAGTTTCTTAGATCCTTTAATACAAACTTAATTATTTCAAACATGAATTGTGTCTACAATATCGATTAAACTCCATTTATTTTAACATCCTAATCTTTCAAAGCGTATTCTGTTTGTACTACTGCCGTTGCGTAGTCAGTTACAAAATCAGTTCCAACAATGCCAAAGATATCTCGAATGTATCGTCGATCCAAGAAATCATCTCACCCACGCTTACCCAACATCCATTCGTAACCATCGCGTCGATATCATAACCTTGTGACATTAGTATCGAACGAAATGAAAGCAAAAATCGTAATGTATTCGTTCAATGCGAGTCCATCAATCAATGTCGGCGGCTCATTGTGTGGCCAGCACGCAACCTATCTAGAACTTATTCTGTACACGAGCTCAGACGCCGACAACGGTTTTATCGTAACATTTATGAAGCATCGAGATTACGATTATTGAGTGTTGTTTTAATGCGAGAAGTTGGTGTTATTAGATACTTGCGCGTTTTAGTATTAATTTTTTTTGGTAGTTACAGACTCTTTGATTTTTGTTTTTTTTTTAATGAGGAAACCCCTGTTTTCAAACCTCTTAATGTTAAGTGTAAGATATCATAATGGGAATGTCGCCACTCTGTTTAACCCACAGACACAGCCCACTGAGTTTCACGCTTCAATCTTCTCAGTGGGTCGCGTTTTCGATCCGGTGGTAGATTCTCCGAAGCACGGCTCTCGCTAGGGTTCGCGTTAGCAACGTCGTCAGGTTTGAGCCCCATGAGTTCTCCTACTAATTAAGGTTACGCTGAATTAGCCTCTCAAGGCAATCAGCTTATGTAGGAGAAAAAAACATCATTTTTCTGGCAGAGGGCCGAACCTCATACGAGGTGTCCGCAACTAGGGGGCAGGCGAATTATGTGGGAAGACTGCTGCTACCTACCTTAAGACATGAAGTCGAAATTTTCCTTCAATGATGTATCACGCTTCAAGCCGGAATGCAAGATTAATTCACGACGGAATTTGGCAGGTGGTACTTAAATAATACTTTACGGGTCTGCATGAAGAGCCACCACCCATGCCTGTCTATCTGCCTTACAGTAAATGATGATTGCAGTACGGTATAATACTCAGAGAACACTGTTCTCCGTAGTCGCCTTTATGACATCTGCGGGAAGAGTTAGAGTGAAGTAATTCTAGACAAACACCACACAGTAAAAATATACTAAATATTACAAGTATTAAGAATTACTTTCGCCAAAATTAATTCTATTCTACTCAGACAGCTCTAGCATCTACGAGTATGTAGGGCACAACACAATGATGGAATACCAAATTATTATCGATTTTACCTAGTGGTTTCTTTTTTTTTATTCTTTATTAGAGCCATACACCTTTTAGGTTAAGTCGGCTTACCTAGTGATTGAGATTAGTAAAAAATTAAAAACCAATCATCCAAATTCAAGAAAAGTGTGAAGATTCTATGTGTAGTTGCTGGACAAATATTTGTTATCAAGCTTACTATATATATCAGCGCTGCAGCGCCATCGATCAGTGGATTTGATGGGATCTCGTGATCATTAACAGATCGTTAATCCAACTTATGGGAGGTCTACCTGTACATTATGCGACTCAACCTTTTTGTCCACCTATTATATCTCACAGTAAGCAATAGTGTTTTCAGCATGTAATACCAGTATTGAAACCCCAACAATCCAAATGATGCAAACGGTGATGTTGGCAATTGTAAAGTTTCTCCACTCACCATCATGAGTTATAGAATCACAAATTATGTTCCTAGATAACGCAATAAAAGAATTTGACTGACACTTTCACATGAAATCATTCACGAACAAAACTGCAATCCAATGTAAAAGATAAAATTCGACAAATACCAGCTACCGTCACCATTGTGTGCGTGCAAAAGATTTAAAAACTATTGTTCAGGCGGTTTTGAAGCGCCAAAGGGTTGAATTTTTGCAAGTTTGACTTACGCTTAAACAAAGGAACCTTTTAGAAAAACAAACTCTATGCAAATAACAGGATTATGCTACTGTCTTTTCGAGACATAAATACCGCTTACAATATATTTGGTATTTAAAAGTCCCTTGAGTCTTCTTTGTTAATCGAATTACACGGGAGCCCTTTAGTTCGGCAGTCCTAAAAGAAAGGGTTTAAAATGTAAAGAAAACTTTTAGCAACATGTGTTTTGCAGTTTTGCATTTCTTAATTTAAAAATGAAGTTATTATTACACTAATTACTAAAAAATATCGTGATTCGTGATATCCCGTTCCCGTAACAGTTAAGAAATGAATCTACGGTGTATGAAACATGGAGGGATTAGAGCGCGGAGTCTTCCATCTCGGCGGTCCTTGTTGGTGACGTGGTCTCATCGTCTGGCGAACCCGTCGACAGGTCTTCGGGGACCATCGAGGCGGTACACCCGATCCTCGCGGAGTGGGTGAATCGTGACCGAGGGCGTTTCACTTGGCTATCTGGCAGGCTGGTTTTGGTCCAGCGAGATATTCCGGGTCACCTATCTACGTACTGTTTGTGGCCTAACGGGCTGTCGTACCGCGACGGCCGACGTAGAGTCGTCGGATATCGCCTCGGCGAGCCATCGGTTAGGCCTTCTAGGGGTGGCGTCAGAGTCTGGTTGTAGTGTTGACTTGCCTACAACGTCTCTAGCGTTGAGTGGTTATTTGGATCTGAAGGCAAGAACAACGTGAATGTATCCACCCTTGAGACATCAGATCGAAGTTATTATACAATCATGGCTCTGACAAAGATTTACGGTATTTTAGAAGATATCATTGGATGGTCCGTATTGGCTTTGGTAAAAACTTATATCTAAGAATAAGAAAGATTCGAAGAAGCTACATTATTAAGAAAAGCTTTTATCTCAATTTGGTTAAACAAAGGGTCGGTAAGTAAAAGGCGCCTTCAAATTCCAGTCACTCCAGGTGAGCCCCCGTGTCTCGTGGGACTTACTATAGGAAGTGCAAGCGGTCTTCTGATCCCAATGACTTGGCGAATTGTCTGCAGATATATTCTAAATCCTATCAATATAATGTGTAAGTACCCGAGCACTATTGCTTAACGAGTGACACACTGTGGATGTTGGGTATTTTTTGATTAGATCCCAAGAAAAGTAATCGATCATAGTTATATGTTGATGTTTTACTTTTAAATGTTGGGTGAATATGACAAAAAGGCAGCCAATTTTGGTTTGTTTGTTTGTGTTCAGGAAGCTATATCGAAATAAGTGAGTAACTATAAAAAATAATTATGTTTGAGGCGGTGCTTCGATCAAGTGGTTTCTTTTTAATGAATTTACGAATCAAGATGGGTCAAGAACGAACAGCGATGCCGTTTCGTTGAATTACGTAGGTAGCCCTGATATGTAAAATCTTCTAACTAAAAATAAATATTGATCGTCTTTTCAAAGCATTCATTATTATTTTTTTATTGCTTAGATGGTTGGACGAGCCACAGCCCACCTGCTGTATAGTGGTTACTGGAGCCCATAGACATCTACAACGTAAATGCGCCACCCATCTTGAGATATAAGTTATAAGATCTCAGTATAGTTACAACGGCTGCCCCACCCTTCAAACCGAAACGCATTACTGCTTTACGGCGGAAATAGGCAGGGTGGTGGTACCTACCCACGCGGACTCACAAGAGGTCCTACCACCAGTAAAATCATTTGGCACAAAAGAAAGAAAATCAATAATTACAGGCAAATTTGCCTAAATTTTCATATCTTGAACTCAATGATTACTTTTGTCTTAAATTTGTATATGATGATTTATCATTAAAATTATCATCAAGAAAAATTAAAAAATTATCATTAAAAAAAATATTATTTTTTATTAGCAAGTCCGACAGTCCCAGGAATTGTATTTTCAAAAATGTTTTCACATATAGAAGCTTCCACTGTCGTACGACAATTCGAACCATTCATTCTCTTGATCGAAGGTCTTCCCTTTACGTTAAGTAAACGACAACAACCGTGTTTTCTACATATATATTTGTATATTTAAAATTCACTGATGGAGAAACCTTGTCAAAGTCAGCAACTTTACGGTGCAAAGTGAGTATGAACAGCAAAATTGAAACCGTGGCGCCGAGACGACAAATTTCAACGAAGGAACCCTGTGAAGGGTGCGTGAGGTTGCTCCCTACATAAATATGGCGGATATTTTATGCATGCGGTTCAAGTTGTAAGAAATAAACTGCATTCATTCAAAATATTCAATATAACTTTGATAGTGTATTTTACATATATTTTAATCTTTTTTTTAGTTATTTAATGTAAATGAATTCGAAACAGGCCATTTCAAACAACACTGTTACAATAAGCTGTGTGGTGACAATTACTATTGCAATTGTTTTGAACAAAGCACCTACTTACGACAAATAGCTTAGAATTTAAATTGATTGATTTAAACTTTAAATTGAGTGACATTTCCATATTTTAGGAAATCTTCAGACTTCTGGTACAACAAATCATCAATAGTGCCAGCACAGGTACCATTATTGTACCTAATTCTGTCACGAAGCAGTTATGGATTCCGGTTTGAAGTGTGGGACAACTTTTATAGAATATAATTGAGAGTACGTCCTTATGTTAGGTGGCTGCATTCATGTATGATTTCCACTAATCACTTAATACTAAGTAAGCCATCAATTCGTTCATCATTAATTTATTCATAGTGCAAAAAAAAACAAAAATATGGATAACTAATCCATTTGATCTAATTATATCAAACCATTCATTTGCGCAAGCTTTATTATTTCTATAATAATAATAATAAAATTTATGATTGTCTAAGAATAATAGGATCGCTACATCTTATAGCTTGTGCATATTATAGGGTGGCTCAAGTCTTCGGGTGTATGTAATCCATACTCAAGTTGGTTTGAGAGCTGAAGAAATGTACGTGACGAGTTTGGGGGAATAAAATACTTATTGCAATACTTCTGTTAATGTTGAGATCGTAAGCAGCTGAACTTATATTTGAACATAAAAGCTAATCAAAGAAGGGAATTATAGGATGGTAGAGACGAAGGCGATAATACGTGCAACCACGCGATCTTTTTTTTTATTGCCCTTGTACGCAGACGAGCATACGGCCCACCTGATGGAGAGTGGTTACCGTCGCCCATGGACTTCAGCAATGGCAGGGGCAGAGCCAAGCCGCTGCCTACCGCTAATCTGGTACTTCTGATCTAATCGGGTACTTCTAATTTAACAAAACATTTCAGATAATTTGCAGGTTGTTTATGGCTTATCTTGTGTTCAGTGACCACTGAAATCCATTGACTACAATGGTGCGAACCTACCTAACTGAACTATGACTGATTCAATATTTACATTAAAAAAATTTTAGTACTATGATTTTTACACAATTACTATATTTCTTAATAACGGTGTACGTTTCCTTACGTACGACACGATTTCCTTATCTATAAGGCCACTGACGATTGAATTCCAAATTGGGAACTTACTCTCTAACAAAATATTTCTTGATACAAAATGAAAAGACAAAACTACAAACAGTAACATTCTTAAGTATATACAGGCGTATGTATAAATCAACGCTCCATATATCACATATCTGTCAGTAGTCAGTCGGGCAAGCTTTTGTGCCCTTCTGTGGGGATACAGACTATGTGTGTTGATGTGTGTGTTGATTTCACGACGCCGCGCCGCGCCCGCACGGTACAGCACGGCACGGTATAGCGCCAAGTTATTGTTACGAAAGTTATAAATATTTCAGATATTATCAGTGATTATTTTGGTATACATTTTTGTATTTGTATTTTTAATCAAATACTCGTACAAATAAACGTTGTTTTCAAATATATTTCTATTCTTTAGTAAAAAATTACAAAATTAATTGGATGTTATCTATTTTTATACATGTTCTTTTTTAACGTGTCAACAGCTAAAATATATATTAGTAAGAAACAAAACTGATCTTGTTTTACCGATTATTAAGTTTTATTTTGTTTTATTAGATGAACCCCGCCCTCTTCAGGTGTTTCTCTATGATCCATCCGTGATAATAGCATGCTTACGTTATTTTCCATTGTTAATTCTTCAAATTTTTCTTTCACAATTTGTTATTATTTGGATTGGTGGTAAACTGTGTTGTGGTCTCCAATAGATTAGTATCACCTTTCTGTTTGCTCCTGCCACGAATCAATCACTCCCATCAGTATGAGTGGCGAGATATCTTGCAGTGTAAGCGGGATTGACTCATGTACCAAGGCTAAGCTGTATGGATGGTGTGATGTCTCCGGTGGAGTCTGGTAAGCAATTAAATTAAAAAAATATTTTGAAACGAATAGAATTACTATCTTTAATAGTCTCACCTTTCTGGTTCACATTTGAGTGTATAATATGAAAAAAAAATTGTAAAATATAGTTCATCACTATCTTCCTGCCATACTTGACAGTCAGGCGTTCGTTTCTGAGGGCACCCACACATGCCTACAGTGAGGGGTGCGCCGCGGAACCGTAGTGGGGACTGTATTAAGTCCCTTTCTTTTCACTAAAATAATTTTAGGGGTTGGTTTTAGTTCAATATTTTTTTCGGAGGGTCATATTTGCTCCTGAATGCATTCGACCGTCCAATATGAGATATGGCGTCGCTGTGGGGTGCATTTTCCTTTAGTTAAGATGTTTTGCTGTTGACGTTCAAAATGCATATGTTCATTTAATGAAAATATTACTTAAAATGTAAAATAATCTCTTAAATCCCATTCTTAGGCTATGATTACTAAATGACAAAAAATGATAACGCTATGATATTACCATGTAATGATTGTACATTACACTGTCTACTTACACTTTACTTTTACGATTTATGTTTAAAACACAAATTCAATAACCCAACTAAATTTAAACTTTGAAATATCTGTCTATATTAATAATATACGTATACTGAATTGCTTTCCAGATTTTTATTGAAGATAAATACAACAGTGTAGGTAAAATTTACAAAAAAAAAACAAGAAACAGCTGCATCCTTTATAAAGTTTTTCTTCAAAATATAACAATCTTAAGCCACGCCTGATACGATCGCTGTGAGCTTTCGCTGAAATATTTTTAATCAAGCTTTTTACCTGATAGCGGCGGGGAGCGGACCTACCTGTCAATCTTTCAAATGTTAGATTAAAATATAGCTACAGTGCTGTGTGGGTTATCGAGAGAATGTTGGTAGATTTTTTTTATTACGATTGCTTTATGTTTGGAACGAAGTTCCTTATTGGACGATGCGGAGGGGTACTCTAACCGGGAAAAAAACGTCCGTAACGTAAGATTTATATTAGTAATGCACACAGTGTACGACTTAAGTTTGTAATAACGTACAAAAAATAGCATATTTTTTTATCATTCATTGACCACAATCTCAAAGCGTTCGCTTGCGCAATACACTAACTCTTATGCAAACAACCGTTAATGAAGTGTACCACAATAAGTTCGCACGTTATCGAATGACCGTGAGTTGTTGCGAAACCTCCAGTTTTATTTTCTTTATACCTCGAATAGAACTTAAGATTAATATTTTTATAAAAAAGAACTTCGTTCCTATCCGGTGTCCCACGATACCACACATCTTTTTTTGTAATTGAGTAGAATAACTATTAAGAATAAAAATAAGAATTAAATGTAAATTAACTGGCACTGTGATGCAGCCACTCACTTACAATTATATAATAATTAAGGCTGAAATCATTGGGACCAGGTTATGATTCAGTACTTATATTCACGTCTCAAACGATGATGCAGTAAGTGTGTGAAAAACTAAAAATAAAACATAAGATGCTAGATATAATTAAACTCAACTGGTGGTAGGACCTCTTGTGAGTCCGCACGGGTAGGTAACACCGTCCTGCCTATTTCTGCCGTGAAGCAGTAATGCGTTTCGGTTTGAAGGGTGGGGCAGCCGTTGTAACTATATTTGAGACCTTAGAACTATATCTCAAGGTGGGTGGGGCATTTACGTTGTGGATGTCTATGGGCTCCAGTAACCACTTAACACCAGGTGGGCTGTGAGCTCGTCTACCGATCTAAGCAATAAAAAAAAAACACTCAAATCAAATATGTTTATATTCAAAACAGAATAAAATTCGTCCCACGGATATACCAGATGATGTGTCAGCACTGTAGATTAAAAACATCGTCTATATTTTCGAGGCATTAAGAGGATCAACCTATTATATATGTATTTTTTTTTCTTTCAAAATAAAGCTGCAACAGGCATTGATTACAAGGATGCGAGATAGTGTTTGACGAAGGTCGTTTTGTGGGAAACTGAAAATGCTTTGTGTTATTTTTTGTATTATGTACTATGTTCGTTTTTGTGCAATTATATGTTTTAATTTTTTTGTTTGGGATCTAAATGAGTGAACGTGTATTTGAATGAGTACTGCCAATAAGCGGCAGAATTAATAAGGTTTCTTTGTTCTTAAGTTTTGACTACGCTTCGAACTGTTACTGCCAACAATGTCATTTGTTTTGGTTTAAGGTGAAGAGTAGAGGTGATTACAATGCAACTGGTCATGAATGGTCATGAATGGAGGTGGCTAGCAAAATGTATGTTCTTTTTGGGCATATGCTCACAATCTCACTCATTTTAAATGGTTATTGAAGTCTTAAGTATATGTCGGCGTTACGCCAGGGTTTTCACACATAAGGTCTATTACAATGAAAATACGATATAATTCTATAAAACCTTAACATTACTTGTTTATTAAAAAATCCACGTCTTAGTTCTTACACAATTAGCCATTTCGTGTTTTTAAACAATAATACATATAAACATTAACATATTCTGAACACTCTCACAAATATTAGATAGAATAACAGTTTCATCTTGCTATTAATAAACAAACAATAACGTAGAATAAACCAAACCACCTAACATTATGCCAATTATTGCCAATAGTGGCGTTTACGCTCATTATATACGTACGAACAATACGACTAAGATATCAATAGATTCTGATGTTCTAATTGAACGTTGGGACAGCTGTATTCATTCCACCGACCTCATTACAATCACAGAAAAGCGGTCGATCGTTTCGCTAATAATATAAAAATATCTAGACTTTATTTATTTATTTGTACCATAACAACGCAACGTTGGCCGCCGGAGCAGAGAACATACTACCTAGATTCACTACGGTCACAACGCTTCCAGAGTTTCTTTCTTGTTACGCGCCCTTCGACTAAGGGCTGAATTTACGTCCGCGGTATTACCTGAGTGCTATTACATATCTTTCTTGAAATGAGACTTGAGAAGAGTGCTCAGCGGTACTCAGTGGCTTGGCTGTGACCCTGGCATTGTTGACGTCCATGGGCGACGGAAACCACTCACTCATAGATTTTGCTCGTCTGCTTACAAAAGCAATAAAAAACAATTACAATGAAATCGCGGTATCAGATATAAAATAATTGTTATCGATAAATTACTGTACGCGTCTTTGCTGCTAACCATATTATAATGAATCGTTTCTACATCTAGGATGATTAACAACAAAACAATATAATTATCTACTCCAATTAAAACTTAGATTTAGGTGCATCCGAAAAAATGCTTTATATCGATTACCACAAACATTGTAATCCAGTTACCCGCAATCGAATCCACAGTGTTTCTCGAAGGCAGGTGCGTTCGAAACTGCTGAGTCAGCTCAGTGGCACCGGTAGTCCGAGGTAGCGGGTTTGGTTCTCCGGTAGATCACGATTTACATGTCAGTCGGGCCGGTATCCGATTGCGTTCGTGCTAGTCACGTCGGTTCGGATTCTATGAAAATATGATTATGGTAATAGAGATTATTGTCGCATTAAACTGATGTTTGATGGTTGGTGGTTTGATGAAGTATCTGTAACATTCAAATATTAAGGCGGAAGGTTGATTTCGTAGAACCATTGTTTTGGTTTTTTTTTCTTGTTAAAAATAGTAGTTGAAACGTAAGAGACAGGTTTTTTGATTCACGAGCCCATAGAAATTACAGCGATAATGCCACCGATTTCCTTTAATATGTGAGATAATAATAATAATAAGCCCATTTTATTTCCAAACACAAAAAAAAAACACCTTATCAAATAAAAATTACAAAATTAAATATAAACTTGTGTTATGTGGAACCCCATTCGGGTATAGGCCTCCTCCAGCTTACTCCACATTTGTGAGATAAAGCACATTATTTATCGGTTGTTCTCTAGCCAATAGTTGAAAGACTAGACCAAGGATTCAACTTTTCATCTACATTACTACAAGATTGACTAGTTTTAAATAAGTTTTAACAGTTTCAGGTGCCAGCAGTAGTTAAAAACTAAATCTTTTACTTTATTCATGCGCACAGCTACAACGATCCTAAAAATATTCAAAGGATAGAAGTTGATTAACACGATCTTCGTATCAACAGTGGGCTGTTACCGGCTTCCGTTATGAAGACGGACATGTCAATTGCAGCCAATAACGTTCGTTCATTTGATTGAATAAGAATGTTATGGATATGACGATTTATGGTGTAAGCATTGATGGATCGCTTTCAAATATATTGAATCGTGAATGAGTTTTAAAATTCACGTTATATGTGATAATTCAGGTAATGTCAATTGGCTCTCTTCTTTTTCCCCACCTTATCCCACCAGGTGGGGTCGGCACAGCTAATTTTTCTCTTCCGTTCTCTTCTATCAGCCGTCATCTCAACACTCACTCCTCTCTCTCTCATATCGTCATTGACACACTCCATCCATGTCTTCTTCGGTCGACCTCTTCCGGTCTCTCATTCAGGTAATGTCAATCGGCATTAAGGATAAATTTTTCACTAGTTATTTTTCAATTAACACATATTAATAGCTCGTTGCTGCGGTGTTGTAACTAACAGAATTGTTTTATAACTTGACCGCACTCTACGTTCATTTAAAACAAGACAATAATTAACATTATTTTTTTATTTTTTTATTGCTTAGGTGGGTGGACGAGCTCCCAGCCCATCCGGTGTTAAGTGTTTATGGGAGCCTATATACATCTACGACGTAAACGCGCCACACACCTTGAGATATAGTTCTAAGGTCAGTATAGTCACAACGGCTGCCCCACCCTTCAAACCGAAACGCATTACTGCTTCACGGCAGAAATAAGCGGGGCGGTGGTACCTGCCCTTGCCAATTGCTTGTCAATTGCCATTATGGACAAATTTTTCACTAGTTATTTTTCATTTAACACATATTAATAGCTCGTTGCTGCGGTGTTGTAACTAACAGAATTGTTTCACGAAAAAATTCACATGAATTTATGTCAATGTCATTCACTGCCCACGCCATTCGAACTGCTAGGCATCGCACCAATAAATTGATTCAATTTGCGACTATGGGACTCTCTTTTTGAATGTCATGCTTAACTGCATTTGTCTTCATTGAAACGACGTCTTAATGCCGGTTGGTGAGAAAAAATCTGACGCCTCTATGGCACAATGAAAATTGCTAATAATGAAAATTGAAAACAATTAAAAACTTACATTTGCTTATTAAGGTCGATTGAGTTGTAGAAGAGGTTTTAATTGTGGGTTGTGGGTATCATTTATAACTTCTGTCTCAAATTCGTATTTTGTTCCAGTTCTGTGATTTGAGTCTAATAAAAACGCAATTAGTTTTTTTTTAATTGCCCTTGTAAGCAGACGAACATACGGCCCAACTGATGGTGATTGGTTATCGTCGCTCATGGACTTCAGCCATGCCAGGGGCAGAGCCAAGCCACTGCCTACCTTTACCAAAAAATATTTATAACTGCTAGTACAATTTTTTGTTTTACCATTGACAATGCCGTTATTAATAACTGTAAACTTTTCGATAGTGATATTAAACTCATCGTTTTTCCATTATATTTTAATTTACATTTTATATTAAAAGGAAAAAAATCTTCTTTAGGAATATTAACTGGATTTCTGGTAGGGCTGGAACGAGCTAAATCAAAAATGACTTTCCAGATTTGCATTCATTTTTATTCACAAAAGAGTACAGTGATTAGTTGATATATCTACTTCTTCTTCTTCTTGCCCTTATACCACACAATGTGGGATTGGCGTAGCATGATCTCTTATCATGCTGGATTTGTCATGAGTTTTACGACCAGCCGTCTGTCTAACGTAAACTCTTTGGTTAACTCTCCATATATCCAATGCAACGTGCCACAGGAAAGGACTTTTCTATTCTGTGTCTTCTCTTGGTGGTCCTTTTTCTCCATCCGTTTATGGCAAAAATATTAAAATATCGCAAGATACACAAGTTTGTTTGTGTTGATTAATAGTAACCCAGAAATAAACTTGATGAATGTAACCATAGCTAAATTTGTGTTAACTGGTGTTGTGCGGGAGGAAGTAAGTATTGGTACGATGTCTGCTTCACATACTAAAAGCTTTGAGTTAAAATCACAACACTAGAAAAGTTTATCGTTGTAAAATAGTTTTAATGAAATTATTATACTTTTTTAATTTTGTTTTTAATTTAATAATCCTATTCTGGAGATTTTTGAAATATACCATGTACATGTAAAGAAACTTTAGTCTCTGCGAAAATATTAAAACCAGCACATAGCGTAGTTCTTAGACGTGAACACAGCGCATTTTAAATATTTCAAATTCAAAGAACGAAACGAATACTTTTTTTTTGTTAATTAAACGAAACATCTGTCACATTTCACACAGTAAAAAAAACTCGATGGATCCGGCACGTGGTAATGTACATGCAGCGTCATCGGGCAATCATTACTTGGGGTCAACAGCCCGCTGATTACCTTTGAGCACGCCCTGTCTCTCATCATTAGCCTAGGTTAGGATGTTTGTAAACATAGCCTCCATTCACTCGACACGGACCATCTTGCGTGTAATTGGGTCAAGCGATTTACTAATGAAAAAATAATTACAACCAGTACTGATTCGAGAAATTCGAATATACAGAAAATAAATCAAGCGCGATTAAAACTAGCAGTCGTTTTTGAAGATTTAAATGAAATCGGAACTCGGCGTGTCCAAATTTTTTTCTAGAAATTACTCGTAGCGTTATCAAATATTGAATTTCGATTATGCTTACTAATTAATTATCAAAATAATGGTTATTCTTAAAAAATAACTTGTATTTCCCTAAACAACGATGCCCGAACGAATCTTTTGAAGTCGTCGTG
This sequence comes from Bombyx mandarina, assembly GCF_003987935.1. The sequence goes on along the minus strand of NW_021011489.1, from coordinate 1,270,952 downwards.
GCCTAAAGGATAAGACGTCCGGTGCATTCGTATGTAGCGATGCACCGGTGTTCGATTCCCACAGGCGGGTACCAATTTTTCTAATGAAATACGTACTCAACAAATGTTCACGATTGACTTCCACGGTGAAGGAATAACATCGTTTAATAAAAATCAAACCCGCAAAATTATAATTTGCGTAACCAGTGGTAGTAGGACCTCTTGGGAGTCCGCACGGGTAGGTATCATCACCCCGCCTATTTCCGCCGTGAAGCAGTAATGCGTTTCGGTTCGAAGGGTAGGGTAGCCATTGTAACTATACTGAGACCTTAGAACTTATATCTCGAGGTGGGTGGCGCACTTACGTTGTAGATGTCTATGGGCTCCAGTAACATCTTAACACCAGGTGGGCTGTGAGCTCGTCCATCCATCCAAGCAACAAAAAAAAAAAAAAAAACGCTAGGATGATACCAAGGCCTGCCGATATGGGTATATGACTTTAAATAGTTTGTAAGTTTCAGTGAGAATTGGTCGCTCTACAAATTGACTTAAAATTATTTGAACATTTCTTCGTATCGTATAGTACGAAACTCGAATTCTCGTTATAATGATTTATTTTTCTTTCTCTCTCGCTCTTTCTCTCTTTCAATAATAATTGTCATTAGTAAAACGACTAATTATAATTATATTACATATTTGACAAAGATATCGTTCCTTTGAACACAGTATCACTACATAGTATAAAACAGAGTCGCTTTCTATGTCCCTATATCTGTCCCTATGTGTGCTTAAATCTTTAAAACAGCAATGAATGATACAGAAATTGTAAATGAAACGACTAAGTTTTAAATGTACTTGATACCACTATAAAAGCTAACTATTCTCCACCGTGATGTAATTCGAGCATCGTTTTATCTTTAGCTAGGTTTTAGATGTATGTTACAAATTGTGTTTTAAGAATTTACTCACGAAGAGTGTTGGTATCGTGATTAAAATGTATTGCAAATTTTTTTTTTCTTAAAATGCGCATTTCTAACTTTCTCCTTAGAAATGATTTGTTCTTAATTTTAAATGAGATATTGTTCGTGTTACACACATCTAAAATAACGTATTTAAATATTAATTTGTAAACTTTTTACCAGAGAAATTCAATTAATCATATGAATCACATTCACGTTCTAAACAAGATATTAATCTACTGTCATTATTACGATACATTTAATCAATTCACTAATACCTATCAGAAATGATATGTTTTTATTTATTTGTAATGAAGCAAGACTCTGCCTTTACAGCAAATCCAATAAGTAATATACATATGTGCTCGTATATGCGTAACAACATTATTTCAAGATAGAATTTTATAATAATACATATACTGTTTTTGTGTGTCAAAGTAGGATGTCTTTGACAGACGAGCGAACATCCTACTTGATGATAAGTGTTTACAACTATTCATAGACATCAAAAATGCTAGGAGGATACCAAGGCCAGCCGATATGGGTATATTAATTTAAATAATTTGTAAGTTTCAGTGAGTATTGGTCGCTCTATAAATCGACTTAAAATTATTTGAACATTTCGTCGCATCACATAGTACGACACTCGCATTGTTGTTATAACGATTTTTCTCTCTCTCTCTCTCTCTCTCTATCTATTAATAATAATTTATTACATTACACATTTGAAAATGAGATCGTTCCGTTGAAGACAGTATTTAAAACTAACATAAACCTAAGTTTGTTAACAAATTGCGCGGCGAACACCACAGATCCGAAAAAAATAATTTAAAAATAAAATCAATTTCACAAAGACTTATTACGGAGCTAAAATCTCTGAAGGAATCCCATTACAGAAATCACGATCAACACAATTCTTACCGAGCACAAAAGATGATCTCGCGTACACTGGACAGATTATAAATCAATGTACTACGCACTGCTGATCGTTCTGTTTTGCTGAATGCATTCAATCAGCTTGGTGCCTCACGATCCTATCGCGTTCTTTTTGTCTTGTGGAACTTGTAAATGAGAATATTTGTTTATATTGACCCAGTTGGATGTGCATTAATACGTTTGAATTAAATTCTGATGTAATTTTCGTGTTGTAATCAAATGTGATATCATTCATCATGTACGGAATTGTTTTGGAGTAATGTTTTAATATAAAAGACATGCTATGATTACGTATCAAAAATTTATTTTATTTTAAAAAAATAACCTAATAAGTTACAAAACATATCTTTTGAAATTCAAAGTCCAAAATATATGTTATATCTTTTTTTTCTTAAATAAAAAAGAGTTTAACTAAAAAACTATTTAGCATATCTTTAACTTGATTGTCTTCGAAATTAAATCTCAATTTGTTAACATAATTTGTTTCTGGCTTTTTGTGCGATTGCCTGAGCTCATGACGCGTTCAATTTCAAAGTTAAAGTGTCAATTGGAAATATGGAGTATAACGGAGGTCATGAGTGAGAAGGGAGTTATAGGAAAGCTTTCGAATGCAAATATCTGCATCTTTTGTGATACAAGTCGTCGTGGCCTAAAAGATAAGACGTCCGGTGCATTCGTGTTGAAGAGATGCACCGGTGTTCGAATCCCGCAGGTGGGTACCAATTTTTCTAATGATATACGTACTCCACAAATGTTCACGATTGACTTCCACGGTGAAGGAATAACATCGTGTAATAAAAATCAAACCCGCAAAATTATAATTTGCATAATTACTGGTGGTAGGACTCTTGTGGGTCCGCGCGGGTGTGTGCCACCATCCTGCCTATTTCTGCAGTGAAGCAGTGGTGCGTTTCGGTTTGAAGGGTGGGGCAGCCGTTTTAGCTATACTCGAGACCTTAGAACTTATATCTCAGGGTGAGTGGCGCATTTGCGTTGTGGATGTCTGTGGGCTCCAGTAGCCACTTGACACCAGGTGGGCTGTGAGCCTGTTCACGCATCTAAGCAATAAACATAACTTATGTTGCAAGCCAGATTTTGTTTCTTTTTATTTGTGTTTTTTATGTATCTTTAGCTTGTGATGTGTATTGTGAGCCTAATAAAATAAATAAATAAATAAATAATAAAATAAATAAATAAATAAATAAATAAATAAAACTTAGCTGATGCCGAAATGGCTCGGAGCCTGTACTATACATATATCATTCATATCATCACACATATGCATATACTAGTATGAAATTATTGTAAAAGCGATTCCGGCGATTTTTATTCGACGCTATATACACATCCTCTATTTATCGTAACAAAAGTCTACGATTTTAAATAACGGGGATCTGGGGACCCTATTAAGTATGGAATGCCTACGTTTGGACCTTACTAAAGAAAATAATGGTTATAATATTCCAAGCATTTAGAACCATAGCGTTAATGAATAAAAGCTCTTAATACTCTTGTTCAGTTTGAAAAATGTAAAGTGAATTTTCCTGTGGATTTTTTATAAAACCTTTTATGAAGTCGTTCTTCCATTAGAAAGCAGTAGGTACTTACATATTTTTTTTAATATTAGTGTGTCCACAAAAGCTTTAGTATGAATCCGTTTCGTGCCATACATACTTTGTGGGCGTGACCTCTATCGGTATACATATACCTATAATAATTCTGTTTTTAACAAGCATTCAAAGAGTTGATTGTTTCAAAGGAAATATTGTTGCATTGTTTCACATTCGAAATGAAACCTCGTTTGAAAGGTAACCAAAAGTCGAGCACCAAAAATGTAATAGCTGTCACTCGCTATGATTAATGCAATTAATCCCACAAAAGCCACAGCGTACACTGACGGCCATTTTTAATTTCGTTACAAATTTTTAAATTGAGATTTCGAATTCGAAATGTTCGAATTCTAATTTTTAAATATATTGATGTATTCTGTTTTGATGTTTTTGTATTCAAACTACCGTTGTATTAGACAGACAAAATTGTGATAATAAAAACAAAATCCGATCGGTGTATATATAAATGAAAATTTTTAAGTCACTTACTATTCAGTCTGTTTCATAATTTCAGCAGAAAGTGTTCTGAAGTCTATGAATAGTTATTCGAAAGTTCACAATTCATCGTTTTTTGTTTATTTGAAAGATTTTGAAATGTTATTAATTTTTTTATCATCCTGCCTTCCAAATGAAATGTTTTAAAACATTCTTAAATTTTTATATCCTTGACCGACGAACTAAATAAAAAAACGAATGAAACATTTTCAAATATTCGCTTTAACCGCGTTTTTAATGATAAAAAGTCTGCTCAGTTATAGATCAGCAGATATCTTTGTATCTTTGTAATGCAAATCATCATCTATCCAAAGCGGTATTATGCAAAAAAGATGTTCCTAGTTAACTTCATCTGTTCTTTCTGATTTCTATCTCAAGTACTAGATCGAATAAATTGAATATTGGAATAAAGAATAAATAAAATTACTTGGTACAATTTCATTGACCGGCACAACAATAACCCGTAGGTAGATCAGTCCGTCCGCCTGATAGATTTCATAAATAACGTGTAGAATTTTTGTACATAGATTTATTACGTTCGGCGAGCGAAAATGGTGGGAGTTCGTTTTTCAATTTGACCGGGGACTCCTGCTGTGTGACACGCCGCCTGGCGGGCGCGCAGTCTTCCGCCGACCCTGTCTGTCTATGCCTATAACGTCTACGTGAATATTTGATTATATATAAAACCATAGACAAACATGTAGCAAATATGAAACGTATCATAGATCAAAATTCACAGTTAAGGGGTTAGATAGGCATTTAATTTTTTTTTAATTTCAAATTCTTTGTTGTTCGATTGGCTACGCTCGCGATTTCGGCAGCGCGGACTTACATAGTGGTTCGGGAATGTACTGTTTTTTTCCCTACCTATGCTGATAGCCTTGAGAGGCTATTTCAGCTTCACCCTAGCGTGTGTAGGTGAGCTCACGGGGATCAAACCGGAGTGTTGCTAACACTGACCCTAGCAAAAGCAGTGCTTCGCAGAATCTACCACCGGATCGGAAACGCGACCCACTGAGAAGAGCCGGCGAGAAACTCAGTGGACTGTGTCTATGGGTTAATTCACTCGTTGAGACCTTCGTCGCAAGCGACGGGTTCGACGAGGACGGTGACTGGTGCTTGTTGTGCCTAAAAGCACCGTCAATGTACATATTTTAATAGTAAAGCACGTAAAAACTACAACGCGGTCTAGAAAAACAATAACGGCATCTATTGAGTACTTATAATTTAGTATGTAAACTCGCAAAGTTTCTGAAAACCTTAACAGCTTTGTATAAGATAAATATATTGTAAAAAAATTTCTATAATTAAAAATCGAGTAAAAAAAAACTAATTGAAATAGATTCAGTAGCTTATATGCGTTATGCACACACAATTGTTTTGAAAATAGATCACTTTATGTGCAACGCGTTGAAAAGATTACTTTGTTTAAAATTTAATTGAAGCTGATTGATTGATTTTTTTGATATATTTCGAAGCTATATAGTATTTTAAATTAAAAAACATAGTCAAATATTTTTTAATACACAAATTTACATGCAAACGGTATGTGTAATATTTAATACACAAAATTACTGAAAGTATGCAATGAATTTATGTGCAACAAAATATAAAAATTTATTAAAATATTCAAAGAAGTAAATAATAATTTTTAATATAAAACAATAAGACTAATTTCGTAAAATAAGCAGAAATAATTATATTTTATGGAAAACCAAAATTAATAATTTTCCTTAACCCACTCGTAGTTGCAGGTTTTTTTTTTCAATTATAAATTATTTATTTAAATTGTATTAAGTGCTTAAATAGTTATGGACTTATGATGTCATCAAAATTTGCATATTGCGTAAAACAATCCACAAAAAGAGATGCCTCATGTGATTTCACCATCATAATATAAGTTACTATATAGGGAATAGTGTAGTTTCTAAACAGTGAAAGATTTTTTCAAATCGCTTCAGTGATTTCGGAGCCTATCAATGCAAACAAACAAACAAATCTTTCCTCCTTATAATATTAGTATAAATTGAAGGTAAAATAAATTATAGGTTAAAGTTGAAGTTAAGTGAATTCGCAAAATCATCATGTTCCAACTAAAATATGAAAATAAATTGAGTAATATGAAAATAAATTAAACATAATATCGTCATACAGTAAATGCAAGTTTATTATAAAGAAAATGTTATTACATCAATTACTTGTGTTACAATCAAACTCAGTAGTTCGGTGCTTGCCTCTCTTATTAGTTTTGATTGACAGACAGTATCCATGAAATGTCTAAAGAGTTATTATTACGTAAGACATTCATGTATGAATGTGTTTTCTCGTTTTAAAGAAGCGATTTGTCTCTGTACTAAGAAGCCTTGCTATGGACAGATTTTGTTTCCTTTGTTTAATAAACATCATGTTTTTGTATAGGAATTTTGTGGGCTCAATACCAGCATGATCTAACAGTCAACCAAGGTAATCCAGAGGAAATAATGGTGATGCATTGAAAAGTAAACTGTACACACAAATGTATACAATTATAAACAAATTTCAATAAAGGCAATAAATATAGGCTTGAAATACATAGGAATATACAAAAATACATACACACTATGCATACGTATATTTAATATATATTTATATTATTATCTGTTATCCGTTGAGAAGTACCTAATTGATATTTTTTTACAAAAAATAAAAGTTCATTGGTGGTAAGGAAATAATTTTGAGTTGCAATATTGAAATGCAGGGCAGTTCTACCAATGAAATCAGACCTCAATCCTATATCTTTTTTTTTTTGCTCAGATGGGTGGACGAGCTCACGGCCCACCTGATGTTAAGTGGCTACTGGAGCCCATAGAACTCTACAACGTAAATGCGCCAACCACCTTGAGATATAAGTTCTAAGGTCTCAGTATAGTTACAACGGCTGCCCCACCCTTCAAACCGAAACGCATTACTGCTTCACGGCAGAAATAGGCAGGGTGGTGGTACCTACCCGTGCGGACTCACAAGAGGTCAGTATCTGTCAACTGTATCTGCTACTTTAATAAAAAAATGCATAGAGAGGTAAAAGAACCAACGCTCCTCCTGATTTTAAGCGGTTATTGAAGATCTCAATCATCACAACTCGAATGCTTCTACCTTCCACTTTTAAACATGAGATTGAAATCTCAGGTGTTGTCCTACCGGTTCGATCCGGTTAGCCTGATTACTTCACAGCAAAAATAGGCAAATAATTATACTGTATAAACCAGATTCTGATATATATATTCTCTATAAACCAGAAACTCGTCTGTACATATTGTCAACTCAATAAATGTACCTCTGTTTCGCTTAATTCATGTGAACGAAAGCTACCAAAATTCTATGATTGTTATCAGATCATTGTATAATTTCCTTTTTTTATCTTGATTATTAGAACAGTTATATTTAAAAAAATGCTATGTATATAACACAACATCGAAAAATCAGCCCTTGCCAACAAAATTATTACAGCGAAAATACATAGACACCATTTGTTTCTATTTATGTATGTTGACTTATTGCAACGCCTTATAGAGCTTACCTTATATCGCTTAGCATCGCTGTAGTAAGACTGTGATATCAGAAATAGTCTATATTAGGTGTGAAAGACTTGGCCTTAGTTGTTCATCGGTTCTGTAGCAAATTTAATTCTAAGAAACGGATGTTGGTAAATATTCGTGTTTCGGCCAACAGGTATTAAATTAACATAAACTATACAGCGAAACTCATTAGTTATAAGTACTGTAATCCATTTTTATATTTGTTAGCTGATAGGTTTTATTTTTATTTATTTTTATTTAATATATTTTGTACACACAGCTGTTAGAAAAGACACGTCAATAAGGATACAGAGTACAAGGGCACAACTTATTTCATGCTGAAATCTCTTCCAGTAGGCCCGCAAAAGGAAAGAAGAATTAGGAACACAAACCTAGTGCATACAGTAAACATTACATATAATAATATATACATATTACAAGATACAAAACAATATATATACATACAAATACACACACACACACACACACACACACACTCACACACATATATATATATGTCGGCACGCGTCAGGGATGGCTGAGCGGTAGGTTCCGTCATCGCTCGTATTCGATTGAACTCAGTTTAGTCAATAAAACTTTTCAATAATAATTATTGAAACTCAACACACACAACTTTCACAATGACAGGGTAAACCGACAGTTTCGTTGCATATACCGACAGACCGACTGACCGACTGACTGACNTTAGGAAAGGATCCAGATTGTAAGGAATGGTTAATTATGTTCGTTAAACAAGGAAGTAGTATATCAAGAATGGGGATAAGCATTTTAGAGCACAAGTTGTCACTACCTACAGCATGGGAAGAAATAGATAAAATAGCTTTACGAACATCATTGGTCGATACTGACTGAAACTTAAAGGAAGAATGCTTAGGCAAAGGGAGATTAAGTAATGTTTGCAAAGTTCTCGATTTACGACACTGATCAACTGAGAAAGAGGGTGTAGAAAAATGTTTGTTGAGTGCGTTTAAATCGAGACCGCCGTAGGACGTAGATGATGCTTTTCCTATGCCTACGGATTTTAAAAATTTCCATACATCAGAAGACTTATTTATTAATAATAATTTAAAAATGCAATAGAACTTCGAAGCGAGAATTTTTATTTGTTTTTTACTGGACCAAACGAGGTTCTACAAATCAAGGATTTTAAATTCATAGGAATTTACATTATAGACTATATAGTCAAAATAATTAGGGGTAAATTGGGGGTAATTTTTAACATAATCGATAGATATTTGGTATTCATCCATCCTATTTGTTACCATCTGTGTTTTCGGTATCCGCAAGATAGTAAAATCATTATTTATAACTTAAGTTCGCCCAATGATCAAAATTCGACTATAATACATATGACGAACACTTCCAATATTAGATTCATTTTGCATATTATATTTCATTAGATAATTAATATTTTGAAAAAAAAAAAAAACTGACTGTTACTGAGAATAAAATTTAAAACTGTGTACTTTACAATAAGTACTAAAAAAACGGGCTTTTGTTTTGTTTTAAGGAGGGAAAGCTATGTATTTCTAATTGATTAGTTGATAATATTATTATAATACTAGCGACCCACCCTCGCTTCGCTTCGGAAACATTAAAACACACATGAAACTAAAAAAATAAAATTAAAAAAAAAGTAGCCTATGTTCATCAGGGACAATGTCGGCTTCTAATGGAAAAAGAATTTTTCAAATCGGTCCAGTAGTTTCGGAGCCTATTCGAAACAAACAAACAAACAAATCTTTCCTCTTTATAATATTAGTATAGATTTGTCAATAGTCACTCAAAAACCGTTTGAAAAACAGAAGAGAAAAAGGTACTTAGCTGTTTTGCTTTTACCTACTTATTTATAGATTTATTTAGTTTAGTAACACTGATTAATATAAATGTATAAAATATAAATACCACGTAGAGGTCATCGATTTCATTAAGTGTCGTTTATCACCAGTCGTTAATCCAATAGTCAGCACTCACCAGGTAGAAGGTCGTTGAATAATACAAAAGTTGTATTAAATTCACCACTGTATCAAAATCTATGTATGGTTCATATTGTTTCCCAATACCGTATCAGGGTATTCTGGCGGTCAGTACTTTGCTGGACTTTGGGGATTTCGGAGGGGTCGTGAAAAACAATGCTTAATGTTAAGCTACGGTTTCAGGCTTAATGGACTATATTCGTCTGCCTGATACTTCCAGAATTAATTATCAGCTATTATATGGGAATGGAAGGTGAGACTAACTTTCCTTGATGTGATTAAAAGTTTGATAGTAAAAGGTTATGAGCAAAGTGTAAAATAAATGCTATGCTTAAAATTAATAAAGCTATGTTTAAAATTTGTGCTTTCTACGGCTTTTATATGGCCTCGGGCAAGGTGGACCGCCAACCTATTGAGGTTCGTGGGAATGCTCTAGATGCAGGCAGCACAGCTGTGGCTCAGGTAAGAAAAGATAGATGACACTGCCTTTATATACACACATAGTACAAATTTATTTATTTAGACAACAACATACTCAATGTAAACTGATTACTAAAGCCCATGTACCTATATGACAACGCAAACGCCCTCACCCACCTTGAGACATAAGGTAAGGGTCTCAATTGCATTATATAACGACTGTCCCACCCTTCAAACCGAAGCTCCTGAGAGCATCGTGGCAGAAATGGGTAGGACAGTGGAAACTACCCGAGCTCAAAACAAAGATTCCACAATAGGCCCAATTTATCATCTGCAAGTTTAAGGTAGTCTACTTTATTATATTATACATACTCTTTATTCTTTTTTCAATGATTTTATGAGTCCTCTCCATTATTTGGTTGAGTTTGAGGTTGATAAAAGAGATCGTTCTTAGCGATAAGATCACCCATTAAACTTTTATATCTGTGTTTATTTTATATTACCCTAGTGCACTCTAAATCTAAAATCAGTGAAATTTCACCAAACGACATGTCACTGAAACCTTCTTGCTTCCAAACGAAAAATATATTAGATCGACGCAATGGGCGTCCATTTTGATCTCCCTTGTCCTCTGTTTCCCCAGTCGTAAGCCCTCTGACGGGAGTGTTGATTGGAAAGATTCAGTAGATTGCAATGGGGTAGCACGATGACCGCTAGCCTTGGGGAATTGAGGTATTAACACTCGGACGGTCAGTGGATCTCCGAATGGGGACTGTCGGAACGAAAATTGAACGGTATCACACGGGCTTAACATAAATTTGTAGCATGGTGCCCAAATTTTATATTATGACCAAATAGAATTATTGTTCTCAATTCATAATTTCCCATCGAGCAGTTGTTGATTACCATTGACATTGTTTCTTTAACGCCTCGTTGATAGTTGCCGAGACGCCTAGTTGTCGATCGCTGTAAGCTGGTATCAGCGTATTGTGACGTAGATTGGATGAGTTCGTGCCTTCCTGCTTGAAAAGCGGGACAGCTGTTAAGCTACACAATTGTGACTTAGGTCTCATGTCTCAAGTTGAGTGGTGAGAATCGCGTTAGCAACTTAAAATCATCTGTGCCGTGAACTCTTTCACCCGTATATACGATTCAGTCTATACTAAATAGTAGTAGAGAATAGTATTCGCGGAACTTCTTGTAAAAATTATGTACATATTAAGCTCTTAACTAAAAGTTCATGGCATAGATATAAAGGCCTGTCATCGGAGCCCCTCAGTCCCTCGTCAAATATAATGACATCGTTTTTGAAAACAAATCGATTAATATTATTCGATACGGACTCCATCGATCCGAATCGTTTTCATCTCGCGGCGAAAATTTCGAATTCCCCAGCAATGTTTTATGGCCCGTGAAATTGTTCCTTTGAATGGTATACGGACGGTTTTTCCATTTCCACACCAACAATACAATTCCGTTTAGGCGTGTGTTGTTAATGATAACGTTGACGTGATGTTCTCATGATTTTTACTTTAAAAAAAAGTTTATTAAAAAACATCTGACAGATGTGTCAGAATTCGAAGCGAGAAAAATTGGATACGATTTGTAACGTTCCGTTGCATCACACATTCTTGTCTCAATAACATTCTTGGCAATAACATTCGTTTTAAAAATAATATAAAGAGGAATATTTTTAGAAAATTCGAGAGAATTTGTTAATGAATCGGCCTCGAAACTGCGTTTTGTAGTTCTGAGTCGGTAGGAACTTGACTTATTTCTGTTTCTCTTCCAAGATTGGATGGAGCTGTTTGTGTGTGTGATTAATAGTTTGCGCCGGTGTCATATGGCCTGGCGTCGCACAGCTCATCCTTAGACGTGCATAGCTTATTATTTTAAGACGTTCTATACGAAAACGACTGAGCAGCGAATAAGCGTATTGTTCGTATTGATATAATCCTCTATTTCCTCTGTGAGCATTGATACCAGCGCAAATATTCTATACCTAACAGTTGATTATTAGGTTGATACTATGCCTAATCTACTTCCTTTTATCTTTTGAAGGACAAATAAGGTTAAGTTAAAACGAAAAGTCTATTTGTAATTTTTACATCAGAGCTTTCAGTGAGAGCTACACTAATTTTCTTCGTGCTTTATTTTGGTTGGATCAAACGCGTACACAACAATTTAAAACTAAAATATATATTTTTAATTATCTGTAACCATGTTTCCTCTGAACTAGCTGATGCTTTGAAAAATGTTAGTGATACAAGTTAGACCATAATTCTTTTGAAATTATTGGAGAAGCACAACTGGTATCTAGCGCCTTTGTCTCTAGATGGGTGTCGGCATTCACATTGTATTATCTACGCACTCAGATGACGATTTATCAGAACGTGAGCCGTATCTCCTGTGTTCTACTGACCGAACAATATAAGAAAACCTCATAATTTATATGAATACATATATATGTATATTCAAATTTACTTGAACTTTAATAACGAATATGGAAATCTGTACTTTACTTTTAGAACGTTAATGGTTACATTCAAACAAGAGAAATGTGTATTTATTTTATTAGCTTATTCGAATATGTAGAATCTAAGGTGAATGTACAATAGTAACCACTATTTATTATATTAATATAATCTATGAAATGAACTTAACGATTGATATAATCAAAATGAAATCTAAATAATAAATAAATCGTTTTACTGGTAATAAAGCGAATCGTAGCCTCATATGGGTAAATACAACAGCCCTGACTATTTCTGATAAAAAAACAACACATCTAAACCATAACAAAAATATAATTTTACAATTTTCGGTTTCAAACTTTTGATTGAACTAATGCTATTTCCCAAGCGCATTATCGATTTAAATGAGCTTCATTAAGTATTCAAAAATAATACAATATTTGGCCATGAAACTAATAATTTACTGTTGCAATACGTTCCTTCATATGTGTACGTCATGTAACCAAACGTTTTAGGATTTAAAATAACTATCTTTTAATTAAAAGCTATTGAATTTGATTTAAATTTATTTGGATTGCATTGCATTTAATTGAAAATCAGCGACGCGTTACTGCGGCAGTGGCCATGAACCTAAGACAATTCTGTCGCAACACATCTATTCGAGTCGGGCCCGTTGACCTAAATCTTTCATTCGTGCTGCTTGAAAAATAGTCTTTGCAAATGAAAAATTCGGCGTTTTTTGGAGACAAAAGACGAGCGTTGGCGATCGAATTGTTAAGACGATCATTAGCGTTCCATTGTCGAAAATGCCACGCTGTTCTTGAAGCGGTGATGCTCAAACTTTTTGTGCTGAAAATTATTTTTGTCATTTTGTTGCTGTAGACAGACAGACGAGATCACATGACAATTATGTCACATTTATACCTACTAGTCCAACTGCCATAATATATATATATATATAAATGAATTGCTGTTCGTTATTCTCGCTAAAACTCGAGAACGGCTGAACCGATTTGGCTAATTTTGGTCTTGAATTATTTGTGGAAGTCTGTAGAAGGTTTAAAAGGTAGATAAATATGAAAATGCTCGGAATTAAATAAAAATAACAATTCTGTTTTTCCTTTGATGTCCCCCCCGTCGGACGGATTCCTTTTGTTTGTTTTAAGTTTATTTTATACAAAAGTTTAGGTCTTTTATTTATCGATTGAGGCACAACGAAGTCTGCCGGGTCAGCTAGTACCTAATAAAATTAAATCCATATTTGCATCACAAATTTACAGCATGGAATATTGTACTAATATGTCCGGCTAAAAATACATTTTGATCTAAGTTACAATGCGATAGAAGTGTCGCAGAAAAACTGAACATCCACTAATTGAAAGAATCTACTATCATAGTGTAAGCTAAAAATTATAAGCAAATTTGCAACGACATTCAAACTCAATTTGACAATCACTGTTCAAGGTTCCCCATTATGTATTGGCATAAGGAATAGCCTAGTAACTGACCTACAAAAGCGTGTGACTTGCAAAATGAGAGACCACCTATAGGCCACCATAAATCACAGAGTTTGGCAAAAATTGTAACAATCGTACGGTAGTTGGAAATTGGCAAAAGGGTTGTTATTGTTATTTTTGTAACAATATATATTGTTCTTTAATTGGCAATATATCGTTTGCTTCTGTGCATAGTAGGAAGTGGATGGTCTTAGGATTGTTGATGTGGGTAGATACTCATGACATGACACGGGAATGATATGTGATGACAACATTAGTAAATTATTTTGCATTCTCTTTTTTATTTTTATTTATTATTGCTTAGATGGGTGGAAGAGCTCACAGCCTACCTGGTGTTAAGTGGTTACTGGAGCCCATAGACATCTACAACGTAAAAGCGCCACCCACCTTGAGATATAAGTTCTAAGGTCTCAAGTATATTCACAATGGCTGCGCCACCCTTGAAACCGAAAAACATTACTGCTTCACGGCAAAAATAAGCTGGGCGGTAGTACCTACCCGTGCGGACTCACAAAAGGTCCTACCACCAGTAATTACGCAAATTGATTTTTGATTGATTTTTATTACACGATGTTATTCCTTCACCGTGGAAGTCAATCGTGAACATTTGTTGAATACGTATTTCATTAGAAAAATTGGTACCCACCTGAGATTCGAACGCCGGTGCATCGCTCAGCACGAATGCACCGGAGGTCTTATCCTTTAGGCCACGACGACTACAAATTCTATTTGTAGACGAGTTCACGATCTACTAAGTGTTAAGTGGTTACCGAAGACGAATGCTGACTTTAAGGCAAGACCTTTCTACGTAACAAAGACAAAAAATAAATGCCGTAATACGATTAAGACAATGAATAAAAAAAATCAATAGCATGTCGTTCAAATCTCTCGTTAATTATTTTAATTTTACGATTTCCGACTTCTTGAATACTTTACAGGCTTCTTGGGTACGGACGATCTACGTACGATTTTTTTATTTCTAAACCTCAAACCACACGATTTATAGTTGTAGTTCGTAAACTGACAGCTTCTATACTGTTTTAGGTATTTTCAAAAAATATATTCGTAAACGATATCGAGTAAATATCAAGACTTTCGAGAAATAGTTTTCGTTTTAAAAGCCCACTGACAAAAAGACTGTTTATCGTTTTTGCACCAAGCCTATATAACGATGTAGAGATACAGCTACTGTAATAAACAAAACTATGTTATAATCGAGTGATTATACTACTGCACCGTACGTCGCCCCACGGGAGTGAGTCAGCATTTATATACACATTGTTATCGAGAACTAATTGGTAATATATCGCTGTTCCCCAAACGTTCTCAGATAACGAGGTTGGTCATGTACGGAACTGAAATAACTACACAGCTATCATCTAGATTTTTTTTTTTAATTTAGATTTAAATTCGAATTTATGTTCGTAATGCAATTTGAAGAAAAATTACAAGTCCTTTACAGTTCACGATATTATTATATCTAAGCTCTGATAGGTTTTATATGTATTACATATTTTCCTAGAGTTGCCATTACATACCTCAATTGTCTTTCTTTCTTACTTAAAAAGAAAGTATTAATTTACACTATTATATTTTTAAATTACATTTTTAAGTGCTAATTTCAAGACTTCTGTTTCACGTTATCAGCAGTTAGCATCAGAGTAGGTACTTTATACGTCTGCACGCTGCAGTCGATTAATTATAATTGACAATAGATGAATTTTGCTATTGAAACTAAGTTAATAATTAATGTTTAATCTCTATTGTGGAACTTAATGACAAAATAAATCCATTTTCTCGATCTGTGGCGCAATATGGTCACACATTCCAATTTGAAAGGAAAGCCGTTATAACTGAGACCTCATGTCTCAAGCTGGGCCGCGGCATTTAAATACGACGTCTATGGGCTCAAACAACGTACCTAATGTGGGCCATGTGTCTCTCTCACAAACTGGGCATTAAGAAAATATAGTTTCTCGTACGTATAAGTACAGAATACAATTTGTTTTAGCCCTTCTAACTGAGACCTCATGTCTCAAGTCGGGCCGCGGCATTTATATTCGATGTCTACGGGCTCAAACAAAGTAATGTGGGCCGAGAGTCTCTCTCACAAACTGGACATTAACAAAATATAGTTTCTCGTACGTATAAGTACCTACAGAATATAATTTGTTTTAGCTTTTACAACTGAGACCTCATGTCTCAAGCTGGACCGCGGCATTTAAATACGATGTCTATGGGCTCAAACAACGTAATATGGGCCGTGAGTCTCTCTCACAAACTGGGAATTAACAAAATATAGTTTCTCGTACGTATAAGTACCTACAGAATATAATTTGTTTTAGCCTTTCAAACTGAGACCTCATGTCTCAAGCTGAGCCGCGGCATTTAAAAACGATGTCTAAAGGGTCAAACAACTAATGTGGGCTGTGAGATATACGAGAGAGAATATATATATCTATATCTCAAGACGATATATATATATATATATATATATCTCGTAAATATAGCACCAGTTTCTTGTACCTATAAGTACAGAATACAATTTGTTTATATCCGTCGTGTTGCGGTGTGCAAAGCGTGCAGCTAAAATAGTGATTAATGGGCCAGTGCCAGAGGCGAGCGGTGACTGTGGCCACATATAGACTATTAAATAGATGCGACAATTAGAATTGAATTCTAGTTCATGAATAAATGAAGAGTGAATGAAGTCGTTGTGGCCTAAAGGATAAGACGTCCGGTGCATTCGTGTTGAAGCGATGCACCGGTGTTCGAATCTCGCTAGCAAGTACCAATTTTTCTAACGAAATACGTACTTAACTAATGTTCACGATTGACTTCCACGGTGAACAAATAACATCGTGTAGTAAAAATCAAACCCGCAAAATTATAATTCGCGTAATACTGGTAGTAGTACGGGTTTTGGTCGAGCTATATTCAGCTACCAACGTGAGTCTGCCTGCCTGAGTGAGCCTGCGAATGCCTAAGAACGCGAAACGACACTAGGAATTCCTTCTACGGGGTCTGCAATAAGACTGGTGGTAGGACCTCTTGTGAGTCCGCACAGATAGGTACTACCACCTTGCCTATTTCTGCCGTGAAGCAGTAGTGCGTTTCGGTTTGAAGGGTGAGGCAGACGTTGTAACTATACTGAGACCTTAGAATTCCTATTTCAAGGTGGGTGGCGTCATTTACGTAGATACCTGTGGGCTCCGGTAACCACCCAGCACCAGGTGGGCCGTGAACTCGTACACCCAATTAAGCAATAAAAAAAAAAGTCTAAATATGAGAGATATAATCGTCCTTTAATCTGCGAAGCAATAAAATATTTCGATTTTAAGGCTCAATTGTATTCTATAAACATATGTCCCATTCCGTCAAATCGGAAGGGATAACTGCTTTGTGATAAAACTAGGAAGAGGACTACCTACCGGTGTTCAAAAGCTCTTATCATATATTTATTCGGTATTGTTATGTCATTTCTGATTTTTATTCTATGTTTTCTGAGTAAATCGTTTCGCCAGGAGTCGAGTGCAATGGAGTTTTGTTACATGAACTGCAATTTTGTATTTCTCAAGTACACGTCGATATTTTCGATTTGCATAATTGGAAAAAAAGTGTGAATTTTGCTTTCCAATACTTCTAGGATACGAAAGGTATGTAAATCGTTGACTTTGCAAATTTAACTTTCGCAGTATGAAATATGACGTTTCTAAAGCTGTCAGCATTTAAAATGAAATAAAACTCAAACCATTCGAGTGCGTAATACTGTCTAGTCATTGTTTTATGGTGATGACGTCTTTTTTTCCCCCTACCTATATACCAAAGCTGATAGCCTTGAGAGGCTATTTCAGCTTCGCCCTAACGTGTGTAGGTGAGTTCACGAGGCTCAAATCGGAGTGTTGCTAACACTGACCCTAGCAAGAGCAGTGCTTCGCAGAATCTACCACCGGATCGGAAGCGCGACCCACTGAGAAGATCCGGCGAGAAACTCAGTGGGCTGTGTCTATGGGTTAATTCGCTCGTCGAGCCCTTCGTCGCAAGCGACGGGTTCGACGAGGACGGTGACCGGATGACGTCTTATAAATCGATGAACACCGGTTGCACGCACGAAAAACTGTCACGTTCCGCCTGAGCCTCAGTGTGCAAGCGAGAACACGGAGCAAGCGACAGACAGACACGGTCGGCCCAGGTGTTAATTTATCGAAAGAATCGTTATTTTCAATTAACTCCTTTTTATTATACAAAATAAATAATATTTCAATTTCAATGCAATTCATAAAACTATTTAATTTTTCATTAAAGTTTCCTTATGACGTCATCACGTAAAACTATCGTCCTTAAACCGATTTTACAGGCTACCGATTTTTTTTTCTACGAGCATAAATTTTCACCCTTCCAAAAGAACAATCAGTTTGATGTGCGAACGAAAGGGGAAGGCGGAGTTACAAAGGCTCACTAATCGAAAAACGTTATCCGTTTCAATGCGACTGAGCGTGTGAGCACAGCCGGCGAATCACACAACATTCTCCCAGGCTTGAAAGAAATAATACCGAAAACATCGCCGGAAGCCGAACGCTGAAACAAAAAGAAACGAATGAAAAAACACGCGGCTCGCTTTCAGGAAAATCGGTAGTCCAATCTACGTTGAACTGCGGTGGTTAAGAATACAGGTTCACGTCAATTACGTGGAAAGATCACACGATTTTGGTACGCATCGAATGAAAGACGGGCTTCTATTCGAACCAAAATATTCGTGAAACGACGAATATTCTCGTTTACTATCGCCTTTTTTTCCTTATTTCAATAATTCGGATGACATATCCACTCTGATCTATAATTTTAATTCACAATATTTTGCTGGAACGTGCCAATTTTTTTTGATGTTTTATGCAATTTATCATTCCAAAACCAAGTAGTTTATTTAGCTATTCATCCAATACACTGAAAATTTGATAACTCAAAGTTAACTCACATATCATTGTAACTCATTGTTATCCAAAAAATATTTACCCTTACGATTCGTCGTGGCTCATGTAAGAATTATTTAAAAATCGCATAAAGTAGGCAGCTATTTCAATTAACAAGAGAAAAGAGTCCTTTCATAGAACCGGTCGGAATGTTCAAAACGTAAACGGCATGAATAATAGTTTTAAATGTATTTGAATAAGCAGTTCATTAATTATGTGTCGGGGTTATAATAGTAATTCTTGACGTGACCCTTCCTGCTTTCAAAGCTTTCTGTCGGTTACACAATTTTTTGAGATGTCTAAGTCTAATTATTTAGCGATATTTTGATATCCGTCGTGGTATTTTACGTTTATACATAAATTTAAGTCCTGACAAAAGTGCTCAGTAAAGGTCACGACCCTCAGAACTGAGGAATACGACGCACGGAGAAGGAAATAGATTTAGAAAGTAGAAAATCGTTTTTTTCTAGAAATTAAAGGCTTGCTCTTTTCCGAGATTTTTGACTTGTGTTAAGAAAACGTAGTTTTTTTTATGCCGTCCCACAGCTTAACGTTAGATGTGTAGTGAGCTTGACTGTGACTTACAAAATTAAAAAAGAAATAACGGAATTGATGTCGTAATATCTATCGTAAGTAAACACTTAACGTGGTAGGTCTGTCAGATCGTATCTTAATGTTGAGAAGAAAAACGGTTTTTAGTTATTTTTCATACACTAAAGATTTCCTTCAACTTTATTTCCAGATAAAACAGCTAATGTTAAAAAGACAGACGTTAACGAAATTTATATGAGATTTTAAATATTATATAGGTATTATATAATTGAGAGATGATATTAATTACAAAGGTGGCAGCTGGTGAACCTAAAATGTCCAAGACATGGTACCAAATCCTAACATATGGTCTAATTTAGGCCAAGGCACATTTGATTAATAGTATTTATTATGGAGAGGTGAGCCCCTAGATGTCAGATTTTCATGTCCACACATGTGGCAGCCCTGTGCGTTATAAGTAATTAGTCTAGGATTATCCCTCTGTATCTTGTGTTTAATGAAGACAAGGTGTATGTGGTGTGGGAAAATATATATACCCAGTTATAATAATTTATTTCTAGTTAATCAAGTTAAATCTGCTGATCTGTCCGAAGCTATTGTGTTGGAAATTTTCAGGAGAAACTTTTGGTTTTTTTTCCGCTGTTTTAGACATCTTAAGGTGATTTTTTCATCAATATCCAACCTCTGAAATACAAAATTACTCAGATCACATATATCTATCTACCTGTAAATAATAAGGCAAAGAAAAAGCAGTACTATTTTCTCCATTGTTTATCCATCGATTTTCTTTGTTCTTAATGTATCGACGAGTTTTAGTATTAATTATAAAATGTTAATTTTTTTCCACCATTTTTATGATAATAATACTATGTACAACATATTTAATCTTGACGTGTCAGTGATTACCTATGATCGGAGTTCGATAGTACAACGAACACTAGTTATTATGAATAGACGAAAAAATAAGGAAAGTTTTTTTGTTTTTTATTGCCCTAGTAGCCAGACTAGCATATGACCACTTGATGGTGAGTGGTTAGCGTCGCTCATGGACGTCAGTAATGCCGTCGGTAGACCCAAGCCGCTGCCTATCGCTTAATACTCTACACAAGCCTCGTTTGAAGAAGTACATATCATAGAGCTCGGGAAACACCGTGGAGGGTAGCTCATTCCGAAGTCAGAAAGTTAGAAACGTTCCATATTCACTGGCTGAGATCTGTTTTATGACAAGAATAACCAACAATTTTTTTAAGATAGGTGGACGATCTCACAACCCACCTGGTGTTAAGTGGTCACTGGAGCCCATAGACATCTAAAACGTAAATGCGCCATCCACCTTGAGATATAAGTTCTAAGGTCTCAGTTACAACGGCTACCCCACGCTTCAAACCGAAACGCATTGCTGCTTCACGGCAGAAATAGGCGGGATGGTGGTACCTACCCGTTCGGACTCACAAGAGGTCCTACCACCAGAAATGCTGACTCTGCCCTTCGAGCCTCTAGATACAATAGTCAGGGTTACCAATTACCCGCGAGGCGATTGTCATTCTATTGCGATTCTATTTTGTAACGTGCAACTGCAGAAGAAAGTCGTCACTATGCTTGTTGTTAATTGTTAACTTAACGTTATAAAACGTAGAGCTTCTGCTGAAATTGTTTCTTACGTAACCAACAAATCGATTTGGATTATCTAAAACAGTATTGAGGTTCGATAATCCTGCCCACATTCGATACTATTTTCGGGCGAACCGAAAGGGCGCGGGTCGGGCCAATTATGAAAATAGCGCACCTGCGCTTGTCAAACGCGGCCGCGCGCTTGTCTGTCGTCCTTTCTGATCATTAATCTTATGAACTCTTACAACCCTGCGTCCCTGGTACAGAGGACGGATCCGCGCTGTAAATTTCCTGGCCCAAGAACCATAAAATATCAGTAAGTTTTTTGAGTTTTTAGATGTTTTTTACAGAATTAATAGCTATATATCGCATGTAACTAATATATTTAGAACTTTGTCGTAGCTTAATCTGTCTCATAGTTGATGTAGAGCTTGCCTTTTTAAGTATGGTAGGATTTTATTTATTTGTGATCTGCGAACAGGCAGGAAAATTTGTTGGCTTCAGCATGTAGGGTCCTCACAAGGAAAACAAACAATTTGAGATAGTTGTGCTCGAACGTCAGGAATAGATTTTGTTTTTATACGGTCAAATTTTATAGAAATAATAAATAAATATTATCAAAAACAGTATTGAAATATGTGTACCTACGTTTTAAGCACTTTGCCAATTTTCTTATTGCTTTTGCCGGCAGACGAGTATACGGCTGACCTATTAGTGAGAGGTTCCTGTCCTTCATGGAAGTCAGAAATTCAATAACACAACCAAGTCGCTGTGTCTACCGCGGAGCACTCCCCGTAAACCTGATTCGAAGAAGAACATATCATAGGTTTCAGGGAACACTATGGAGAGGAGTTCATACCGGATACTATGCTACTGAAAATATCTCTGGAAACGCACTGTAGGCGAACGCACTGGTTCTAGATAGCATGTAGGTATACATTCTGCTCCAGTGGCGGGCGGTGCAATGATAATAACGAGATCACGGGATCATTTCAAACATTTCTTCAGAGCGTGGTATGGGATGCGTAGAGAAAAGATGCATGGGACTAGGAGGTGTATGGAAATGGTAGTGCTAGGTCGAGCTACGAGCTAAAGCTACGTATTCTTTAATAACAATGTAATGCAACTACATATTATTATTAACGCAATAAAAAGGTAACTTTAATTTAAATTTTAGTGAGAAGCGTCTGTAAATTTGGTATTTTATGATTTCCTTTGGGGTATGCAGTGGCTTGACTTTTCACCTGGCATTGTTGACGACCATGAGCAATGGTAACTATTCACCATCAGGTGGACCGTATGCTCGTCTGCCTACAAGAACAATAAAAATCACTGCTAAAATACATGTCGTTACAAATCTGATGAATGGAGGTCTTCCATGTCCGGAAATCAACATATTTATGTTGCGAGGCTATGAGGTGCGGCTTAGTATTTTTATACTTTGATTTCACCTAGCGACATCTAGTGCCGAGTAGAAAATTAGATATTAGTTCCAAAATGTTTGCTTTCTCCTGCCATCTATTATTGGATAGTAGTACTATTTGCTTGTTCAAGTTTAACTAAAGCTTGCTCCTGTGTCATCGATTTTTTCATTTCATTCACGCAACATTCGAGCACGAATTGTTTTTGTAATTATGTATTAATTTATTTTAATCTTATAAAATACATGACGAGATATATTTTATTACCTAATGTAGAAAATTTATGTTCGATACCAACGACCTGAAACGAGTAGGTACCTTGTGAATATAGAATGCTATGGTTTATTTTCCAGATTTATTATATTATTTATATTAAGATTTTATCATATACCTTTTTTCAGCACTCCTCTGGTACCATATCTTACTCAACGCAATATACAATGACGCACAGTGTAGCTACAACAAGATTTTAGATTTTAATTATGAAACAAATGCTTAAAATCCTATGGATAACTAACTATCTATTGCAATCACTAGCAATTATATTTTAGCTAGCTTCAAATTTATCGTACGAATTAAAATAAAACATATTTTTTACCTACTTTCACGTTTAACTAAAATCATCCCTTAAAAAATTATGGCGTTGATTCTGAAGAATTACGGCTTATACCTAATCATGTTTGTTTTCTTCATTCTACCATTTTAATCATTTACAATTATCTACTTCTGTAACGAAATAAGGTATTGTAAATATATAGTATATAATTAAAGCAATGTCGATGGTATGAAGCTTGTAAAAATTGACGTGATCTTGTATTTCTTTTGATACTTAAATGCTTCTTGAGCCTAGTAATTATTTATTTGAATGGAAATTAGTTGATATTTATAGACAAATGTTAAGTGGTAATTGTTACATGAAATATATACAGCATTTATAGAGATAATTCGCAATCTTCCCTTAGCCTTAGTAATTTTTTTTTATTTGTTCTATCAGGTCTCATTTTATTGATCGTGTCACATGTTTAGGTGCTGAGGCTAGTTATTTTTGTGTCATAGAACTCTAATGTGATAATATATTTGTGAACTCTCATCAAAGTGGCTGTTTATTCAACTTATTAATTTTGGCTTATTAATTTTGGGATTTGACTTAGGTTTCAAGTAGAAATAGAAAAATTTTCCTGTCATGTTAGTATGTAGGTAACGGACTATAAATGTGCCTCTTCAATGTACCCAAGTAACTGCAAAGACATATATGTTCTATCTTAAAACTGTTTTTCAATTACAATTGATTTGGCGAATTTGAAATTGTTAAGAAAACTGTTTGCCACCGTTAACTTAAAGGTAAGTTTGAAAAATGAACAAACATTTCTCAGTTCTTCCGTAAGTCAAATCAGATAACTCAATGTGATTTTTAATTCTATTATTTTTCTTTAAAAAGGTTTCTCTAAAGGTTTTTAAATAAAAAGACAATTCGTTTTAAGCCTACGAAAATAAAACTAAATACTCATTCTGTTTCATTTATTTATTTTAAATTCCAATATACACGTCTTACACATAAACACAAAACAAAATAACTTAAACACAGCACATTTATAGAATGGTTCAAAAATATATATAAAATATTCTATTTAGATTACTAACATATTAATATTAGTAGTATGTAACTTAAAATAATTCGTTTATACTGGACTCATACGCAGGTAATTGTGAAACTCCATAATATATGATTGTAAATAATATTTTCCAAGCATTAAAAACATTATTACAAACATAGCCTATTGGTTTTATTTAATTTTAAATATAACTTTGACTCTTATGAAGCATAAATAGAATCCAACTGCAATAGTTGCGCTGTATTATGTAATTTGCAAATAACGAAGATTCATTTTATATAATAATCTATGAATGCTTAAACAAAAAATTCGTTTTTTTTGTTCTTTTTTTTCAAACAATAGTAATGGAAATTTTCATATTTTTCATTAGCGGAAACATTAATAGAGATACATAATCTTCATTCGTATTAATAAAAGCGAACTCTCACATCACACGACTACACAAAATACACAATAACCTGATTCTCCTAGAAACAAACCAACCCTAAATCAATCATACGTGTTGATATTGGAATCAATGCTTCTCCTTTTTAAATCGCACTTATATTCTGTTTGAATCCAGATTTCCTTGGACGTTCGTCATATAGATTTGAATGTTGCAGTGCGTGCACCACACAAACCTCTCTAGAACCGAATTTGTCGCCTCACTTCAAACAAATTCGGATCTACAGGGTAGATGTAGGGCACTAATAATGATGCCCGGTGGGCACCGAAAACCTTCAGGCTGCGTTAAGATGATTCTGAAATTAAAAATATTAAAATATTATTTCAATTTCAATAAGTTTGAACTGGTAGATCTTCTTATAAGCCACCGCCTCGGCCATTTCTTCTACTAATACAAAACAGAGTTAAAACTCGCAAAAATTTAGGTAACATTTACATAATTTTAATAATTTGTATTGTGTTCAGTATTAGGGGTAGATGTTACAAGGTTCTTATTTTTTAGATAAAGTTTAACTTACGAAACCAATTAAATAGTCGTTATATAGGCGCGCTTTCAAATAAATCACCAAGTAACATTCTGATTAGATATTAATATAATTTGTAGGCAGACAGCTATTAGTGAGATGGCTGTACGGCGCATACCTACTTAGTGATTAAATTCCCGAGATAACTTAAGTTATTTGTGAATCCTTTGTCTCGTGCACAGCGAACGCTGGTTATTTCGTATTGTTTTATATTAATTTTTAATGTCACTAAGCTAGAATTCTCCGACTTAGAACTCATGTCTCAAAATGGGTAGCGTAATTCACCTTGATGTCCATGGGTCCTGGTAACCACTTAACACCAGATAGGCCGTGAGCTAGTCCATCAACTTTAGCAATTAAAAAAACGAGAATTTTAAACACAAATTTTAAAAGAGTCCAGTCACGCCCAAATGACAAAGAAACTAATTCTGTTACTAGCTACTTCCAATATTGCAATTATGAATTTTGCGTAAATACCGGAGCCAATTCAATTAGAGACATGACATTAAAATCTCAATTACATTGTTAATTGACTGTTCCACCAGCATTCCAATGAATACTTCGTAGCAGAAATAGGCAATAATATCATTCTATCACAAGTAAAATACGATTAAAACATAATTAGCCCAGCGGTTTAAAAAAAAGTTACGAAAACAAAACTTCTCTGTGTGAAATTGGCGTAGTCTTCCGAAGCGCTGTCATTTGTTACCTGCAAAAATAAGAAATAAATTTATATTAGAAATATATGAACTAAATGCGAAATGTAGTCGCCATTAGAATGTGATTGGCGCATCATCACAAACACCCACAGAGTGAGCGCCGTAAAAAGCGTATAACTCCCGGGAGCTAAGTGCCCCTAATCGATCGATCATAATTACTTTGGCTTGACGTTTGAATAACATTGAAATAAGCGTTTGCGGGGCCTTACATTACGTCCACAGATGGATGACGGTAAAACTGTTCGCGACGATATTGAAAGGTATTTATTATAAGTTAAGGGAAAGTGGCCTAAAAATTTCAAACCGTTGCGCGTCGCCGGAAGGAAACCGTTGTTAGCACATTGAGAAGCGCATTTTAGACAGCGTATGCTAATCAATCGAAAACAATTGTCTACTGTAAGCGCGGGTAATAGCATCATGGTATTTTGCAAATGTTACATCACTGCGAATGAAATAGACGCGAACGTTTTTTTAGGCGTGCACCTCATAAAATTGTTCATGATTCATTATACATATATGAAGTCAGCGCTATACATAGTTACTATACGATTAAAACTATAAAACATGATTTACGAGTATTAAACATTGACGAATTTAACGATTTGTACAACAACAGCAAAAAAAAAAACAGCTTACGATCAAAGTCCTGTGATGCTCTGGGCGGTTAACAGTGCGAAACGTTAATAAACTAGTCTAAATTTAATTTGTTAGGTTCACTGGTCGCGTGTGACTTAGCTTCGCGTCACCACGTCTGTTCTACCCGCGAATTCGTCCCGTTGATTTGCCAACCTTGGTGTAACGAGGTCGCCATCCGGCTGGCGGCGGCGCGGCGGTGGCAAGTGGGTCAGGGGACGCGCATGCGCGCTCCGGACGCGAGCAATGAGCGCCGCCTCCACCCCGGGACCGAATGAATGACCCCCACGTTTATCGACGCCAGCTTATTGTGACCTCCCCTTCCCGGTAGCCAATCAACAATGATGTACAAATGTTCAAACACTGCAGTAGTCCTACGTTAACTGGATGTAGGTAACGAGCAGCTGTTGAACAAATCTGACGGGCGACGAGTGTTCAACCCACTAGTTGCTAAGCGAATCCGAGGATATTTGATTTCTTTTGTCTCATGTTCGTTGGTCGGATCGAGATATTTCAAAGGGTGGATGTTATGCTAAGCTAAGATACACATTATTGGATGCTTAAATTCGTTTTTCAATCAAATATTTTATTTGGACTGTTCCTTCGAAAAAGCACTATTAAAATGTTTTATTTCATAAAGGCAAACACGTTAAAATAAATAAAATATTATAGATTTAGATATATGCTTTTCAATAAAGCTTTAAAGCCTAAAATAATACCTAACGGGTATTCTGAAACTAATAAAATGCAAACTAATGAGTACAATAACATTTCTATTCAACAAAACCCACAAATAAGATCACATTTAGAGAAAAATTAATAAACGGATACCTACTTAATTTTTCATTGACACGAATGAACTAGTAGAACTAAAAAATTAAAACACACAAATATGTTTAAAAAAAAAATAACTCCAATGCCAACGATCAAATGCATATAAAAAAATTGATTTGATTTAATTTGCGCTCTAAAAGCCTACACTCTTCCAATTCCGCTAAATAAACTTAACTCACACACAGAATAAAAAAAAATCAATTTTAAATAAAGAATAAATAATAAAACGAATTCTAACCTTAAAATACCCAGACACAACATGGATAACAAAGAAACATTGTTGCGATGAAAAAATTTCAAATTCACTGTCTACAACAAAAAAAAAAAAAAACGGTGTGGACTGAACGGATGGCGGCCGCGATCTGATTCACGTTGGGCCGGTGTATCGCTTGAAACTATTGCTGATGAAAACTATTAGTGAACTACTAATTGTACAGCAGCCTACATAGCCGGTGGTAATTGCCCCATTTACACATCACGTTAGCTAGTTCGGCGTAATTGTTGCCTGTTTACACGGGACGATATGAACGTGCCAGCAACGGGCAGCAGAAATTAGGTAATTATTCTAATGAAACGAACGCTGCGTTCGCAAGTTTCTAGAGGTGCGAAACTAATTATTTTTAAAATTCTTGCCTCGATAACGAAATCAAGTCGATTGACAAGAAATCTATATATATATATAAATGAAATGCTGTACGTTAGTCTCACTAAAACTCGAGAACAGCTGGTCCAGAGAAGGTTTAAAGGCTAGATTAATATGAAAATGCTCGGAATTAAAAAATATAACAAATTTATTTTCCCTTTGTTGTGACCCCCGTCGGACGAATTCCTTTTGTTTGTTTTAAGTTTATTTTATACAAAAGCTTAGGTCTTTTATTTATCGATTGAGGCACTACGAAGTCTGCCGGGTCAGCTAGTACGGAATACAAATTCCTACCTACTTAAAAACGTTAGGCCGATAGGTGCTCTGAGTCAGGCGTCTTATACATAATCGAATGGAATTTTTTTCGTAGTGATTCACATTAATTAGTGCACATACCCTTTTTTTTGTTCTTGAAAACTGATTTATAAAAAATTCTGAGAAATGATAAGTGTCGCCCTAAATTCTATGAACTGTTTACGATTGACTGACTATACTTACAGTATTTTAAATTCATCGTAATTTCCGATTTATCAATTCTGAAATGGACAAGAATATGTATATTGTGTGGGAGATGTGTTACGTAAAAGCAATTTGCATTATTGCCATTGAACATTATTAGATAAGTACAAACATTTTGTTGTTGTTAAAACATTCAAATTAATAGAATATTTTGTTGATATCGTGGAAGAAAATAACAACATTAACTATTACAGTTACAAATAAACTACAATAGTTGTGATCAATGATCGCAATAATGAAAAATATATAGAGATTAAAGCAAAAACCCTTAATCCGTAAAATTGTTTTTTAATTATATACTCAAAATAAACAGTAATACCTACGTGTTTTAGGAAAATTTGAAAAATAAATTTTACGTCAAACAAGTGAGAAGGCTAGAACCGACAAACTGAAAAATCAGCACGTACTGGCTTCTAGAGCGTTCTTCAAAACAGCGAAATTAACATCGAGAGATTTATTTGAAAACTATATCCATATAAAGGCCCCGTCAGACTCATGTGAAGAAATTTATTTTAAGTTACGATTTCACTGAGCTGCTTTTAAATATAAAACCATTATTTGTTAGTGTAAGTTTTGATCAAACGTCGAGCGATTAAGTAACTTACATTCGTGTAGGAGGACATGTGATTGACAGACAGACTTTAGTGCAGATTATACTGACAAATTAAGACACACCAATAAATTCACAGTTTGGAAGTTACATAATTTGTCTAATTCGATTATGGAAATAGTCGATTTTAAGCGAATCTCATCCGCGTTCCTTATTTAAATTCGAGACGCATTTATTTCAATTACTCGCGTGCCTGTTCTGTCGTCACTTGAAGGCATTGTAATAAAAAAATCTCCTAAAGTGCAAACAATAGTTATATACAATATAAACGATGCGTGAGCGCGTTGACGAACCAACATAAAAAGAAGTTTTAATTTTATTTATTTAAGATCTATTTCATTAATTTAAGGAGCTGAATCTCATGGCGAATTCTACGAAATTATTCTTGTAAGTGTTTGTGATGCTTAAATTTCTTAGTAAAATACTTATAATAGCATATTTTCGAAGCAGATTAAGTTGCAAACTTTTGTCGTTGCACCCGAGATACACCTGTAAATCTTTTTTGACATGACACGGGAATGATATGTGATGACAACATTAGTAAATTATTTTGCATTCTCTTTTTTATTTTTATTTTTTATTGCTTAGATGGGTGAACGAACTCACAGCCCACACGATGTTAAGTGGTTACAGGAGCCCATAGACATCTACAACGTAAATTCTTAATTATTCTAAAACGAACCCACCTTCACATATAATTTCTAAGGTCTCAGTATAGTTACAACGGCTACCCCACCCTTCAAACCAAAACGCATTACTGTTTCACGGCAGAAATAGGCAGGGCGGTGGTACCTACCCGTGCGGACTCGCAAGAGGTCCTACCATTAGTAAAACCGACCTAATAAGGAAACTAAAATACAATACAACGAGTAACACAGATGCTATAACTATTCAACGTTAATAAATGCCGACCCAGAACCGTGGTTAGACGAGAACAATAAAATTAACGGTAATGCATTGTGCCTCATTTAAGTTGAAATAAACAGAGCCGATTGTTAGCGATCGCCTTCGCAGGTTCAAGAGCGTCCTTCAAAAACGTAAAAGAAGAGAAAGCTGAAGTTGTACGCACGGCTCCATACAAGACGAAATGCAAAGAAATTAATTTAGAGTAATCGTTCATCGGTTGCACTAAATAGCATTTACCGCCCTATTCCGATGAATACTAATGGTTTACTCTATACTCCTATACTAATATTATAAAAAGGAAAGATTTGTTTGTTTGTTTGTATTGAATAGGCTCCGAAACTAGAGGCCGATTTGAAAAATTCTGTCACTGTTCGGAAGCTACACTATTCCCGATTATACAATATTTTTAAAAAGAATTAGGGATCCTCGCGAAAAAAGTCTCGCGACAGCATATGCCTAACTATTATAGTAATGCCGCAATAAGTGTTTTTAATTTTTAAAAATAAAACAACGTCAAATATCGTTGAAATTTTTGTTAAAGACCCGAGCGGAGCCGGAGCGTGCCGCTAGTTATTTTATAAAGTTAAACAAAACAATAATTATAGTATGAAACTAATCGATGTTAGTTGAATTTACATAACCTTTAATGTACTGCCTATTACATAATCTATACTAATATATAAATCTACAGTGGTTTTTACGGATGTTCCGTTATAACTATTGAACCATGCATCCGATTGACTTGAAACTTGGTATCCATGTAGAAAATATATGTACTTAATGGGTAGGCTAATATTTGAGTGTTGGACTCGCTAATAATAATGACAATAAATAATGTTAAATTTAGATGCCCAGCGAAGCGGGCAAGTATGTTATATGGTTATAAAACAGAAAAATGATTTCTATACATAAACGTGTGTTCTTGAATACAACTCACTCGATGATACACAAGACAATATGAATAATTTTAGAGAAAAGTGAATATCTACCTTAATGAATTTTACAAAGGACATTTATTTGAAGTCACCGTTATTTCAGACTAAAATTGTTGAAGGAAGCGTCCAATTACTGTATATAATTGAAACGGCTATCGCGCGTCAATTGCATAATGATTGTAACTACCGGATCTCGATTATATGCATGTAAAATATATCTCGTTTAGCGATTAGCACTGAATCTAAAATGTAATGAAAATCGATTGAAAAATTACTTACGCTTTGACACATCGTTTTGAGCGGCTTGCAATGTCGCAGACGGCATCTGAAATGATATTTAGACAATTTAATACCAACTAATTATTATTATTATAAGTATTATATGAATCCATCCGTTTAAATATAAAACAAGAAACATCACAATTGAGAAATCGTCACAAATAAATCCGACTGTGGAAACCGACCTTGTTCATCCTGCCTCAAACGCGCTAAACTGGCGTGGACTTGACAATCCCGCCAAACATGGCTGCCGCTCGTGTGGGAAGCGGAAATACACGAATTACCACGAGCCAGAAAGGATAGAAGAATCTAAGCAAGTATTCGCGTGGGAAAGGGATAGATGATAAGTCCTGGCCGCTCGAACTTTTAGACGGAGATAACCGTATGCAATTTGACGGGCGAGTGAAAGGATAAGAATCTTGTCAAAACGGTTTTTAGGGTGGAGCTGTCTGGACTTTCGGGTCGGTGAGACGCGCAGATGGCAACAAAAAGGGACCAGTCGGGATTCGGGACTAAAATTTGGGAATAAATTGAACGACATTTTTGCCACATTGCCTCAAGGGCGAGTCGGAAAAAAATAGTGCACAGATATTTGTTGCTGCTTTTTAAATCAAACCGAGCTGGGTTAGCTTCTGTGATTTGTCGCGCATAACCTACCCGAATAAGTTTTATAATCAGTTCTGTACGTTTCTAAAAATTCTTATTCTAATTTCGTATTCATGCGAATTGTGTGTAAAAAAAACTAGTTTGGCATAACAGAATTAGGTGTATTCGAGTCACGGGGTCAGTGACTCAGGATTTATTGCTAGCATCCTGTCTCTTTATTAAACCTCATATTTTTTTCGAACAAAAGTTCGTCGACCATATTCGTCTTCCGCTTTCATTTAGACATTGGTAGCCCGTGCTATTATTATGTTGTACCAACTGCATGTAGTACTACAAGTTTTTAGAAATGATTTCGACTTTCATTTAGTGTAGATTTGAGAAACAAATTTCAATGTTCTAACTTTTGGACAAGAACTTAACTTCATCATCAGCATCTGTTTTTTTATTGCTTAGATGGGTGGAAAAGCTCACGGTCCACCTGGTGTTAAGTGGTTACTGGAGCCCATAGACATCTACAACGTAAATGGCACCTCCCACCTCTTGACATGAGTTCAAAGGTCTCTGTTTTTACAGTAAAACGGCTGCATGTATACGGTATATGTATACATGCTGCTTAAGCAAGTAACTTTAAGATAACTCACAATTTCAAATGATTCAAATTCACCATACTCTTTTTCTACGCAAGGTTTGTGGTATAAAACTATGAATATAAATGTAACAATAATTTATTCGGATTTTGGCACAAGTTACTGACGGCCAAAGTAAATTATAATCGCATTACTAGCAAAAGTCAAAGTCACTACAGCAGTGATTAATGATACGCAAAGTTATTCTATAAAAATACATAAAAGCTGCTTTAATTTTTTTAATGACAAAAATTGTCTCACAAATATACACATAGTAGATAGTACCGGTGATTATAACATTCTGAGTCCGCGTAGCGAACCATTTTCCGCTGCTCAACAATTAATGATCTCGGTTAGTACATTGTACCAATACAATGAGACTTAAATCTGTTTTCATCTATGAAGACTATTACTGGTGGTAGGACGTCTTGTGAGTCCGCACGGGTACCTACCACCACTAAGCCTATTTCTGCAGTAATACGTTTAGGTTTGAAGGGCGGGGCAGCCGTTGTACTGTTAAAAGTGAGACCTTACAACTCATGTCTCAAGGTGCGTGACAGCATTTATGTTATAGATGTCTATGGGCTGCGGTAACTACTTAACACCAGGTGGGATGTGAGCTCGTCCACTTATCTAAGTAATAAAAAAAATGATCTCAATTACATTCGCGATCATCAACTTTAAAACATGTAAAAACTAAAATTCTCATTTTTAATAACTAAAAATTACCATAATATATTCGGCTACAGACGAGATAAGACAGACGATTATTATCATAACCTGGTTTAAACTGAAATTTACTCTCGAAGATAAAAGATTACCTCGACGGAAGCTGCCGTAGGTTTTGTTTGAGTTTATATTATAATATCGTATCTGAAGAGATTAGGCTGTATATTGTTTGTCACCTGCTGTTAAAAGAGCTGATAAATCTTTATTTAACTTAGATAAGGTCAGTTTAGATTAACTCGTGAGCACGGGTTTTTTTTGTGAATTCGTATGAGCTAGTTCACATAGTTTTAATTACTTTGAAAATAACTGCAATATTTTATCCAATAAATAAATAAAATACATACAGTATAAAATGTCGTGAAATTTTGAATGAGATAGACCTCGAATATCATCTTTTGATAGGTGACTTCAATATACGTGTAGGTAGGTAATTAATTGAAAATAGTGCATCTATATTCGCACTGATTTAATTTCAAATATACCATTCGAATTAATAATTTATGTAAATAGCATCAACTGGTTCTAATTTTATTATCATCGATAGAAATTACTAATTGATTCTTAACGTTTCAAATTTAAACGGTATCTAAGTCCTTGAACATTTTACAACGGTATCTTTCTTGTTTAAGACTGATCACATGAAAATTCGAACGTTATTTTAGAGGCTGTAAAACTCGAACTAGAAATGAATTACAATGACTTAGGAGGGAAGGAGCACGCGATTTTCCTGAATATATTATTTATTAACCGACTTGTTTATGAAGTTTCCAAGTTTTAACGGCAGTGAATATAAGTTGAGGTAATAAAAATACATTAGATCGAATATAAGTTTGTCACGCGAGTGCTTCTTCGGGGAAGTCGTGTTGGGACCTATTTAGGAATTAGCAGGTATTTTGAAAAACAGATGTGACTTTTAAAGCTAATGAAGATATTTTAAATGGACTTTGTACAGAAATTCGAGTAGAATTTTGAAAATATTGACGTAGAACATTTATGTTATAGGTTATAATGTTTGTTTACTATATTATTTTGATCGTCTTGTCGAGTTGCACTTTCTAGAAACATTTCGCAGAGCTGCCTTAGTAGCGTTACGTCCAAAAAAAGAGAGATGAATTATGTCGTTTTATCAAATGAATTGATTTGCTAAGAATCCTCATATAGGAACGAAGAACTCTTTTGCTGTGGTGCTTAAATCTCAACGACTCTCAGTACATTTGATTGATATAATCACTAGTAATCATGTTTTCGTATCATTTTGGTAATAAAGTCATACCGAATTCAGAATATTAAAAAATCACTAAGGTAAGGCAATTATACCTAAAATCCACAAACTCGTTTGCTCCATTTTTCCTTTTACTACAAAAATTAAGAGTAATTCATGTTTCACTTGCTTGACAAAACCTCCTACCAATACCAATTTTCTTCACTTGACATTTGTTTGACAGCTGACTTTTACCATAAAGGAATAACATCGTATATCCACGTATGAGTAGTTAGTGGTGGTACAATATGCCTTATATTGTAAGACCGTATGTGTAAGTACCACCAACTTCTCCCTTTTTCTGCTGCGAAACATTCACGCAAATTTCGGCTTGAAGCGTTGAAACGGCCAACGATATAGTTCAGATTTGAGATGACACCTTAATGTAGACATTGGCATTAAAGCTTTTTTGTCTATGGGTTATGGTAATCACTTGACCCTACTACTCAAATTCTATCTATGCAAAAAAAAAAAAACAACTTTCATGTATGTAAATTAAAAACGTAACGACTACACGTAACTAATATAAACAATTCGTACGTTGAATCTTATTTATTATCGGCGCGTTTTATTGAATGCAAATGTTTTTTTTTATACTAGTAAACAAGATGAGTATATCCTCTACATTTCATAAATATTCTATACGCATCGACATATAAATGTATATGCAATAGCTCAACGAAGGACATCTTTTATCTAGATGACGTAATATTTGTGGTGACTACTTAGTTTGAGTAAAATTGAATTTACTTTGTAGATAGCCTGGGCTTACCACGAGAATAATCAAGAGCCCAGGGATAAAATCTAGCTAAATCAAATCAGAAGTTGAAGAATGCGCCAGAAGAATGCACCATAATTATTACTGATCACTCTATAAAGGTACTAGAGTTTTTTTGTTATGGTAGAATATTCCAGAATTTAATATAGGACTGCTGACTCGTCGATCGAAGAAAGAGGGTAGTTTTTATAAATTCCTCGTATTCTTTTTATTTTCCGACTACAAGAACCGAACCGAACGTTAAATAATTAAATTACATTTGTCCTAATAGAAGGCACTTTAATTATAAATTTTCCTATGGAAATTTTATGCTTTATAAGTTAACTAGAAACTAGGTATTTGACAGAGATAGATCGAGAGAGAGAGAGAGAGAGAGAGAGAGAGAAATCTTTAATGGCATATTAAATATTTTTCGTCATCCGTCTTTGCGAAATTTGTGAACCGAGAACCGTTTTATAAACTGGTTTAGGCGTATAGGTACATTTCTTTGTTTTAGGTTTAACAAAATCTCCTTATTGCTGCACGTAGTAAAATGTATATTTAATATTTGCTTGTGATTTCATTTGATAATACCTAAATTATAGGAGAATCAAAACAGGTTTTGTGGTCTATTATTTATTGAGACTTAATGTTTTATTGTAACTGTTGTCGTTAATTGATATTAGGTGAGTTTCTTCACCTTAAACATCATGAATTTGTTTGGGTTCGCAGAGTAACTTGCCCGAAGTATCTTATTAAAAAGTAACTTTTTTTTCCTTTCCCTATATTTGTCAAACGCCTTACGTTATTCAAGATGGGTCCAGTTAAGAAATATTATGTTCAATCTTCGAAGACTTCATTAAGTTAGACGGCGCATACATTATTCACGTTATGAACAATTCTGATGACTCGAATCTCATGATGCCATGTCGTAAGACGCCAAGAACGAAGGATTCCAGTCACATCCGAACATTCGCTAGACTTGTATGCGTAGAAAATGTTCGTGTGTAATGGAAATACACCTTTCAATATAAATGACGGTTGGTTTCCGGAGCATAGGTATGTACGGGACGGTGTTCTCTTAAAGGGCATTTGTACGAAGCTAATTGTAATGATTGGAATATTTTTACTATATAATTAGGTTTGTTTTTGTTTAGTTATATTAGCGGATCTACAGGCGGTGGTTATTTTTCTATTATTTTTGGAGTACACGATTTTACGTCTCTCTTAGTGTTGAGAGTTTTAAGACCCTATGAACGAACGCGAAAATCGCATCTCATTTTGAGACATTACATCCGAGTTTCAAGATAACGCGTAATTTAAGTCAGAACTCATGATTGCTTCGAGACAGAAATAGAGAGGGTAGATTTAATTATTTTGATATCTCCAAACACAATCACAATCTTTATAACGCTGTAATATTTTAAGCATATTACGTGCTTAAAGGTAATCTTTATTTATAGACCCCAGAGTGCATGTCATTGCTCGTTTCATTGGAAAATAATGAATAAATAATTGCTTTTAAAAACTAAGCTTCGTTGTTCTAAGTCGTAATGTTATGCTATATATTATCCATGTATCGTCATTAGCAATGTGTCTGCGAAATTTTAGATGATGCAAACCGAAGGCGTGTGAAAATTTTATAATAAATTCCATTAATACATTAAGTATATAAAAATCGAAGCAAAATGTCAAGATATTTGAATAGAAGCTTGTATTTAAAACATACATATAGTATATCAAATGGAATAAGGTTACTGGAATAAGGTTAATGATTAAGTTATGGCCCAATAAGCAAAATGATTTCTTTAAATGATTTATTTACGTAGAAAATGTGAATTTTCCTAAACCTTTTATATTTTTTGCCCTTGGATGAACTGAATTTGGAAATAAAACCAATCATAGCGAAACCAGTTCGACTTCATTTCAATTTACTTCTGACACGTGGAAAAACGATTTACCTTGATTTAAGAAGAAATACAATTTTCTCCAGAGCCTGTCCCAAAAAATTTCCAAGACATATCCGTCTTCAAATAATTTCCAAATAATTCAAATAATCGAGGATTGTTTAGCAAATTCATGTTATTATAATAATTAATGTATTTCCCTTGTTGTCAATAAATGCTAGAATACATGTTATTGTAATTGTAGAATACGTTATACAAGACTTACAAATGACACGTCAATGAAATGATACTAAATC
Organism: Bombyx mandarina; assembly: GCF_003987935.1. The sequence goes on along the minus strand of NW_021011489.1, from coordinate 1,233,616 downwards.
TGAAAATGAAGGTATACTTTATCAAAATTTCATGTATTATAGGTTTATGATTTGGAGAGCCATATACAGGTAGGTACCGCTGGGTAGATATTTGTATTAGCATTCATATAATTCATATCCGTTTGTTATTTTTCTCTGAGCTACCCGCGTAATCATATCAAAAAGACTGACATAGAGAAGACGATTAAAAACACCTTAATGAAAAGGGCTCAGGAGATAACGTATATTTGTCAAACCTCGCCGTTGAGAAGGGGAGACAGAAAGGTCAAACCTTTTTGAAAGTACGCATTAACATGCATAAAACGAGAAATCAGAATATTATCGCAGCGGCACGAGGCTTCGCACATGCGCGCCCCACAGGTCGATATCGATTCGCGTCCCGCGCAGACTCCACGCAACCCCGATAACGTAAATAATACAATAAAAATAATACAATCCCACTCGATTTGAATGTCTCCCAGTCAGGGTTGGAGTCCTGATGGAGTGTTACGGCCGGTCCCTTGGTACAAAAGCGATTCTATTGCGATCGTGTACGAATTTTTACGAGGGCAGTGTAATTGATGGAACAACTTCGAGGCGGGTGCCGTGTCAATATTGACGAAGCAAATTCTAGATTAGACGTGTCGACCATGGATCAGCTTTGTTGACCAATGATAGCTTTTGCTTCGTCACTGAAACAACATGTTTCACGAGGTTTCTTTGGGAGGAAAGGGCCATTTTTATAGCTCTTGGGCTGTTGTGATCTTGACCCACCTTTTATTGCTCTAACCGTATGGACGAGGTCATCTGGTTTTAGTAGTTAATAGCCCGTAGACGTAACGTGGATGTCATCATACATCCTAAAACTATGAGTCCTTCAAACATCCGGCATCTTATCCTGCAGGTCGCGACCTCACAATAGTTCGTGTTTTGTTTTAAAAACTATATGTATTCAAATGTAATATTAAAGTCTACGAATTATTTATGGAGTTTGAATATTTAATTATGCAAATGTGCAACGGAAACGCAATGTATGTAACAAACGATGTGAATACATTAAAATTATTACAACAAACAGAATTTTACTTATTTTGTGTTGCTTTCCGTTTCCTGGTTGACAGCTTGATTTATACTAGATCTCTATTACTTATTTAACATTATTATTAACTAAGTAATCTGGTACCGTTCTCCGCATGATTTTGAAAAACATTCTTGTTCAAGTATTTTATGATACTGAACCGAAATATCTTTAGCACGATAAATGATAAACTAGTTGCCCAGAACTGCCATTTGTTCATTTTGCGACTCTATAATTAAATACCCTTTATTTATCTTCTATCCTGCTCTAAGGATGAGTAAAAATTAATGTAATCAATGTTTTTTCTTCGTTCAATATTACTCCGTACTAAATTTTAATTTCGGTTCAGTTATTTGGCAGTCAGTTGCTTCGCATTTGTTATATTGGTATGGACTAAGGGACAATTCCAACTACGCATGTTCCGGTAGGTTAGTTCATGGACTCAACCTGAGAGAGTTTGCTAACACTGGCCCTAACAAGAGCAGTGCTTCTTAGAATCTACCACCGCATCTGAATCTCAACCCAGTGAGAAGATCGAAGAAGAAGATAATGGGTAATACGGATTAGTGCTTGTAACAAAGGTGGCGTTATTAGTTCTAGCTTTCACAGTGTTTTGTCTCTTTCGATCGTATTGGTAATTGACTGTCAATGCAAAAGACAACACTGTTGGCAGCACGTGAACTATGTAGTATAACTATGTGAACTTGATACTTACTACAATATAATATTTTTTTATGGGAATAATTATTGCAGATACCTGTTACGTAATTGCGAAGTCACAATACTATACCATAATCTGCATTTTCGACAACAGATATTACTCACAATCTCTTTTCTTTGTTTGGTCTTTAATTCTATATATGGTCTTATTATAAATATAGATAAAATAAAATTATTAAATTGAATATAAATTGTCTTTTGGCGAATGATACTAATATTCCGGTATACCATACCAATGATTTCTATCAACCTAAATTGGATATTGTATTATAAAACCTAGTATATTATTCACATGCGATTGCTAGTTATGGATCAACTCTAGATTTATGAGCACCAAACATGACCGGGTGTATATTCACGATTCAATACCATTTCAAGTAATTTATACTGATTTTATGACTAACGTGATGTGTTCAGTTGAAGTTTAACATTCTATGACTTATTTATTAAGGTGTTAATATAACTCGAAAGGCTACGATATTTCGAGCCGTGCCTACATCCATATATAGATGATTTTTTTACTAATTAAATACGCAAGCAAGGTGTTTTGACCCTTCTATCCTCAGGCATGAGGTTGTAGGTCACAAATGTATTGTGATATCGTTATCCAATACTTTACATTTTAAATCAGGACCTATGAGCGCTTCGCCGAAGACCTCGCTAAGATGGTGAGTAGATGTATAAATAAATAGGCAAAGGCAAAATTGTTTTAAACACCGTCCGATTTTCTCTTCAATTTGACTACTTATGTACTTTTTTGTTGAATTGGTTTTGACGAGCTTATTTATAAGTAGTAGCTAGTATTATGAATAAAGTAATTTGGGAAGTAGTCACTTTTTTTTATATATTGGTAACAAATCAAAAGTGAAAATTTAATACCGAAAATTGATATATTGCTTAATTTCATAGTAATGTTTATTCCCGATCCTGCGGACCGAATTGTAAACAGTCGACGTCGCCCAAAAGGGCTCAGACAGTAAATTAACTCACAGACACAGCCCACTGAGTTTCTCGCCCGATCTTCCCAGTGGGTCGCGTTTCCGATCCGGTGGTAGATTCTGCGAAGCACTGCCCTTGCTAGGGTTAGTGTTAGCAACGTCATGAGGTTTGAGCCCCGTGAACGCACCTACTTGTTAAGGCTACGCTGAAATGCTCTCTCAAGAACATCAGCTTAGGTAGGAAACAAAAAAAATATATCAAAAAACGTGGTCATTGGCCAAGGTTAGTACTATTTCAATTGCAACCCTCTTGGCTGTAACGTAGTTCCTTAAAGACAGTCTAAAACGTAATAAACGCGATTTTGCTTCGGTTTCATCCAAAAAACAATGTTTAAGATTAAAATGAAGTTTCCATTAATCAAGCTACAAGTACTCGTATAACAAATTAGAATATTTAATTAATTCAGAACTCACCCGGTGAAGCGGCCGCGAGGGGTGCCGGAGGCGAAATGGCTCCGATACAAACGTTACTCCCCCTCAGTACTCGAACACCCCTGAGTAAACACAGCGTTCTTTATTAAAATTAGGTATTATTACTATGTACGCCGAAATGGAATTTGTTTAATGCTAATTCCAAAATGCATTTATGTTGTATATTTACAGTAGACAGTGAGAAATATGTTGACATAATGTTGATGAGTAAGTACATAGTTGAATGGGCATTGTCCTTTTTTTTAAAATTGAAAATCTATTTAAAGATACATGCAATCACCTAGATTATAGAAAATCACATAATGTTGATGAGTAAGTAGTACATAGTTGAATGGGCCTAGTTCTTTTTTTTGAAAATCTATTTAAAGGTTCAGGTTAGGGGATTACAGAAAATTATTTTTTAATGAAAAAGAATCTAGAATTAACAATATTTTTAATCAAATATGTTTGACCTTTGTTTGCCGTTAAAATATGTTGTCATGATAGCCTTTATTGAAACGGATAGTTATAGCCTATATTTTCATTTACTTTGTATACGATTCATATGGTCGTTTTTTTTATGATTCATTAATAGTCTCAAATCATTTTTCTCATTTCAACTCAAAGCATTAGGGCAGTCATGGCTTGAAGATTGCTTTGAGATATATTGGACTTAGTTTGTGGAAAAAAACCACAATATTTATTAAATGAGTGGATGACATTAACGAAAAGAGTACCACGTCACGAGTTAGACATTTTTTGAGATTCAACGACTCCTCTTTATTTATACCAGTAAAGACTTTTTTGGACTTTTAGGTGAACGCAATCACGGTCCATCTGGTGTCAAGTGGTTATCCGAGCCTATACATATTACAACGAGAATGCCGGCACCAGTCTTGAGACTAGACGCCGAATTTTCCATTCATTTCGTTGCTTCAAACTGAAAATTATGACTGCTTAGCGGCATAAATAGGCAGAATGGTGGTATCTAGCCAAGCTTACAACGGCCTCCCACCAGGAAATGCCAGTTAACAACCGTAGTAAGCTAATCCCTTTTATGACACCCACGGAACAGAACAGGTGCTCTTCTAAACCTACACATACACAGTCTAACAACTTAACATCTACAATAGAGAAGTAAATAAAGACTTCGATTTTTGCAGCCGCAAACATAATTAAAAGTAGGTATTTTAATGGTTTAATGTTAGTTCGTTCTGTGTAATGAAAGGTAGAGATCAAGAAATCTTTTTGACGTGTCAAAGTCTTATAATTCGATGGAGCCGGCTGCACGCACGAAAAATCATGACTCATGCGGCGCTATCTCGCTCTGAGGCGTTCCATTTAAGGCTTGAAGTGCAAGCGAGAGTGCGCACCGAGCGACAAAGAGGCACAATCTGTCACTGTGACATCTGTCTCTCTCCTACTTGAGTGAACGATGCATCCGCGTGGACAGCTGCTATACATTAATAACATTTACATGTTTTCGTCAAGTATGAAGTTCAGTTAAAAGTGAATGTGGTGTCAATTTTCCATACAAAATATCTATCATACAAATAAAATTAAAATTTTCTTTTGAAAAATGAAACCATTCCATCAGTATTTTCTTATGACGTTGTCTCGTTCAACTATCGTCAGTAAACCGACTTAACAGACAACCGATTTTTTTTTTGTACAAAAATAGGCGGTAATCAGTCAGCACAAGTTTTTTTTTACGAATGACACTTTAGTCGTCCGTTACCACGAAAACTGTAAAGTATTGGTAACGTCGAAAATCATATAATGACAATGTAACGAGAGATAAAACCATAAAAGTAGTTTTAGAATACTTTTATGACGCTATAAGAATTGATCCGGCAACGCCGGATATATCTTTTCAAATAAATACGACATTGTGTTAGCTGGTTCTTGATTTTACATACCGACACGGATCTACAAATCGTTTGGTGGTGGTTAGATCGGAGAGTGTAAGACGCCTCTTTATCCCTGGAGAATGCAACTTGTGCAACAAACAAATTTAAGACGGACGAAACTGCGAAGCACGACTAGTTTATAACGACATACTTTTACTGGTGGTTGGACCTCTTGAGAGTTCGCGCGGGTAGGTACCACCACTCTGCCTATTTCTTCCGTGAAGCAGTAATGCGTTTCGGTTTGAAGGGTGGGACAGCCGTTGTGACTATACTGAGACCTTAGAGCTCAGATCTCAAGGTGGGTGGCGCATTTGCGTTGTAGATGTCTATGGGCTCCAGTAACCACATAACACCAGGTGGGCTGTGAGCTCGTCCACCCAACTGAGCAAAAAAAAAAAACTACAATATTAATCGGATAAGCACATTGTAATTTGTTTGTTGCAGCCCGAGCGCTTCCGAAGGAGACCTAACAGCTCAAGGGCAGCTGCTTTGCGAATACATCCACTACCGGAACGCAATCGCGACCCGCTGAGAAGATCCGGCGAGAAACTGAGCGGGCTGATGTATGGATTAGTTTGCAAGTCGAACTCATAGCCGAGTTCGACGAGTGCGATTACCAATCTTAAACACACAAATTTACTGTGCGTTTTATATTAAGTACATTTGATGGCCTCTTCGTTGTAGTCAATATGTTTCTAAAAATATATATCCCGTACTGGGTACATACTTATCTAAGTATGTTATTCGTGTTCAATTAAGAGAGAGAGAGATATATATATATTATGTCGTGGATAACGACTTTTAGTTGTCGTGGATAACGACTTTTAGTAATATTAAGAAGGTGGTTTTGATTATTATTTTAAATGATGAAATGACTTTTTGGCGGGAACGCGAGGAGTGAAGTTGTGTGATTTGTTTTATTTTGTCTATTTAGTGTTTCTTCAGGTTTAAATGTGTAATAACGGTGGTTTATTAACTGTTTAATATCTGTGAAAGTGCACAAATGTGGGAAAATGAAACAAAGCTGCTGGACGTAACTTCTCGGGTTCCTCCAAAAAGTCCACTGAAAAATCTCAGTACCACCATAAATGACCACCATTTTACTGCGATTATATTTCATCCCATATCATCTCATTTCATTAAATTTCATCCCAGTTGATTAATGTTTCAAATTAATCATCTTCATTTCATTTCACTCCATATTATCATTTTTCATAAAATTAAGAATATAAAGTAAAATAAGACATGACTTAAAGGTCTTAGTTACCAGGTCATAAAATCTCTTAAAAAAAAAAAAAAATGATGAAATGTTGTTTTGATAAATATCACAAAATGAAGGGTAGACTCCGTAACGCCACAGTATAAAATGGCGGTACGTGGACAGAGTCGTGGCATTCGTGTCAGACAGTGATTCCGTCCGTCTCAGCAGTGAGTCTCTGACAGTCAGTCAGTCAGTCAGTCGGTCTGTCGGTATGTGCAACGAAACTGTCGGTTTATCCTGTCATTGTGAAAGTTGTGTGTGTTGAGTTTCAATAATTATTATTGAAAAGTTTTATTGACTAAACTGAGTTCAATCGAATACGAGTGATGACGAAACTACCGCTCAGCCATCCCTGACGTGCGCCAACATATATATGTTTATGTGATTCCACTAATTCACTGTTTCGTTTTGTTTTCCAGTCGTCTTCGGAAGTAATGTGAGTCTTTGGATGTCACCTACTACGGTCTCGCAGGTTTCAAGTAATTTCTCAAGCCCTCCTAGCTGTTCTCATTGGGGGACCAGCGAATTCCGTCACCGTTGGCAACATATAACCAGCTACAAGATTTTCCACCACAACTGATCTATCAAAATGACCAGGATATCGTCGATCGCCAATGTTCAAAGCTGTTAGGCATTTCATTGGCTTCATTTATAATTGCAGTTTTTACTTAATCTTGGGTAGACTATGGGACTCTATTCCAACTGCTCGAGGACCGGTGAGCTCACGGGCTCAACCTGACAGAGTAACACTGGCCTTGGCAAGAGCATTAATTAAAATAGATAATTAGACGATTCACCATATAATAACTGGGCTTGGTGAACATCAGTAATTCTCGGGGCAAAACCGCTTGCTTCCACTAAGGTCTCTCTGATAACCGTGCCTGATGATGAAGGCGTCAATACCGAGATGCGTATTCATACCAGAGCTAGATTGCATGTAGATATTGACTTTACTTAGTAAGAATGAATCCTAATTCGATATACAAAGAGTCGATTTTCGCATTTAAATTTTTTCGGTTGAACAAAAATAAAGCGTTACAAAGAACTGTGCCATCATTAAAGTGTATTATGCACACATAAAAGTGAAACGCGCGTAAGTCGCCTATTGACAGTGAGTGAACATTGCAACATTTAGCTTGTACGGTTAACAGTGACGTAACGAAGACTCGATCGTTGAGCTAAGACTCTTGCACGCTTATTTCTTACGACTATTTCAATAATATTCTTCAATCTCAATAATATTCTTTTGAATTTAAAATATCATAAATTAAAATATCTAATATTTAGGCAGTTTCTGTGTTAATAATTTTAAGCTGTTGCATAGATTTTATCGCGGGCCTTGAGCGCGGTGACCGAATTAAGAAATTCCGTAACGAAAACAACCTAACACCTCTCCGCCTACCATGTAGCTCGCGTTCAACACATTCACACGTTGCGCTTGTGTAGTGTTTGTGAATAAGCGCGCGGCGTGACGTCGCACTGCATGCGCATCATGAAAAGTCTGCCCATCTCTCTCTCGCGCGGTCTAGTTTATGAGTGTGAAGGGGACAGTTAATGTTTTGCTTTAGCTAATGTTTAAAAATATAGCGTGGTCTTTTTTTATTATTATTGTTTTAATATTAAATTATTATTGTCTAATTATAATTGCATAAGTTGATAAAAAATGCTATGCAATAGCTTTACCGTGACAGTCCCCAAGTGCCACACGTGTTTTTTTATTAAAGAACCGTTTTTGATGTTCTTTTTTCGAATTTTTAAATTTTCTACAACCTTTTATATGTTCCCTAAATAAAGAAATATATAATACATACTAAATTTAAAAAAAATACAATGATGTTTTCAATTGAATTCTCGTTCTAATGTATTAAGGCTGTAGGCATAGAAGTAGTATGCTATAGGAATGTAAAAGCTGGTTTACTAATATGATCGAATCAAACAAATTATAAATTTGGTTTTGAATTATTCAATCAACCTGTTTAAACTATACACAATATACATCCATACAGATAAGTCGCATTTAGTATACGTACGTGTGTGAACCGTGCCTTACCTCTACCGGCGACGTGTCCATCCTGTGCTGTACTCAACGACTACACGACGAAATGTAAAAGACCCCTCTCGCCTTGACTGAGGCTGTCATTCTGCATCATCTAAATTTAGTCTATCTGCAAGCCGCCATATGGCGCTCGAGACGAATAAAACGGTGACTCAACTTGATTTTCATATATAGCTCATATTGTTAAAATGGGCAATGAGACGTTACAGTTAGCTACTAGAGACAAACAATACGCAATTTAATATGCTTGATTACGAATCGAATGATGATACGAATTCTTAATAAAAATCACATGATTTTGTCGGACGGTCTAAATTTGAATACGCCGTTTACAAAAAAAATATCTGGAATCTAATAGTATAAAATGTAAAGAAACAATATAATTGGAATAGTAAATAATGCTAGGTAGGTATGCTTTGAGACATTTTATCTTAGGGTATAGAAAAAATTTTTTTTTTAATATGCATATTATTGACGAAAAATACGAAGAAAAAAAACACGCCAGAGAAACAGCGGAAGTGTGTTTCTATTGCTAATATAAATTTCGTAAAATTTTAAACTAAAAGAACACACACCATTTTCAATGTTGAAATGCAGTCGCGTCAATCATACGGATTATTTCGCTCGGGTGCGTTGAGCCAATCCGGAGTCACCCCTCCCCTTATTGGTGAATTTAAAAAAGGAATTTCAATTTAATCCGCTCCCCTTCGACTGCAGCGGACACACGGCTTTGTTGGTTTATTCGAAACGGAATATTGAGTGTTCCATTTTCGAAAAACATTCGCGTTAGATAACAATATTAAAATTCAACCGTCTCGTTTTGTTTTGAATTTCGAATTCTTTCACCTATTTCACTAATTATTATTATGTTCGATATTTTAAAAGAGATATAATTTTCCCATCGATAAGGCTCTCTATGTCAGAGATTTTTCTGTGATGGCAAACACAACTACACTAAGTTTCAACACAATAGGAGCATCGAACGATCGTATCACATTTAAATTAGAATTATGAACAGACACTCACCTACCATATCGAGATCGCTTAAGAACCCACCCACGTCAAAATTGTACTCAAAATAATGAACCATGCTGCATGGCTGGCGATCAAAAGCTACTGTGGCTTATGAACATTACAACATCTACAATACGCCCGACCTTTGTTTCGCTGCTAAGTAAAATAATGAATAATCCCAACATAGGATTTTCATATTTCTCTAGGTATACTGCCTTACCTGGCATGAAGCAGTCATGCCTTCCGACTTTAAGGGTAGCAGTGTATTAATGCAATTTAAATTTCGAATTTCGATCAACATTAGGTAACGGTATTCACGATGTAATGCCTAACTGCCGTTTATCATTCAACAGGCCGCGAACTCTTCTGACCGTCCTATGACATGCCACATGAGTTCCAACCGTTGAAGAGTACAACCTGACTTCTTAACGTTGATGAGTTGAATTAAATTTCAGTAAAACTGCTTTTACGAATTAATTGAAATACGATATTTATTATAGTTTTCGTAGTCACAGATGACTAAGGTATTTTTCGTTGCCTGCTCTGTGGACAAGTCAAACGAATTGCCAGACTTCGAGATAACTAATATTAGTTCGTTCTGTGTGAAACGAAACGTAAAATTCAAGAGATTTTTTATTAAAAAAATAGACAGTAGTTATCATAACGAAAACGGTACGGTATTCGAAATATAATTACAATAAAAAATGCGATATAAAATCGTAAAAGTACTTTCAATTATAGACATAACTGTAGACACAAGTCGAGCAAACTGAATACATCAGATTTACGTTAACTAAATTAGTATTATTATAAAAGAAATTTATTCTCAACGCGACTGTCTGATCAGTTACATACGAATATTGATTCGAACCTGTTATTAGATTCTGACTCACCTCACGGTGGACAGTAATGATTATATCTCTAACATCTATCCGATCAACTTAGTTATGTTTTTTTTTAATGCGATTATTCTCACAAAGAGTTTTATTATAGGTGTGTCTATGTTTAAAGTATGTTTAGTCTAGCTGCTTTAGTTCTGAGATAGTCCAATATGGTTTTCAACGCAGCACGGGGTTTCATTCTCAGTAAAATAATATTACGGGAAAAAACAATATTAATGCTATTGTTACTAAATTACTTATCGACTTTCTTCACGCAGTTCCGATGTAGTCAACGTGGAATAAATTTTAAACTAAAACATTGTAGTTACCTACTTCAAAAACTCGATATTTTAGTGATAAATTTTAAGAATAGTCGAACGAGAATGTTGTTGTTCTATGTTTAAATTTAAACTCGGATCCGCAGCCTAAACTTAATAAAAAAAATTTTTTTTTTAAATATGTACATTCTGAATTTATATTCGTGGTGGAACTTCTACGATTGACTTCAACCTCATGTCTCAATGTAGCTAACGTTAATGCATTTAAGCAAACAAAAATACATATTCAAAATTGATTCATCAGTAACTTCTAGAATGAACCATTTTTCTGCTTAACGCGCAAGTCCTGAGTTAACGCATGCGCTTCAGCCTCCTAATAGTTGTAACCAAGCATTTCGACGGCCATGTTTTATTAGTGGCTCTGTGGTGAAAAATCAATATTCAAAAGACAATGTGTTCACGCTTTATGTAATGCTTCTTTGTATGTCATTTGAAATAGTCGCATTAAGAAGTAAAAACGAAATGTAACTAAATTTAAAGTAATATATCTACTCGTATACTATTATTATAAAGAGAAAAGATTTGTTTGTTTGTTTGTATTGAATAGGCTCCGAAGCTACAGAACCGATTTGAAAAATTATTTCACTGTTTGGAAGCTACACTATTCCCGAGTGACACAGGCAATAATCTATTTTTTTTTAAAATAGGGATTTTTACTAAATCTCTTATAATGTAACCCAAGGTCTAAAAAAATTACCTAAAATATTCTTTACATCGCGTGCCCTGCGAAAACTGTTGATGATAGAATAAAATAATGTACTACGATTTTGTAGAACACATTATTATTTACAAAAAGTGTCGCGACAGCATATGTCTAACTATTATGCCGCAATAAGTGTTCTTTTATTTAAAAAAATAAAACGTCAAATATCGTTGAAATTTTTGATAAAGACAAGACCTGAGCGGAGCCGGAGCGGGCCGCTTGTATCAAATAAACAGGAATCTCTCTATTATTATTTTTTTCTTGAAATATATTGATCAAAAGTAGAATTAGAGTTAGGTCAATTTATAAATACGTTAACGATTTTTACGACGTTTGCAAAATCCAAATGTTACAAGAAAGTGTTTTAACATGATATTATAAAGCTGGTATTATTACACGCACTACATAGTTTCGAGTTCGTTGCGAGAACAGACGGTAGCGTCCCCATCGGCTCGTAAATGCGCAAGTCCCAGGTCGGCGCAGGCGCACCAGAGGTGCCTTTGTGTCGGCCATATTTATTGCCTTTTTTCGGCACGACCTTTATACTAAAATAACGCCATTCATAGAAGTCAGGTATAAATTTCGTCCTAACAGTTTTTGTGTTTGTTTTTTTTTTCTCTTAAGCAACGATCCGACGACGCTTCGTTTAAATCGGATCATGGAGGGTTAAGCTTATTTAAAATATTGTACACTGAGTGAAAATACGTTCTTAGTTTGAAACTTTTTTAAGTTCACTAGAGCAAAAAAAAAATTATAAAAAAAAAAACTGTCAAATATTATCATTGGTCCTAAACGGAATATATCTACTAAAATGTACTAAAACTATTCGTTACAGATATCGTAAGCAACTATTTCATAATACGTTTATTATAAAATCTCGTTAATGATACCGGAAAGACATCTCTATTTTTACTTATAGTTTACGATAAACGTAATACAATCATGATATTGAAATTTTACATTTAAACAAATACATTAAAATTCAAATCAGAGCAATGACAAATACCAGTCTAATTCACACCGAAAATTTGTTGTTACTCATCATTCAAATGTTGCTGACATGCGCATTCGTCTCATTATTTACTACAACATCAAGAACGTACAAAATAACCAATTGCGAATGAAATCCATAGAATTGAAATAAAAAAATACTTACCGATTTGTAGCGCTCCGGCACGGAGTCGAAAAGTTCTGAAAGCCAAACGCGTCTACTGTCAAGCGCTGTTGCAGAAGCTTTCAAAAAGCTCTCCTCGTCGATACGAAGTACAGGGCAAACTGTTTAGGCATTGAATTAAAATGGAAACAGCGCCACCTATTGACGAATAGAAGCTTCACACATATGATTTACCCTGCTGTTAAATTTCGAAAGTATTTCTAATGTCTTGTTCAATTAGAAAATGTAAAATCTAAATTTAATTCTGTCTAAAAGTTTTAATTTTCAGCTTATGAATTTATTTTTTAATTAATAGAGTTAAAGTAACTGTAGGCCATTTCGTTATGTTTCCAATTGGACGCTTGGGTGACTTTTAACGACATCTGTGTTACAATTGTCATACTAAATAGTGAGTGAGAATTATCTGCTGTTTCGCGTGTATTGGCTAGATGTCACTGTTTCGTTGAGAAAAAAGGTGCAGGTAGTTCATTACGAAATCATAGATGTCGCTAAAACAAATTTTTTCGACGTTCAAAGTTACCAAACCATGTTATTATTTTTCTATATTGATTCTTTAGCATATTCTTCTACACATCGTACATATTTAAATTCTATACACATATAAACATATAAATCTAGAATTCAACCAGAAGAAATAGACAAATATATTGAAACAGAGCTGTCTAGACAGAAAAAGTAGTGTGTGATTTTTACAATTAGCGAAAGTCCTAGATTAATGACGAGATTCCATCAGTCATGTAAAATATTAATTCTAATAAATGACAAAATTCCTATTTGTTACGGCTAGGATAAGTTATTATATCATGAGGTCGATATTTTGGACGGTATTCTATAGCGGAGTCATATGAAAGCGCAGGTTCGGCTCTGGCGCGCTATTGTCGTATGGGTCGCAATTGCAGCAAGACTATAATAAGGCTTTCTATAGACCCGCGGAAGACCAAAAATATCCCAAAATATCCCGAAATATGTATATTTCTAAGCTGGCCTTAAAGAGGCCATGTCACGAAAATGACGTAGGAATGCAAACTATCCACTTTTGTTATGCGATTAAATTTAAAATGAATTGGGCCGCAAGAATATTGTTCTCTCGTTTGATCAGCCAACAATTTGAATACACTAATCGCCATCTCAGTCTTTATCGCTGTAGGTAATTCGTGGTCAAATTAAGACAAAGTATTCGAGACCAGGAACATCTTTGAAGCGCTATATGATACATGTAATTTTCGAAATCGGTCATAATCTTTTTTTCTTCACTTTATTCCACTAGGTGGGGTCGGCACAGAGAATTTTTCTATTCCATTCTCTTCTATCAGCCATCTTCTCGACACTCACTCCTCTCGCTCTCTCTCATATCGTCATTCACACACTCCATCCATGTGTTCATCGGTCGACCTCTTCTATTCCCCCTCTACCTTGCACTACCATTTCCATACATCGGTCACAATCAGCGATTGATATACTCTCTCAGGTAACATTCATATTTAGAACTTCCCCGTTTTATAATTCAAGTCGGCTAAATTTAAATTATAAAGCGAAATCTGATTTATACTTATATGACAATAACGGGATCCCATTTTTATTAAATGTGTCGCAAAAATCCGCGCTAAGGTTTTTAGTTTACTTCGAAGTACCAGCTGTTTCCAACTGATTTTATGCTGCTTATTTTGTTGATAATTCAGGATGGCTGGGAGAGTGTGGGCTAACACTGAGTATATGAAGTTGCGTGTTTTGGGATTTGAATTGTCAGAGACTATGTGACAGCATTTTGTTAATTCTGAATAACCCGTTGAGTTTCTCGTCGGATCTTCGCAGCGGTTTACAATTCCGGTCCTGCGGTAGATTCAGCGAAGGACTACCTACTCTTATTAAAGCAGATGCTAGCAGTCTCTAAGGCTGAACTTTGTGAGCTCCCTACCAGTGTAATGAAGCCGTGATAACTCCTTAAGGATACTGGTAGAAAAAAAACCCATTCTGAATGCATTTCTTTCGCTTTTGACGCCTATGTTAGCTCTGGTATAAGACAGAATATCATTAGTACTGTAGTACATTAGTACATAAAACCTTAGTACTGTTGATGTCTATGTATAAAGTGCATATCGAATCATCTACATAAATCTAACAAAAAACAATATAGGAATGTTTATATAAAAACAAAATACAAAAAACATACATTCAAACATACCAAGATCATTACCCGGTGTACACCTACCTAAATAGTAATGAAGTAATATGATTGATGAACGTCCTCCGCGATTTTATACGATCCTTTCATAATATTTTCTCCATCCGAGAAATCTGTGCGTGGGATGTTTCGCAGTTCGACAGTTTTCAATGAAATTGGATACTTTGCGTGACATTCGATTATTATATTCAACATTTTGATTGTGTTATCTGCAGATATAAGACGAGATTATGATTAATAATTCCAGAGAGCATTTTACGTTATTATCTGTAGGTAACTGAATTAGGTAGTTACATAATAATGTGCCAAGCCACTGAGTTCGACGGATCATCTTAGTGCATCGCGATCGTGAACCGGTAGTAAATTCAGCGAAGTACTACTTCCTGCTTAGCAAATGTTAGCAAATTCTCTGAGCCCTATGAGTTAGCCCACCAATAAAGGTGGAGCCAGAATAGATTCGAGGTTACACGCAGAAGGGTAGAAAAAAATATTGTGCTAGCAAATTTAAAGCAAGTTTTAAATGTTGACATATTATTATCTTTTTGTTTTCGAAAATGTATAGGTATTGTGTTTTATTGAAGGTTATAATAATAATTATAAGCTAAGTTATAAAAATGCTTTTCCGTAAAAAATAATTCTACCACATTCAGTCACGGCTTATGGTTATTGACGATTTGAACTATTACTTTAAATGCATAGGTATCTAATAAAATTAACGCTAAGCATTGAAACTTGTGTACAAATAAATAATTTACGTGTTGACGATGGCTTCGAGCGGTTTTCGAAGATAAAATGTTCCTATCGTAAAGGTGCATTTAAGTACTAATATAGAAGAATTTATTTTAATTTTCTCAATGATATACCGTCATCGGGTGCTTTAGTCTTTTTCAAATGATCTAACAATGAACTTCTGCTTCAATTTTTCATACAGAGTCTTATCATATCTGTCAAAGAATGGTCATACGTACAAGTATCGAATACGCATTTTGAGAAATGATTCGCCACAGTGCACCTTCATGTTTCGTAATCTCCACAATCCGACGGACAAGTCAACATTAATAATATGATACTGTGGAAATACCCGTTGTTATTTAAATGTCTCACCGAGACTTAAAAGAATGATTCATACATAGAGAAGGCGTGGAATCTTCAACTTAAATTCGAGATTTTTTTGATGAAAGCAGTTAATTTGAATTTTAGTTTACGCATCCATTGTAGATCCGTGTATATGTTACAGAAGCTGGCATGGAACTTCTCGGAATAGTTTCCTGAACCTAAAGTGAGCATTAAGTCATTTTAGAGATTTCTCTATATGTATTCATATTTTTTAGATTTAAAGCACATGAAATATACGTCAAGTATCATAAACAAGTAAAAAATACGAATTCGTTGTGCGATACTCTCTTAATAACAGCCCAGAAATCGAGCGTGGTACTAAAACTGCGCATAGATGGAACATACCATCAGTATGATTTATAGATTTTCGCGTGGGATGACACCCGCGACCTATAAACTAAGGTATCCTTCACATTTTTCGACACTCCTTTGTTGGGCACGTGGTATACCGGCTCCCCCGGCAGGTTCGGCTGTCATGTCATTGCTGTGTCGATCATTTATCATAGCTCAACGTTGCGCTCAAATCAGGAGGCGTCTCTGTGGCGGTTCCAATACTATACATTTCAGGTTTGACTTTGTGCTCAGTCCTGTTACTCGATAATTCGATTTCTAAGTCTATAGCCTTCCTTAAACATGTTTTGATTACTATTGTCACTATTACTTAGAAACAATCAAGTGAGAATAAAAACAATATTTATCATCATAATTTATTTGATCTTTTTCACCAATTTTTCAAAATTTCATTACAATTTATCAATACAGTACAATAATTTAAATGATCATGAAGAACATCCTTCTAAAGTTCTCATTTAAACTGGAATGAACGATAAACATTATCAATTAGTTAAAAAGAAATAACATAACTAAATAAAGAAGAATTATTTTACAAAATGAGAGTGAAACAAGACTGAGGCCACATCCTATTGCACAGGTAAATACAAAATTGATTTTAGAAAACATTTAATGATTTAAAAATTAAAAGAAATCGTAACGTTCTTTCTAATATTTACAAACAATAAATAAGATAACAAAATGAGATATTAATGAAATCAATGCGAATTTTAAAAACACTACACAAATCTCGTATGAAAAAAGAACGCGGTCGCCCTTAAGAATAAAAATTTAACAGAATATCACAGTTGACCACAATAATTTGAAAAATAAAAAGATGACACCGAAAATTTTGCACGCAAACGTTCAGGAGTTGTTATCAATACAATGAATGAAGAAGTTTCTAATATATTAAGTACATTTTACAAATACAACATTTAAGATACGAATTACGCACGAGAACTCTTAGGGAAAAATGTATTTTGTCGAAAGTAAACAACTATTACGATAATCGTATTAAAGTTTGTTATAATATTTTTTTATTTGATAAAGTTTTATTTACAAACTAAGGACAGGAACATAAAACAGTTCTTCGCGTTGATTATCGAATTATATATTAAATTTTTATAATCATTAATAACTACTGAACGACAAATATTTACAATAGGAAAGAATGTCGAAACTATTCACAACAATCTATAATAGTAACTAAGCTTATAAAGTCTATTTAACAGCTCGTCACAAGCTTTACCTAATTATTTTTACTAAAGTATTTTTATTTAATTATTACTGATATTATTATACTCAGTGATGTACGTTTGAAATGCACATCTCATTTTTGCAGTAGCGAATTAATTTTGGATTTCCCAATTTTACACTATCCCTGTACAATTCCGAATTTGTTACTGATTTCATAACCACTGGCTGTACATTGTGTATAGTTTTTTTTTTTAAATCATAATTTGCTTCATCTAACACACAAGTCTTATTCTAATTTATCTATTCATCACAATTTACACAATTACGTATTTACTTTGTTATCTTACAATTTTAAAGACGATAATATAGTATAGTTCGAATTATTATAGCTTATGACTAGGTACTCTTTTCTACTTATAAAGTCCATTCGCATTTTTCATGACATTACATTATTACCTTCTTCTGTATTGTGAAACATTTAAATGGACACTATTGCTCGTAATAGCGCGATGTTTATCCGACTATTAATTGTTTTTACGAAGACTACTCCCCGCTGGTTCGATTCACTGTTATTCACAAACACTTTCATATAATTTATATTGTCACTGTCAAATGTCAAAACAATTTCAACAAATTAGACTACACTAGAGAAATTTTTCAAGCAGCGAATAACTGACCCAGTCTGGTTGCTGTGACGCCGGACCGTTAGGTTCACTCGTCACACGCAACCCCGTGTGACACACGGACAACTGTCTAGTTTAATAAATCAGTTATCCGCTGTTCGAAAAATTCCACTGATCCTATGCGGAGAGATGGGCGAACTGACTCGGGTGAAGGTCGAATTGGTAAGGGTGGCCGTACGGATTCATGTGGTATGGCACTATGTTCATTGAGGCCATCTTGTGCTCTTTCTTCCACTTCATGCGTCTGTTCTGGAACCAGATCTTGATCTGTCTCTCGGTGAGGCAGAGCGCGTGTGCGATTTCGATCCGCCTCCTCCGCGTCAGGTACCGGTTGAAGTGAAACTCTTTTTCGAGCTCCAGCGTCTGGTACCGAGTGTATGACGTCCTCTGACGTTTCGTCTCGCCGTTCGCGTTCACCGTACCTGAAAACGTTAAGCAAGAATATTAAATTCGAGAAACTGGTAGTAGGACCTCTTATGAGTCCGCACGGCTAGGTACCACCACTCCGCCTATTTCTGCCGTGAAGCAGTAATGCGTTTCGGTTTGAAGGGTGGGGCAGCCGTTGTAATCTCATATCTCAAGGTCTATGGGCTCCAGTAACCACTTAACACCAGGTGGGCTGTGAGCTCGTCCACCCATCTAAGCAATAAAAAAAAAAACAAAGTAGCTTAGTCGAAATTCCACGGGCTGGCTCTTCAATTAAGTATTATTCTCGTAACAAAGCGCTGAGCGCGTTAATATTTAGAACTGAATGTCCGTTTGAGCGCCAATGAATAGTTGGCTCGATCGACTTCGTTCCTTGCTACGCTTCTTCAATTGTGATCTACTACACGTTCAGCTTAAAACGAGATTTCTATTCAGAAATACGAACATTATTATGCAATTAATTTAAATTTATATCTTTGGTGCGTCACTTTTTTCTTAATTTATTACATTGTGTCGCTGGTAGGAGTTGGACACCTTTTCTAATGATTGTTTTGGCACATGCTTGTTCCTGTTTCAGAGTGCGTACGGAGGCCAAGATGAATTTTTCAGCGGGACATTATAATTCAGATACGGAAGTTTTATTTTGAAGCTACATATGTTAGAATAAATCATTTACTATGCAGTTTTCGTTTTTTATCTTCACAGATTTAAAAATACTAGAGGTCCTGCAGTAGTCGAAATTCGACTTAAATTATTGAAATTGTAAGTTTGAACACTATTATGATTCTATTTTCAGACTATTATACTTCTATAATCACAAATTTCTGCAAGACTACACTATAAAAAATATTAACAAAGACAAACAATATTTAATCTATTCTCAATTTGACAGCAAACGTCAAGAACAAAAGTTTGACAATAAATAGTATGCATGCGTGTGTGCTTCAAATACATGGTATGTAGTGTGTGTAATGTTTTCTTTATTGATTTAATGTATCTTTTATGCATTATTTAAAAAAAAAATTAGCATTGTGCACTTCTTCTCTATATTCTCTATAAGTGTGGAAAATTTCATACTCTTCCGTCCATGCAATTTTCATAAAAAGGGATACAAAGTTTTTGCTTCACGCATTAATATATAGATAGTAGAACGTTTTACAAAGTATTCGCGATGCATTCACCGAACAAATCAAAATCAAAGCAGAAGAGTGCCTTGAACGGCTTGACAGTAGCGCTGAAGTCATGGGTTGCATACCGCACCTGTCACCGCGTGTCGACAGTCCGGCCCACCAGTTACTCTGGCTTGGACACCCGCCAGTACTGTCTCGAAAGATACACAACTCGTCTCGGATGTGTCTACCAATTTAAACTACGCCATTTATTATATTTATCTAACGGACCTAACCAACTAATTAGATGACCCAATCATTCTTTGAATTATTTCATTGACACTCGCAATAATTGTCGATGTCGATTGGTTTTTCTCGTGATTTGGTATATTGGAAGCCAGCCTCGGTAGATGCTATGATTCTAGCTTATTCTGCTCTTTTTTGAGTTTGAAAGGTGGAGCAATCGTTATACAATATACGTTTACTGGTGGTAGGACCTTTACTGGTGGTAGGACCTTTTGTGAGTCCACGCGGGTAGATACCATCACCTTGCCTATTTCTGCCGTGAAGCAGTAATGCGTTTCGGTTTGAAGGGTAGGGCAGCCGTTGTAACTATACTGAGACCTTAGAACTTATATCTCAAGGTGGGTGGCGCATTTACGTTGTAGATGTCTATGGGCTCCGGTAACCACTTAACACCAGGTGGGCTGTAAACTCATCCACCCATGTAAGCAACAAAAAAAAAACTATGCCGTTGAAACTTGAAACTCATACTTGACGTGTACACTCCAAAAAAAGCGAACACCGAAATAATATCTTGTAAAATTATAACAATTGTATTGCGGAAACAAAAGTGCGCTAACGTATTCAATAGGGATGTCGCTTTCCTTCGTTACCATTTTAAATGTCGTCCCGTGTCAATAAAGATGTTTAAGGAATTATAAATATTCGATTTCGTAAGGCTTAAGACAAGTGAAGCGGCAACAAAAACCTTCCGAGATTGAAATGTTAGTGACAGCCCGATGCACAAACAACAGACAGACAGCATTGTTTTAACATAATCCTTGTAGAGACGAAACGAATGGCCACAATAAGGCGAATTTAAATTTCAAAATGAATTCACGAATATAGTGGTATTGATTAAATATAAATCTTTCAGAGAATGATTTCAAAGATTTCGCTGTAGCGGTGCATAATGGAAGCAGTGAAGTGTAAATCAAATAAAATTGATTGTTTGAAATAATATTACGTGTGAATTGAAATATCCACGGTCCCACCAACTAAGTGATTGAAAGAAACGAAGAAGATTTGTCAAAGTGGTTTCTAGACCCTACAGAATTTTTTATTTGTATTCAATACACCCATTTTTAATTATACTGATCGTTACCGCCATGTATTTTGAAAACGCTTTTATTAGCTTAACTAATTTATGTAAAACTTACTTCAACCAAATCAAATCAAATACGTATTTAACAAATGTCCACGATTGACTTCCACGGTGAAGGAATAACGTCGTATAATCACCACCACCGCCCTGCCTATTTCTGCCGTGAAGCAGTAATGCGTTTCGGTTTGAAGGGTGGGGCAGCCGTTGTAACTATACTGAGACCTTAGAACTAATATCTCAAGGTGGATGGCAGTATTTGCGTTATAGATGTCTATGGGCTCCGGTAACCACTTAGCACCAGGTGGGCTGTGAGCTATCTATGCGATAAAAAAATCGGTTTTCTGTAAAGTCGGTTTACTGACGATAGTTGAACGTGACAGCGTGATAAGAAAATATTGATGGAATTGTTTCATTTTTCAAAAGAAAATTTTAATCTTATTTGTTTGATAGATATTTTGTATGGACAATTGATACCACATTCACTTTATACTGAACTTCATACTTGACGAAAACATGTAAATGTATTATTGTATAGCAGCTGTCCACGCGGATGCATCGCTCACTCAAATAGGAGAGAGACAGATGTCGAACGCTGCCGAACGCGGAGGCCGATTGTGCCTCTGTCGCTCGTTGCGCGCTCTCGCTTGCACTTTAAGTCTTAAACGCCTCAGACCGAGGTAACGCCGCATGAGTCACGTTTTTTCGTGCGTGCAGCCGGCTCCATCGAATTATAAGACGTTGTCACGTCAAAAAAAAACTAGGTATAGGTATAGGTATATCAGACCCAATGTATTAAATAGTCCAAGCTATGTTTGAGATTCAATCAGAAACGCCCTCATAACATAACGCTGATAGATTTTTGTTCTAAAGCATACCTGTTTTTATATTTTCGATTAGAAATACGGACCAAGTATAATTTTGACAGTCATATTGTGACGTGGGCCCCGTCCAATTGCTTGTTCTATTTTGTGACAGGAAAATACTATCAGTATGAGCAGTTTTTTTTTTTCAAACAATTTCCTTTTTAGCTTTTCCCGATTTCAAATATGCTCTCAGCTGCAGGCACTCTTTTATCAGATCTTAACTTGTTTTAATTCAATAGCAGAGGCGAATCAAAATCAAAGCTTTAATTAAATCTAACACATTAAAAAACATATTGAGGAACAATACAAAGAAAAATTATGATTCCTTTAAACTAAAGCGGTATACTAGTTGCAAGTACGGAACAAAAATAATAATAAAAAAAACAATCGTCATTTGATATTTTCGTTATTTCATTCTAGGTCACAGAACATTGATATTCGTCTGCTCGATCCTAGACGTGTTGCATGGTCGAATTTTAAACGAATGACATCGCATTATTTATGGATGAGACTGAAATTTGAAAACTAAAATAGGCAGTGTCTGGCGACTGTTTAGGAGCGGATATAATATTTATCATTTAATTTATTGTAGCAGGCTCACGTATAAATTCTGTTTTAATTGGAAAGTAGCGGCTTGGCTGTGTGCATGTGCCGTCGCTGATGTCCAGGAGCGATGGAGATCAACATTAAAAAGGGATATAAGTTGGCCGACCATATAAGCATTTGAATACATAGTCTTCAAAGGCGAGTAACTTTTTTGAGTATTATAATTTGAAGCAACCATCGCATATTTCTTTGAGGCGGCGGTAAAATACTTTGTCAGTTATCACTAGTGTGCTTTTTTTTAATTCCTACCTATGCTGCTGGCCTTGAAAGGCTATTTCAGCTTCTCCTTGACGTGTAGGTGAGCTCACGGGGCCCAAGCTGGGAGTGTTGATAGCATTGTACCTAGCAAGAGCAGTGCTTCGCAGAATCTAGCACCTGATAGGAAACGCGATCCACTGAGAAGATCCGGCGAGAAACTCAGTGGGCTGTGTCTACGGGTTAATTTACTCGTCGAGCTCTTCGTCGCAAGCGACGGGTTCGGCGAGGACGGTGACCGGTGCTTGAGTCACCTAAAAGCATCATTAATGGATCGGGAGGATCCGTTACAACGTGTTTAGGTGTTTAGGGCGACGCGGCGACGTCGACCCAGTGTGCTTAGTACGAGTTTTATGGAGTTGGTACAGTTTCTCATCGTTTGCCGCTAGGCGTGCTGTTCCAACTAGATACAAATTTGAGTTAACTTTTACGCAACCGAGAAGTTAAAAAACTCGCACTAAGCACACACTACTCGTCTTATGTATTAGATTTATGTCACATCCATGCCACCCCTGAAATGCAGATGTCGTTTTTTTTTTAGAAATCAATGCAAACTGATTCCTGTTTAATGTTTTTTTGGTCTTGTCCTATTCTCTAAAATAAAAGTAAAAAAAAATAATGTTCGGGTTTTACTATCGAAGTTTCAGCGAACGACTTTCCGCTGAAACGATACGAGATAAAAAATAAATATAAAGAAATCCTGACTAATGACATCTATATGAAAACAGAATGCAAGCAATAAAAATGTCACGTACTATTTATTTGCAGCCTTGAGTTTAGGATTGTTGTTTTTATCGTTTTATTTGAAAAATTATTACTATTCATTTCATAAATCACAATTTTATTTTATTAAGACAGTACAAAAAATCTTGTATTTTCTTCACTAAATCACCAATTCTTTGTTAAATGTTTTTATGATTTTTTAAATTATACTAATTCAAAGTACTTTAAAGATCTAAATCAGCTATAATTTGAAGTGATAATTTCTGTGATTTAAAACTCGATGAAACGGAAATAAAAATTCAAAAGCAACGCTAGAAAGAGACACCTCTGATGATTTAGCCCGCGAGAGAATGAGACAGCCTATTTCTGAAGGTTTCGCTCCTACAGCGAATAAGCCATACACGTTTTTTTATGAAAAATTCTTGCTGTAAGCTTAATATCACTTAATCCAAGGTAAAGAAGACTTCTGAGGTCTTGAATATGAAATCGTTGTGACTTAAAAACTATGCAATGTGACCGATGGTAAAATTTGAAGGCAAGTTCAAAATCCATTGATATGTAGGATAAATCTTAAATGTATGGTACATCGGTGCTTCCTCCTCGGAGGAAATTGATCGACCGTTTACATGTCTATACGTTTTATTTTCTTCAACAATAATTCAATAAAATAATTGGGGGACTCTAAAATTATGAAAGAAAATCTTTAATTCAAAACTCTTTAATGCACAAAGTAAAATGGAGGTTTAAAATACGTCACAATATTATGATGTTTAAAACAAAATTTAGTCTCCCTGTTTGATGAGAAAACAAAACTTCGAAATTTAAAATTCGACTTCTTACTTACATTTGCATTTTAGGTTGAGGCTGCAAATGTTCTTCATAGTCTATTCGGAGAGCAGAAAGCAATGGATTTAAAAAAAATTAGAAAAACGAATTAAAATTTCTCAGCATCCGTGTATCTTCTTAACGATAACTATTGCCGACTTCAAATATTTTTCACCAAATTAATTATAGCGGATACTGTGGCAAAACTTTAAACAATTTAATTCGATTTTCAAACCACTAGACTTTGTAGATTATCAGTTAAGAGTCATAAATCTAATTATATAACACGACCAATAAAGTTTTCCACGCATCATTAATCTGAATTTGACTTTTATTTATGTTAAAATGTTTATGCTAGTTTCCGTTTGCGTAATAAATTATACTTAATTGTTTTTTATTCTCAGTCAGGTGTGAGGTTCTCAGTGACTTTGCAATCCATCGTGTGAAAATAAAATACTTTTTTCTAAAATATACTACTATTGAAACAGTCGTTTGCCTGAGAAGCTAAACCGTATAATTTTGAATTCGGTGAAACAATTTAAAAATATTATATTGTCAATTTTGAGCTATTGAAATTTATTAACTTGTAGGTAAAATCTTCGTTTATGTTGGATATTTTAAATAAGGCACTAAAATGTGGTATAATTATTAGAGTCCAATCAGTAATCTCGAGTTGCTACTGTAAAAAAAAATTCTACTAAATAATTGAACAAAAATTTAAAACTCTTTTTTTATTTATGTTTATCAATAAGATATGTATATACAACAATAGATGTCTTGTTCTACATTCATCAATACTAATTTTACTATAAAATGAGACATCGATTAAATTTTTTATTTATTTAAATTTAAAATTTTGTTCTCACGACCTGTTATTAAACTGTAACCGGAACACATAGTCGACCGAGCGTAAATACCACTAGGATATAGATTCGATGACACAACTCCATTACATAACAGTTCTTCCACTAATCTCACTATAACGTATGATTTTTTGGAACGAAGTTCCTTACGGCACGATGCGGAGGGTACCCTAACCGGGAAAAAACGTCCGTAACGTAAGATTTTTATTATTTATGTATAGTCTTAGTATGATGGCTATACAGTGTCTAATGTATTATAGTCTACGTGATGACGGTTATTATTATTATTCATATAAATAGCTGTTTCTTTGTATATTATTATTATATATTTTTATCAATCATTGTGAATAAAATAAAGTTGATAACTTTGTAGTTTTTATTATTATTATCAATAAAAAAATCATAATGAAAAAAGTATACCCCAATAATTATTTTCTTTATACCACGATTAAAAATTAAAATTGATATTTTTATAATAAGGAACTTCGTACCTATCCGGTGTCCCACGACACCACACATCTTTTTTTTTTTCGGTAGAAGTTGTCTGGCATCACGGTACGCTTTAAAATTTGCCATACCATCTCGCCAGTAAATGCTGGATGTCGCTCGACAGCATACTGTTAAAATATTCAGAGAAAGCTGTTGCCTATTCTTTTGTGAAGCTCATAGTCGATTTTTACAATATCTTTTTAAAATTTAAATTCAACAGTCGTATTAGCAATTAAGATTAAGCGCTCGGGAACATTTATACAACGATTTTGACGATAACCGATTTAATAACCTATGCAAATTATTTTATGTTGCAAAGACAGTGTATTTTTAAATTAACTTCTAGCCGTAGGCAGCATTTTGGCATTGCTGCCGTCTATGAGGAACTCACCATCTTTTTTTCTCTACCTATTCGCTGGTAGCTTAAGAGGTTATTCCCTCCCGCATATACGCCCGAATGGGTGGACGAGCTCACAGGCTCAACCTGAGAGAATTTGCTGACACTAGCCCTAGCAAGATCGGATCGTTTCTGTTTTCTTGTCAGTTTCTTAACAAGTTTTTTACATGAAGGGGCTGTCAGCACCTTGTATAACCCCCAAATGCAGGAGGACCACACCCTACTTTGGTCAGCGAGCCCATCGGAGTTAGCCGGCAGCTAGCTAGACTGTACTACCGACCACTCCCCCATCCGCCACCCGGGTGACGCTCCCTATACGCCGTGAGGGCCAGAACAGGTGGTATACGCGGGTGTACCGGAGGGACGCCGCCCCGTAGGGAGGCCGAAGTACCGCTGGTCTGACGATGTGGAAGGAAATTTACGTGAGCTCCAAGTGTCGGACTGGCAAGATGTTGCGCAGCGCCGGGATGAATGGCAAAGTTTATTGTCGGAGGCCAAGACCCACTTCGGGGTCATAACGCCAGCGCAGTAGTAGAGTAGTAGTAGCCCTAGCAAGAGCAGTGCTTCGCAGAATCTACCAACTCACCCACAAGTGGGGCACGCTTGTCTGTCTAGAAGAGTAATAAAACAAACTCAAAAGATATTGAATTATAGATCGTCCTGGTCCCATCCTCTCATCCTCCCATCTTTTGAGCTAATTTCAGTAAGACAATCATAATTGAACAGGTTATCAATATTTCAAATTAGATCGAAGACACACTGTGATGCACTAAGTTGTAATAGCTTTAATAAAATATAAATAAACTAGCGACCCGCCCTCGCTTCGCTTCGGAAACATTAAAAACACATGAAACCAAAAAAAAAAAAAAAAGTTGCCTATGTTCATCAGGGACAATGTCGGCTTCTAATGGAAAAAGAATTTTTCAAATCGGTCCAGTAGTTTCGGAGCCTATTCGAAACAAACAAACAAACAAATCTTTTCTCTTTATAATATTAGTATAGATATAGATGGCGATTTATTATACTTGTGACGCATTTCATTTCACAATAACTTTGTGTCAAGATGCCGGACGTAAAAACAGCGATATTATAGGCCATATAATCCGAATCTAATATAATATATCAAAAATAATGTAATCAGTTGTCGTGTCTATGTGGAAGTGAATGAATAACATCTGCCCATTACAGGCAGACGGTGCATCGTCAAACAGGTCATCCTATAATATTCGAATTCACGCCGCGAACGCATTAATCTGCGGCCTGTGTGTTTTACATATTTTTCGAACACTATTTTAAATTTCGAGCTAGATCTAGCTTTTGTCTAGATTTTCAAATGTTTAAGATTGTCATATAAATTCAATGCGATGGTAACTTTTTTATTGACAGATTTATTTGAAATAGTTACGACTTTTTTAACTTTGTCTATGGGCTCCGATGATCACTTAACACCAGGTGAGTGAGCTCGTCCACCCATCTATGTATACGATTTAAAAAAAACTGCGGATGTTAAAACGTAATCGATTTTGATGACCGGAAAGGCTTTACTCTCTAAATACTTATATTCTAGAAAATGGTGTGCCTCTAATTTAAAAATTTACATACTTTTTTTTTGTTCTGTGTCATGTTATTGTGTTATGCATTAATATAACGTTATTTCAATAAGTTTCTGTATTTTTTGTGATATACCTTTTAAAAAATATTTTAGAGTTACCTTTTTAAAATATTTTAATTTTATTATATTTTTCTCTCATATATTTAAAAAATTTAGGTATAACTTCCATTAGTTTCCATGGTTATTGTGCACCAGCCAATATCCTGACGAAAATCTAATGGATCAAAAAACTAAAATCAGCTTTATATAAGGTAAATTATTGTAAAGGTTTGCTCTATTTCGATAGACCGCTCTGAATAATGTAAATAATAGCACAACGCAATATATGTACCTGCTGTATCTTTTTCAGAATTTCTCTAATTAAAAACGGTTGTCTGGAAGAGATGGTTTTTAGCGATAAGACCGCTTATTGTGTGATTATGACTTTTTATATACGTATTTAATCATGCTTGCCTACTTTTTTTTAAAAGTTATATGTTGGTGTAACTAGTTGTACAATAAACTATTCTCTTTCGCTCTCTCTATTATTGTTTCAACCTCACAACACCTGTAAACAGGAACAATGGATATAACGATGTGGTCTCAGCAAGTCGACTACTGATTTGATTGACACTAGCAAGCTGGTTCGCGTCAGCGGAAATGTATATTACATTCTACAGTCTTGCGGTGTTTTGACAAATTCAAATTTGCTGTCACTTTAAAACTGTCAAACTGTGTCCGTGAATGCGAACTGGAAATTTTAGGAATACGACAAGCTCTTTTTTTGAAAACAAAAAACAGTCTAATAGCTTAAATTAATGGTTTGATGTAAACGATTTAGTAAGTTCTTGAAGCTTCGATGACTTCGTCGAAATCTTCGTCAATCAACATTTCGATAAGGATTGCAACTCTTTTGAAAATTTTGGTCTTGTGTTTGAATTAGATTTTTGACCTACTCCGATCCTCTACTTTGTGCATTGACAGACAAGACAGACTCCTTTAAGTGGTAGTTGATTTGAGAAATATTTCATACGATCTCTGGGTCTAATTTCGAATTACAGTAAATTGATACATTTTTTAAATTAAAATAGGTATTGTATTCTGTGTATAGGCTGATAGAAAGATTTCGAGAAAGACCGCGAAGCAGCTCGTCACTTTCCTTATCTTCTCCATTTTTCTTTACGGTGCAGTGACTTGGACATTCAAGAAGATGACCGCCAATGAATCGACACCTTTAAGATGTGCTACTGGAGGAAAATATTCACGATTTATTGGGCAGAACAACAAACCAACGAATCCATTCCTACCGACCTTGACATTCCGATGCGGCTTAGTACCAAGCGCACGGGGAGGAGTTTCGAGTTCTTTCGACTCTTTGCCAGAAAAAGAGAAGATAATTTAGAAAAACTGCTGATAACAGACAAGGTATGCGGAATAAGGCCTAGGGATAGAAGCCCAATAAGTACTGGTCGGAACAGAAATGCTCTAACCTCAACACCTTAGTCCAGCACGCAGCCGAGGATAGCTGGCGCTAAATATTTCTTCTTCTTCGTCGCTTTCTTCATTGCTGAAGGTCGTGTTCCTGAAACTTGACCGTGGCCTGTCTCGTGAGCTGTTTCCATCTCATCCGGTCCTCAGCTTCTCGAATGGCGGTTGCGACTGGCAGCCCAGTTGGGGCGGTTATTTGATCACACGAACGGCTAAGTAATCGGCCATGGGGTCTCTTTCCTTCTACTTTGCCCGTCACAATCACTTTGTCCGTCATAATACACACTAAATATTCCAAGAGAGATTAATTCAGAAAGTCCACGATCCTCAGCATTGAGGATTATTATCGACGCAATGAAACGAGTAATGTATGCTTGGACGAATATTATTGCTTTTGAAAATTTATGATATTTTCTTGAAGAGTTTTGTTAGTTAACTCAAATTGAATGGCTATAGGCCTCAGTGGAACGATGTTCCGGAACTTATTTCTTTTGCGTACCCCAGAGTATCATTACGGCAATTTATCGGATAGTTTTGCGGTTACATTTCTATTAAACTTTTAATTTACTAAAATGCTGTGTACATTTAGTCTCAAAGGACTTTTTCAACACGTGTGGAGTCATCGTTTGTTTTAATTTTGTTTTATGTTCGCCACGAGCACATACTTTTCGCTTAAATACCATTTTTTTCTCTCTGAATTATGTTTTTAGTTTCTCTTAAAATTGAAAGACTTAACCAGTTTCCAAATTATAGTCATTTCGTGTTTTCTCATCAAATTAAAAACATTAAGTCATCAAATAACGTATCTATGTATATCCGAAATTATGTCATCTGCTCACAAGACCGTGTTGTGTCTTAGACCATTAAACTAGTTAGTTGTGTTGTGTTATTCGAAATGCCAATTCCTCATCTCTAGTTATAATTTGGCTCGTTGCCTTTCGTTTATTAAATCGGACAGCAAAGTTAGAATGTTGTAAGGAGCGAAATTGGTTGTAATAGTTTTGAGTGACGAACACTAAAACGCTATTTAATTGAGAGCGGTTTCGTTACAGTCATCCGCAGACTTTGTCACATAATAAATTTGTATTTTTTGCATAATCTTTATTTGCTGTTACATCATTACGCGCTTTATATTAGCTTCACTTGTATGTATGTTTGTATGTTTGTAACTGACTCCTTTAGACGCGATTTTGACCCACTTTAAACGGCCAGATTTAACTCAAACTTTGTAGATTTATTGAGGATCGATGACAATACACTAATTTGATAACTTTATTCCATTATTCAATTTGAAAAATAAGATTTTTGCCAATTTATATAATTTTTATCTATAGTCGATAGCAGGAGTTGATGTTAAAGTTCTTAATAGTTTTAAAAATGGAAAATTTAATTAAAAAATGAAAAATGAAATAATAGTTTAAAAAAACTAAAAAACACGCTTTATGTGTGCTTTTTAAGATATTATTGAAATAATAATTCTTCTACTCATATCTGTCAAAAAAATATTTATAACTAACAACACCATGCACCCCACGCTTTTTTTAAAATAATAATATAAATTTTACACTATTTTCAATTTAAATTTATTGAAATTTATTTTCTATTTTTTAGTAGAATTTTATATAAAGCGTGTTTTTTTAAACTATTATTTATTTTAAATATACGCGAAGAAAAAGCTGATAATGAAAAATTTAAGAATATTTATTAAATTCAGGTCGTATTTTTATGTTTCATTTTTCCAAACTTGGGTGACGTAGATGACAGCTTAAGGCGCAGCTTTGACAGTAGCATCCTAATTTGAAGATAGATGTAACAGTAAGAGTTCACATTTTCTATTGTCATTATACATATTATTGACGACCTTTCAGAAACAGTTGTCGTGTTCACAGATGACGGGAAATGCGTAGTTTTTTTATTCATTTGCCCTTGTAAGACGAGCATACTGCGTACCTGATGGTAAGTGGTTAATGTCGCTCATGGATGTCAGAAATGTCAGGGGCAGAGCCAAGCCGCTGCCTACAGTTAAATAGGTATTCCAACACTCCACATGCCAAACTTTTAATTATTCTTACCATTTATGTTCAATAGCATGTAAGATATTTTGTATATTACTTGAAAATTAATAATAATTTCGTTAATATAAGAAAAACTTTTTAACACAACCTTCTAACTGCAAACGCTAAACGTCTTCTTGAACTATTTACGCCTTAAATATGAAAATCTAATCAACCATCGCACTTCGATCTAAGAAGTCCGAACAATATAACCTAATGATGATAATAAAATCAATAGTTTGCTCGCTCTTGTTCTTGTCATTAATATTCACACGCACATTGATTATGTACTGCGGATCATTATAATTCATGTCGGCTATAAATTACGTAATAGCCCTCTATAAAAACAATGTACTGAAATTGTTGGACTATTTGAAACCATGCTTAAAAATATTACCATTGGTAGATCGACTTTTCTGAGAGCTCGGAATTTCCTGTCTTCATGAGCATTGCTTAGTACTTAGATACTAACAAAAGGGAAGATTGCTGAGATCTCTTCGACAGTGTAAGATCAACGGAATATTTAATATCAAAACTGAGAGATAAAAATCTTGGAGTTAAGTCGTAAGGATAAGATATACTATATAATTATTTATGTATATAGTTAATAATAATAAAATGCTTCACAACAAACGTGATAAATTTTTAAGAGTTAAAATATATGAAATCACTTAATGTTTAGGTACTTTCATCTAAAAGGGACATGATCTATCAACGACTGCAGCTAAACACAAGATTACAAGAATATGGACTAAAAAAATATACATTTTATAACTCAGCAAAAACAGATTCGACCTTTAATATGAGATGAAGTTGACTTTGTTACGGCACAGATCACTTATCTATAAGATCGATAGCATTGCTATATAACCGGTATCCTAGTGTTTTATAGGAAGTAAAACCTTGGAATATTGCGTGCGATTGTTTGATTTATTATCTCATTGCCTTTTAAGCCTTATTCACATTACTAGAACAAATAGAAGCTCTTCTAGATATCCTTATTGGTTCTAGACAACTATGGAGAGAGGTACCTAATGCTTTAATACCGTGTTTTTTATAGGTAATCAATTGGATTTGTTGTATGCTATTAGATGCTACTGATGGTAGGAAATCTTGTGAGTCCGCACAGGTAGGTACCACCACCCTGCCTATTTCTGCCGTGAAGTGGTAATGCGTTTCGGTTTGAAAGGCTGGGCAGCCGTTGCGCTGTAAAAACTGAGACCTAAGAACTCATATCTCAATGTGGGTGACGGCACTTACGTCGTACTGGTCTATGAGCTCCAGCAACCACTTAGCACCAGGTGGGCCGTGAGATCATCCATCCATCGAAGTCATAAAAAAAAGATTCCGCAATGTCAATGTTTTTTTGGTCTAAGCCAGAAAAAGGTCTCGGTAATTTCTTGTCTCTATCGGTTCTTAAACCTGATCGGTACATAATTACCGCAGTCGCCATGGGACCACTAATAATTTAAAAATAATGCCAGTTAAATGATGCCATAAATTTAGTTTAATAACACGTACGCCCAACGAAACGGCATCATGTGCGGAAAGCTAATTGTATATTAATATAACAATAAATCTGGTCGAACCAGTCTAAGTTTGTATTACTCTTATTTATAACTTAACTAGGAATGTTTGGCGAAACGTTAACATTAATTCCCGATTTTTTGTTGTCACCGACGGCGCCAGTTTTACGCCTTCAATTATTTTTGTATGTTTTAGTTGGCCTCCTAATACAGCGCACCTCTGGCGGCGTCCATTACAAACACCTTCCGTTTCACTTAATTTATTACTTTTATCTCGGACAGAGTCGCGGTCACTGCACAGAAACACACGACGTCTCCGACAATAAGACAAATCGGCCGATTACGAGGCACTACCTGCCCGCGGTGGGTCCGGTCAATGCAAATCTTTCAACTACTTTTAGAACAATTTCCTTGAAAGCGAAAGTATAAAGGCGTCTCTCAAATGATATATTATTCGATTAATTACTCTGACGTCGTAAAGAAAGACTTTCTTCGTGCACAAAAGTAAAGAAAGTAATAGAAAAAAAATGTTCTTCGTTATTGTTTTGGAATTCAATGTAAGTTGCGAGTTGCACGCTTTAAGTTTTGCAACATTTGGCGGAATTCGCACAGGCTTGATTTATTGCACTCGTGAGGCGTCTTTTGTTGTAATGATAAAGCTTAAAGCTATGTTGTCTCAAAAAGACCACTTGCGGTGAATCTATAACAGTCGAAAACCAAAGAACTGCATGCACGTTACCATACTATAGACACCATAATAAACCTATTTAGTACAGACCGCTCGCATTGTCTACAAACAAAGATGACGTAGGCTGATGTATAGTATAAAGACCTCGATGCTAGCAAGATGTATGCGCTTGAGGACGGCACTGTGAGACAGAAATAGATCGTGATATCATAATATCTTGCAAGTAATTTGGCTATGATCCTATATAGCGCTTGTACCTCCATAGCGTGAAGGCGTTTATGACAATCATTTAACAAAATTACGCAACATAATTTAATTGTATAAAGAGATAGATGTATTTATAGTTGGAATATATTATGCTACCCTAGTCACTTTAGTTATTACAATATTCCCATAAATCTTCAGTAGCAATGTTTTCTTAATTACTTTCTTCCCAAATTCTTCTATCTTCCTGTTCCTAATTCTTCACCAATTAATAGTATCATGGCGTATTGTAATCGCATACAGGAAAGTACTAATACCATGTTCATTACTGTCTCGTCATAGTCAAGTTCCGTTGGCGTCAATTTTCTTAGTGCAGCATAACGTCGCTGTCCAACCAAAATCGGCTATGTGCAAAAAGTCTATTTTGAATTAACGAGTAAAAATATTTTCGTATATAATTTTATATGAAAGTAATTTTTTAAGAACTATATCAAATGAAAGCTATAGATACATATTAAAGCTATAGATACATAACAGTTCTTTTTTGTACGGTAGATAGGGCTGTGAACTACACGAAAAGGTCAAAAAAGTAAAAATCTCAAAAAGTCGGCGGCTTGGCTCTGCCCCTGGCATTGCTGAAGTCCATGAGCGACGGTAACCACTCACCATCAGGTGGGCCGTATGCTCGTCTGCCTACAAGGACAATAAAAAAAAAAGCAGATTTTGGTTTGACAACGACGATAAGTTTGTCTGTCCGTCTGTCTATTTGCAATATTTATATAAGCATTGATCAATTGGAAAAAAAAAGAAAAGCTGCATTTATAAATTTAAAAATATTAATCTTCGACTAGATAAAGACCACTACACCGCGAGCCATTGCCGAAAGAAATCTCCATACAAAACATAACTCGGTGCTGTTGAACGATTTATGCGACTGCTCGCGGGTTGCCTACCTCCGTGCACTCTTTATTGTATATTATTGTAGTGACACCGACTAATTTGTTGGCCGACTGATGAGCAACGGGGAAGAGGACTGTATATGTATCTTAAACAATGTTTTACTTTATTAAGTGTAGATGCAGCGCTTAATGAACGTAATTCCTGTTTTATGAACCGAAACGGAAGACAGAGGCAATGCAGGTCTACAGAGGTAAATTTTTTTTATTGCTTTAGTTGGTTGGACGACCTCACAGCCCACCTGGTGTTAAGTAATAGACATCCACAACGTAAATGCGTCACCCACCTTGAGATATAAGTTCTAAGGTGTCAAGTATAGTTAAAACGGCTACCCCGTCCTTCAAACCGAAACGCATTACTGCTTCTCGGTAGAAATAGGCAGGGTGGTAGTACCTACCCGTGCGGACTCACAAGAGGTCCTACCACCAGTAATTTGAAGTAATTTGAGTAATTTGAATCTCTCAATTGTATTGTAATAAACATTTTAAACGATTTTCTAAAACAACACATTAATATCTCCAATTAATTGAGTAATATGTGTGGATCATGTCCACTTTATACTGGCTTTTAATCTTAGTGGGTGGATTTATTTAATCCTGCGTTCTGCGTAGAACGTCGGCTCGGATGCTGTCGCCGGATGACAAGGCGATGCGCAGGCGCGCGTCTCTTCAAAACGAGACATCAACAATCTGATGTGAGTTCTTGTTGATGTTGCCACAAATATTATGATTATCCTCAAATTTTCAAACTGAATTTGTGTATGGACAAATAATTGTTGATTTAATTTAATTCTCATCTTTTATACCTTTAAACGAGCAATTCTTGTATATTTATAATCTGAATCTCGGAAACGGCTCCAACGATTTTCATAAAATTTAGTATACAGGGGATTTCGGGGGCGATAAATCGATCTATCTACGATTTATTTTCAGAAAATGTTGTTTTATTCGTGTTATTAATAATCAACTCTTCCCGACATCTATTGGCGAATAATAATACTATTTTTCTTAATTGAGGGCAACTAACCGCTTTAAGGATACAACAAGATGGCGTTATCAAAAAAAAAATCATCATCTAGTATTATTTATTTGTTGAAGACACATGTCATGCGAATTACATTTTGATATGATTTTTCTTTGCGGTAAAACTGCATTACGGATCGGTGGTAAAGTCATAATGGTTAAAAATGCCTGAAGACTTACTTGAACAAATTTATTTATGATTTTGACAGTAACATTATCGCGTGAAACCGCAAACGGCGGTACTACTTCTGATTAGTCTATTTTTTTAGCGAAATGTATACATGTATTTCCATGTTAAACGAAGATATAAAATTTGATGAAAATAGTGATGACATCTATATATTAATACGTGAAGCAAAAACTTTGTATCCCTTTTTACGAAAATTGCGTGGACGGAGGAGTATGAAATTTTTCACACTTATAGAGAATATAGAGAAAAAGTGCACAATGCTAATATTTTTTTAAACAATGCATAAAATATACATTAAATTAATAAAGAAAACATTACACACACTACCATGTATTTGACACACACACGCATGCATACTATTTATTGTCAAACTTTTGTTTTTGACGTCTTTGGTCAAATTGAGAATAGATTAAATATTGTTTGTCTTTATTCATATTTTTCTATAGTGTAGTCTTGGCGTTGAAAAAACAAACATAATAGTGTAGAAACTTACAATTCCAATTAATTACAGTCGAATTTCGACTACTGCGGGACCTCTGGTATGCACTGTTGCTTAAAAAGAAAATGTTGCAGCTAAAATGCAACATATTTTGTTTAACGATTTAGTTTAGGGAGTTGGGTGGTGTGCGTAATCCTGTATCGTCAGACGCGAAGCGAGTGGTTCGGTATCGCGGCTCATGACATTTCAAAACAAACCGATCTATCGGCGCGGAAAACGTCAGTATTTAGACGTGTGTTGCTCGCGGCTTCTTGATACTATTTGTACATATTTTGACTGCTCGAATAGATTTAAAGCTCTGCGTAAATAGATAATTATAAAACTTGATATCAAAAGGTCAGGGCAGCCGATTTAACTGACATTATATGATGGTTTTTTTTTATTGCTTAGCTGGGTGGACGAGCTCACCGCCCACCTGGTGTTAAGTGGTTACTGGAGCCTATAGACAACTACGACGTAAATACGCTACCCACCTTAAGATATCATTTCCAAGGTCTCAAGTATAGTTACAACGGCTGCCCGCCCTTCAAATCGAAACGCATTACTGCTTCACGGAAGAAATAGGTAGGGTGGTGGCACCTACCCGCGCGGACTCACAAGAGGTCCTAACACCAGATAATGGTGTGCTGTTTTAGATTAATTGTGTTGAATAAACCGCGAAATGTAACCTAAAATAATTCACATTTGTTAAAATTCGTACGTTGATAGGAAACTAAAACAAGAAATCCTTTGCATACAATATTGCAAATGTTCAACTGATTTGGATAAATGACGTGAAAACTAATACAATTCTAAAAAAACAAATAAAGATGTCATTTTATATGTACAATAATACTGGCTGAGGATAATATAAATTTAATAAAATAGTTCAAAATGAAATCATTGTGTTAAAAAAGAAGCATAATTTCGAATTTTAAATTCATGCTTACAAAATTACATTTGAATTTTTTAAACAAAGAAACGTAGGGTGGCTATAACAAAAAAAAAGGTGAGAGGTTAAAACATTCCATTAAATACAAGTAATTGTGAATTGGATGAGCTTCAGCGTCATCACTGGTTCCCCTGGGCTTGTGTTAGATACATTAATCAAACATGTAACGATGGACCCACACGAGCAGTGGTAATGTGTTGTATGATTATATGGTAATGAAATTATAATGATTGCTGTCACTAGTTTTACTTTAGAAATTTTAACGTTAGCACTTAGGTACATAAGTAGGTCAAATTCAACCTTTGTTATCAAGGTTTTCATTGCAAGCAAATTGGTATTTTAGTGGAAATGAAAAAAAAAACTGTCTAATGTAAATTCAATGAACCTTGTTTACTGAATTATATTTGTATAACGTCGACTCGTAATGTATGGTAATTTTTTGTCTAAATTAAAGTGAACGGTCTTTACCATCCCGATTTAAAATTTGTAATTGTCATCGATTATAAAAGAATTGATTTTAAAAGCACATATCGTCTTCTTAACTTACTAATTTTACAGGAGAGTGTTTTAAAGGTTTAACATGTAATATTTTTAATATTAATCATATTTGCAACATTTAGTTTTTTATTTTTTACCAGTTACATTAACTGTCTTTTAAAGTAAGATAAATGTATGTATTAATTTTGTTAATAGTAGTCAAAACATACGTAAAGTAAAAAAAAAACTAAAACTAAACTACGCTATTTACTGGTGGTAGGACCTCTTGTGAGACCGCGCGAGTAGGTACCACCGCCCTGCCTATTTCTGCCGTGAAGCAGTAATGCGTTTCGGATTGAAGGGTGGCGCAGCCGTTGTAACTATACTTGAGACCTTAGAACTGATATCTTAAGGTGGGTAGCGTATTTACGTCGTAGATGTCTATGGTCTCCAGTAACTACTTAACACCAGATGGGCAGTGAGCTCTGAAAATACTGGTGATAGCAAATGTTTACGCATATTAACTCAATTTCGATTTTTTTGGAAATTGTACACTTTTAATGCGAAAAGGCGATATGTCCTTTATCAAATTTTTGTATAGCATACAGGAGCGAACGAGTTCGTGAACCATCTTGTATTAAATGGTTACTATAATTCGAATATAGCAAATCACAAATTAACCGTTACTTAACAACTGTCCCACTTAAACAAGTTCGCAGTTTAAGTGGTTTTAAACTATTTCAGGACACTAAACATATTTAACAAATAAATATACTAGTAAGACACGAAGTTAGTCAATACAGACTAGTTTAATGTGAAGGCTATATATAGTTAAGTCGTATTAACAAAAACAAACAGACACAAGCTTAATAAGGCCGTTTGGAATAACTGCCTTCACACAAAGATCCTTCCGTGGTTACACCCATTGCCTAGTACGTACGACCACGCCCAGTTATGCTGATAATAATTAACCAATTACGGTATGACAACCCTCGCGCAACCATTTTAATTGGTTCGCAGAATGTAATCTATCGATTCAATTATTTGTCGGGTAGTTTCGTATTCAAAGGTCTTAAAGGAATACACATACTAATCTAGATGTCGCAGGTTCAAGATTCATCATGTATTTTTTGTTTAACTAGATAAAGCGTGTTTTTAAATGCGTGATTCGCAATATGTTTTTAATAGTAGATCAGATGACAGTAGTTCGTTTGCACGCGTTAGATTTAAAGTCGAAGGTGAATTCGAAATTACAATGCTCCTAAATTAAGTGCACTATTCACTCACTATATCTTCATTTTGTAGTATATCAGTGCAAAGCTGCAGTCATTGGTGATAGAATGTGTGAGACGAGCTTTTTTAAATCGATTTACAATAAAACTATAGTGTGCCAAATCACGTGGATCGATATCACCCAAGTACTGAACTTTTAAAAAATTGTTGAAATTTAGCGTTGCGCTAAATAGCTTTTAAAGTCCGATTTTTAACTTTGGACCGTTGGGTTACATCAGCTGGCCCAGTCTTTAGATCGAACTAACCCTAACGGGCACACTGTTATGTCTCGGCACCAATCTTTTTCTCTTACCTAATCCTTGATAGCCCATGGGCCTGAATCTATCACCGGATGGAAATCTACTAAGAGAATCCTGCGAGAAACTTGATGGGTCGTGTCTATGTGCCAGATTGCACGTTGCATTTTTTTTATTTTTTTATTGCTTAGATGGATGGATGAGCTCACAGCCCACCTGGTGTTAAGTGGTTACTGGAGCCCATAGACATCTACAACGTAAATGCGCCACCCACCTTGAAATATAAGTTCTAAGGTCTCAATATAGTTACAACGGCTGCCCCACTCTTCAAACCGAAACGCTTTACTGCTTCACGGCAGAAATAGGCGGGGTGATGGTACCTACCCGTGCAGACTCACAAGAGGTTCTACCACCAGTGAAAATTCGACGAGTTGAACGGTGATCGGTGCTTTGAGTGCCGAATGAGTGCTTAATGCTGAGTGCTTAATGTACCGAATGTGGATCGGGATGATCGGATAGGATGTGCTTGGGGCGACGGCTTTGCGTTGCCCCGTCGTTTGGGTCGGGTATGTAATTTGAGCCGGCCACAATAAGACGGGTTATTGTTTCGCGCCGCTTTTTCGAAGAATTCCACCAATACTCAAATCGCCTTACATACGTTGTAACTTTCATGTTGTAATAATTTCTTTTTTTTTCCTTACTCGGAGCGAAGTGGCATGCTGTTTGATTTGAATCACGGTTGTTTGACCGCCTTATGACGTAGCCCTTCTTGGTATCTGACCAATCAGGAAACATATCAGTGGGTGGCTTAAGATAGAAGATAAGGTATTCAACTATGTAATTAATGTAGAATACCTTCGATCGTGTCTAGATGGTTGGTTGCTGTTTAAGTTTTGAACTGGTGAAATTAAATGTTAAACCTATTTTGTTGTAATATACCAAATGGCATTTTGCTTTATGAATTAATATGGTACTGTAGCTTTTTAATACGCTTTTATTAACTTATTCAACCTATTTTGTTGTAATATACCAAATGGCATTTTACTTTATGAATGAATATGGTACTGTAGCTTTTTAATACGCTTTTATTAACTTATTCAACCTATTTTGTTGTAATATACCAAATGGCATTTTGCTTTATGAATTAATATGGTACTGTAGCTTTTTAATACGCTTTTATTAACTTATTCAACCTATTTTGTTGTAATATACCAAATGGCATTTTACTTTATGAATGAATATGGTACTGTAGCTTTTTAATACGCTTTTATGAGCTTCAGATGTATGTACGTGGGTATGTTAGTATGTAACGGAATCTTCGAACATGATTTTGACCCCCTTCAAAACGTCGGATTAACTCGAAATTTTGTATAATTATTAAGGACCGATGACACTTCAATATTTAAAAAAAAATTGAAAAAATTGAAATTCAACTAAAAAATCAAAAAATAAATAATAGTTTAAAAAAAACTAACAAAATACGCTTTTAAAGCACCCCACGCTTTTTACAATAAAATAATTTTTTCTTACACTATTTTTAATTCAAATTTATTAAAATTTATTTTCTATTTTTTAGTTGGATTTCCTATAAAAGCGTATTTTGTTAGTTTTTTTAAACTATTATTTTTCATTAAAATAATATCTACGTAATAAATAAAATTGTTGAGTTGCATTTAATTCACCATCCTTAATTGTTGCAATTGTAGCAACCGGGCGATTTGAGGACAATTGTAGTGAAAAGTTATACGAATGTAACGAATCCCAATAATAAATGTTCTCATACGTCAAACATATTTGCGGCTCCTTTGTAAGCTTGATCTTTGGTTAAAACAACGTACCAATTGCCGAACGAAGATATATAAAATACCACCAAATCAATAAATTATAGCTCCTTAAAAAACTTCAAATTTTAGTTTTATAATGTACCGAAATCGCATAATATTTTTATGATTAATAATAGGTGTTCATTAGTTTGACATCGCAGACTAATACCATACGACTTCCCAGGGTAATGCATAACAGAAGTTGTACAGCAAATAGTCAAGATAATGTGTTTCTTGAAATTAAACAACAAATCAATTCGGTGAAAATCCTGAAAACACTCGCGTAAGTTTAAATTTAATAATAGTTGCTGTTCCCTACTCGCCTTCAAAAAAATCGATTTTACTTTATCTATCAATCAAGCCATCAATCTGTTATCGGCGTTTTAATTGCGTACAGTTTATTGCGTTTTAAAAGGCAGGGAAATGGAAACGCAACAATATTTTTTCCATATAACCATTAATAACTGTCCGTTCGTACCGAGATGGACACCCTACGGTTGGGGTAACTTCGGCTTATGCAACTTCTATTAGTTGGTATTGTTTTGTATTTATTAAACATATAATATGGTTTTGTTGTATGAATAGCTTAAATTGAGATGGGAGCAAATGAAAACGATGACTTGAATAGCAAAATTACTAACACGTATGTAAAGACAAATTTCTCGAACATCTAGTACCTACTTTCTACCCAAAAACCGACACGCTACTTATGAATTTGTAATAGATAACTTTCTTCCTGACTTATCGATTAGAACATTGCAGGGTTGTTGCGTCTATAAGCCGGCTGTCATAGACGGATAAACGACCTCACGGCCCACTTGGCATTAAATGGTTACTGGAGCTGTAGACGTCACAACCTTGAATGCTGCCTTAAGATGTGAGGTCTAAGTCAATCAAATCAAATCAGCTGTATAATATAGCGGCTGTCTCGTGTTTCAGACTGAATACATTACTGGTTAGCGGTTAACAGAGGTGAGGTATTGGTTCCTACCCAAGTGGGCTTACAAGACGTCCTATCACCAACGCTACAATTAGTAGCAGTAGCTAATGGTGACCGGGATCCAATACATCTGATTAATAGCTCGATCCATTTTAACACGCTTTTATTAGCTTGCCCTGTGTCTATCTGTAATGGAATCTCATAACGATTTTTCAACAACTTCAAGACTACCGATTAACTTCATTTTTTCACTGAAATCTAGGTCCGATGACTGTACAATAATTTTATTAATTAACCTGACCAGTACGAATACGATAAATGAAATATATTTATTTTAATTCGACTTATTAATAAACCTGTCAAAAATTTTGTTTTTAAAATATATATTTTTATGATTGAACCATTAGCACCGTGAGCTCGTGCTTATTGCTAGGTCAATAAATATCGCGTAGTCTATCTTTTCAAGAACTACCTCCATATTTTCAAAAACCGAACTTTGAATTTTCGTGTCTTTTATAAAGTATGTAAAAATACAAGGTTATTCTATTTTTTTTAACAAGAATTTTCAATGAAACCCCTAGCTGAAAACAAATACGGCTAAAGCAATATAATGTCATTGATCAGAGCGTTCAAGGATTAATGAAGTGGCCACGTCGACCCCTGTCACATATCGACGAAGCTTTCTGCTTGTCCTGACCTTCTGTTGGAATGTTTATAAAATACGTGACGAATTTGTTAGGATTTTTGCCATATTGAATTATTTACTAATCTATGTTTTTTTTTCTTCTGATTGTCAGTACTGAACTTCATTTTCCTCCTATTTAAAAAACTATAAATAATTAACCTTGAGAGTAAATCATACTATTATTTTTATATTCATTCTCATAATTTATAATCGATTTCAGATAATTCAACTTCGTTTCGTTCTGCTATAATTAGCTTTTTAGGAAGTTTTCTTAAAGTGTGAATAATAAATGAAGGTTTCGTAATGTGCCACGCATTTAAAAGTTTACCCTACTTTTTTTGTAATAAACAATGAAATTTCTTTTCAATCCAAAGTACCTAAATAATATTATGGTAGTCATCGTGTAATAAAAATCAAACCCGCAAAAAAAATTATAATTTGCGTAATTACTGGTGGTAGGACTTCTTGTGAGTCCGCAAAGATAGGTACCACCGCCCTGCCTATTTCTGCCGTGAAGCAGTAATGCGTTTCGGTTTGAAGGGTGGGGCAGCCGTTGTAACTATACTTGAGACCTTAGAACTTATATCTCAAGGCGAGTGGCGCATTTACGTTGTAGATGTCAATGGGCTCCAGTAATCACTTAACACTAGGTGGACTCGTCTAACCATCTAAAGCAATAAAAAAAATATGTTCTGTTCTTCTAATAAATTAAATGCTACGTTGTTGCACGCTTTACTCTTCTTTAAAATCTTCCATCGCTTTACTTTGGGTATGCTGGAAGAAAATTCGGTAATGAGTATATTGTAAATGTCTTGTAAATACTAAATAAATGTTCATGTTTTTGTTTTTGTATTCTATGCATGAAAAGAAGAAAAATACACCCAGAACACATATTTTTTTCAGACATGATCTTTTTTTTATTAGAAAAAATGAGCATGAAGTAGGAATGAGTCTAGATGAAAAATGAACTAAAAATAGTAACGCTGTTTGAGTAATCAGATATTAATAACCGGATTTATTAACGCAAACTCTTTACACAACTTATTGAGGGCAAAGGTCATAACCCCGACGCTAAAGCCAGACTAACTGGGTAGTTAATTTTTAATCTCTCACGTTTGTGCGCGGCCTAGAACGTTGCTTTTGTAAAAAAATATTTGAATATCAGTTTTTTTGGAGTGCTCGTCCTTGACTAGGAAAACTGTAAAGCAATTCGAAATGCCGCAAATAATATAGAAACAAGAAAAAATGCGAGATTAAATCGTAAAAGTAGTTTTAATTTACGAAAACCGAATAAAATATTAAATTTTTTAGAATGATAAGACATAATGATATAATTTCATAATATTTCAATTGATTTTTTTAAAGGGAATCCAACGTTAGTAATACTTTTCATTTAATCTCGTAATAAATGTATGGTTCAATTTATGTACTGGATATATGTATACTTAAATAATTATCTCTACATTATAACTGTTAATGTAAGTTCATCAACTGACTGGTTTAGATGTTTGTTTATACTTGTGTTTCTAATTTGAACTTTAACACTTTGTTTTAAGAGTGAGTATTATTTAGTTACTGTAGAGACTTACTACATTTTTGATTCTATCACGTCTGGTTTGCGGTTGCTACACTAAAGGCGTCTTCTGACTATTTAAATTCCATTTCGGTTCGTTGCTTCCCTGGTTTATAC
Source organism: Bombyx mandarina (assembly GCF_003987935.1). The sequence continues at coordinate 1,189,345 of NW_021011489.1, read as the reverse complement.
GGAGCCGTTAATTTCATTGAAAATTGAACCGTGGACTATATTGATTCCGTCCGAACTTCTGCAGGGTAATTATTTGAATCTCATCCTTGACGTTAGTGATTTGTATCCCGAAAATCCTTGATGAACAATTAGCTTTGTATTTTATTAGGTGCAAATGATATTCGGAGTAATTTGTTACGTAAATGGTCGATTTTAGTGATATTAACATCATATAGTTCACATCGTACGCTTATGAACTAAAAATTATATTATTGTAGTTGCTGTATAGATGAGTGTAAAAAAAACTATTAGGGAACAGTCGCATCACGTTTACCTCTCACAAGCCATAAGCCGATCTAGAAGATTCCAACATTTTCTAGATTTTTCAGGTTGTGCTCGCGCTTAGTACTTTGTAAGAAAACGTAAAAATACTTCATTACAAAAATAAGCAGGGTATAAGCCACCTTCTCTTCTATTTACAATTTAAAAAAGTATACAACTTAAAACAAGAATCTATAAATAATACGTGATCAACGAAGAAAGGCAAACGTTCGATACAATGCGTATACTTAAAGGAGTATGAAATGATGTTGTGTCAGATGCGAGCAACCTGTATTGGGTCATCTGACGAGATCATATCGGGCTGTTTACGTAAGTACCGTCTGAGTTAGTCATAAATATTTCGAACGTAATCTCTGCTCAATATTGTCCTTTAGAAGATGAAGGGAGCACTTCATTGGTTGCGAAAATAAAAGTGTGATGAATGCGCACGAAGCCATGCTTACTTTTACTACTAATAATACTTCATGAAACGAATTCCAATATTTGATCCATTGCTCATATAGGTATTCTCGCGGCGATTTTCAAGGGGTCACGAAGGTCATAATTAGTTTCACGCTCGAAATGAGTCATAAGCCGTCAACTTACGCTCAAACGTCACAAAGACAGTTTTATTAATTTTAATCGCGTCACAAATTAATAACAGACGTGGTTGCGCGGCCGCTGACAGATGTTTTGACAGCTAGAATATTATTAATTGTGACATTACATCGTCGTTAGAACATCGCCCAGAACTCTCTTCCGCTTCCACGTCATTAATAAAATGAGCAATAGTCGAAATATTTATCAATGGCATAATCGATACAGAAACAATTATAACCGCATCCATCAAAATTCTAAACTTCGGCTTACATCGAATTCTTCAGCTTATTAATGCATTGTGAGCTCTATCATTCAGTTACACAGTTTAAATTCACTTGAGAAACATTGTTGATCACGTACAAAGAGTAATGAGTGTTACACTATGCGAAATAGGGTTGATTTTGTGAGGCAGCAGACATGTTTTGAAGAATCGTTACGAGTAACATTAAAATTCTTATCTCTGGTCTGTCACACAGCGAGAACGTCAAAGTTCGAAGTGAAGAACGCATTGTAATTAATAGTCGATGATACGCTAGGATCGTAAACAAAAGCGGTGATAAATGGATTAAAGTCATTGATACTAGATAATAGGAACTGTGGGTTGTAAATCGTGCTTTCGTAAGCGGTGGTCAGTTTTTAGACTTTTATAGCGGCCGTCTGTTATACTGTAATGTAATATACTGTGAAAAAAGATGTGTGGTGTCGTGGGACACCGGATAGGAACGAAGTTCCTTAATAAAAAAATATGAATTTTAAGTTCTATTCGAGGTATAAAGAAAATAAAACTTGAGGTTTCGCAACAACCTACGGTCATTCGGTAACGTGCGAACTTATTGTGGTACACCTCATTCACGGTTATTTGCATAAGAGTTAGTGTATTGCGCAAACGAACGCTCTAAGATCGTGGTCAATGAATGATAAAAAAATATGTTTTTTTTGTACGTTATTACAAAGTTAAGTCGTACACTGTGTGCATTACTAATAAAAATCTTACGTTACGGACGTTTTTCCCCGGTTAGGGTACCCCTCCGCATCGTCCCATAAAGAACTTCGTTCCAAAAAATATCACATTAAATATCGTGGACTAGACATAAATGTACCTATGTATATATTACTGGTCGGGTAAAGAATGATTTTCTAAAATGCAAATAAAACAATAATATGTTATAAGACATATAAGTTATATAATGATGAAACTTTTAATGGTTATTTTTGGCATTTACTGGATGTTTTGTTTTCTTTCATAATTTATGATATTATATCTATGTATCTGCTGCTGAAGAATTTTGAATAAATGGTGTATCTTAAATATTTAGTATAAGGTGCAGTATAGAATCAATGGGTTTTGTTATCGTGCTAACCACACTTAGCTCTTGAGTTGTGACAAAATTAAATGAAAAAGGTTGAAATGTATTCGGTAAAATTAAAAAAAAAAGTCGGTAAAATTAAAAATGAATTATCTTGGCAATAAGATATCATCGTATTATATTAGAGTAAATATGTACAGACTACCCTTTACTTAACTCAAAATTATATAGTGTTTTGATTACAATGATGTACGGAAGGGAACGTATTAAGAATATAGGCGAAAGATAGAAGAAGCTTTTTTGTTTTAAAGCGATATAAGTGAATTCGCGATGATCACGAGCATCGCACGACGGTGTTAATACGCCCCGAACTCTTGTATCACACAGGTTTGAATTTAATGACATATTACCTGTCATATCAACTACGAAATTTATAAAGGCGTGACGAATTCCGTTAAAACCTATCTTTATATTTCGAAATAAGTGTTTTCCGTTATGTATTACGGTTGGGACGAAGCATAAAAGTGGGTCGGATATAATTTATTAGGTGTTAGATTCGTTTTTAACTTTCACTTCATGTGATGCGAGCGTTTGGCCTTTGTTCTAGTTTTTTTTAAATCAATTACCCATCTCGTAGTAATAAAAGCTTCATCGTTACTAGTTGTGCTTTTAAAACACGAACGTTGAGGTACCGCCTTCCTTTGGGACGTATTTTCCAATAATGAGTCTAGAAGCTTATATGATACAATCAGTCACGTAATTAAATAATATTAGGTTGTTGTAAGATACGGTCATATTTCTGAAAATTAGCTTATTATAATGCGTGGTTCGTTTGTGTGATGGTGCAGAATCGCGTGGTTCGTTTGTGTGATGGTTTACGTTGACTTAAGCTGACAAATGAATAAGCAGTTTCAAACGTAACCTTCGCTTTTGCAGTTTTCAATTTTAATTTATACCCGTTATGTAAGTACCTACGAACTGTTACCATTTTTGAAAATGAAAACACCGTAGTACGTCCCGTGCTTCAAAACAGTTTTTTCGAAAGCCTCTATTCTAATATTAAAAATATATCATTTAAAAGTGTCTCATCCCTGAAATACAAACGTACTAATCTACATTTTAAATCAATTTAACATATTAAATAGGCATTAAATATATACCTAAGATCGTAAGTCGCAAGCTAAACGACCTCAACACGTGTGGGTCCGAAATCAAATTAAAATCATGTTTGATAACATCGAATGGCGGTTATGAAAATTTATGACTATATTACCTGCGCAGGCGCATCGGACAGTATCAGGGCCGGATTCGGCAATTTTAAAGAGTGTCCAAACTTGTTTGTAGTTAAAAAAGATAACTAGATCCGCCTCTGACATTCCGAGTCTTTCATGTAATTTGTTGGTAGCGAAGCGTAATTAATAAAATGTTAATTTGATCGTTTTAATAATTAATTTTATTACTAGAACGCGCGAAAACATCGTTTTTTAACAAAAATAAAATAAGTTTTACGCTGTAATAAAACAGACTATCCTAATACGTTGTGTTAATTTTTTTAGATCCGCAGTCATAACTCACCGAGAGTAGGAAATTTTCGACAAGGAAGAAATGGAAACGGCAATAAAAAAATCAAAATAGATATAAAAGTGTAGGATAGCAGTGAAACGGGGGATTACTCCGAGACAAAAATGTGTTGGACGCTAAGATACAGAAATAAATCAGACAGATGACAATTTAAAGTGGTTAACCCACTAACTGTGACCATTTTAGATACTTTGATCAGATCTTGTCGAAGCCGAACTTACTATCTAGTAAATAAATTAAAAATAAACTCTGTCTTCGTGAACATAAAGACTAAAATCATTGGGAAAAATAACCGGTCTGTGGGTGTTTGTTCAACAGTTTATAGAGTCAGAGCGGAGATTTATGTTTTTATTTAAGAATTTATGTGTGTAGGCAAACGCCGTTATTTAAATTTTACGCATTTTAATGACATTAAATTAAAAATATATTCTTTTTTTTATTTTGCATAATTTTGTAGGCTATTTAATATTTTAAAGTAGGTATTCATGCTGATTTCACACATCTTAAATTCGAAAGTGACTGTTACACTTGATCGGTGTGTTTTATGGCTTATTGATTGTAATGTTAATAGCTTCAAAAGAAACATGTTTTTATTCGTTTTTAAATATTAAAAAAAATTGTGTGCAAGTTTGTTTGCGTTCTGTGCGTTCGCGTTTTTGTTCTGACCAAGTTGAGATAAGGAAAAAAAATGTTGGTAATGCATCGTATGTTCGCATCGTTTGCTGACACCAAATTTAGCAAGATACGTTAAGTGCGGCTATTTAAAAACTTTGGTATATTAACCATATGCCATATCCATTTGCCAAGCCGGATCTTCTCAGCGGGCTGCGATTCCGATCCGGTAGTAGATTCATTCGCGAAGCAATTGCTCTTGAGTTGTGAGGTCTCCTTCGGAGGCGCTCGGGCAGCTGTGAGCAAATCCCACCCCTCCTGGCTGAGCCTTTGCTCGCCCACCTATCCTGGTGAAACTGGAAAGACCTTCGGGCCACCAGTAATCTCTCAATCATAAAAAAAAACCATTTCCTATAATATCTTAGAACGAAGAGTTTGCTGTATTCTCATAGCAATACATGCATTGATTTTTCAATATTCACAAACAAACATCTTGCTTATTTTTATATGTGTGAAATGGGTTACTAAAGCAAAAAATTAATATTATTTTTGAAAAGAAAAAAACATCGCTACTTTGAAACAAAGTACTAGAGGTATCTGATGATTAGAATCAAGAAATTAGTTATACAAACTATAAATTTGATATAACGCTTCGGACAACGAAGACATAATTCAATTGGATTAAGCATTCCCCTAAAATTTCTCTTAATACTAAAAAAAATTCACCTGGCGCCGAACATGGTTCCTCGCCTCAATATATACTTTACGATCTGTTAAAAGACGAAATTTCGCTGTTCAAATTAACACGAAATAAAAACCGAAACGGAACCACAAAAAATAAGCGAAGGTACAAGATAAAAGCTTAAAAAAGGCCCACGTCAAAACATTTGATTGTATTAATATTTATAGGCTCTGGATCGCCGCAGGAAAGTCGAGTTCGGGCCAAAAAAAAAATTTTATCAGCCCGTTTAGCTTTTAAGGAAACCGCGAATCTTTTGTAAAAAGATATTTATGGCATCGAAAACAATTGCAGTGTTACCATTATATCAAGTTTGACAGCAATAACTGTATTATGATTGTTTTTTGTTGTATCCGAAATGAAGATGTTTACTTCATTTTTGAGTAACTCGAACAATCGTTTGAGAATGCGCGTGAACTTTCTTTGGTGTCAAAAGTTTGTATTATTCTTGCTTTGTCAAAAAGGTAACAATAATAATATAATCGTTTTTTGATGAAGTAAAAAGTAGTTTGAAATATGGTGGTACGAGTATTTGAACATTTCAAAATGTTCGCTCAATTATCGAAATTCGAAAATATTCACTGGCATTAAAATATAGTTTTAGATATTTAAGACAAAAAACCTTGTTATTTTCAAATTGTCTATTGATAACACTAAAGCTCATCAGTCGTTAATCAACAAAGAAAAAGGAAGATTTCGTTTTTGCCGATTTATGTATCGATAAATCAGTTAAAATTCTTTATATTTTCAGGTGAATACTGATGCAGTCTTTAGTACGCTAAATGTGAAACTTTAAAGCATTGCGTTTAATTTATATCTACATCAAGAGAAACAAGAAACTAATCTAGAAATCTTTTAATTGCATTTTATGTCGTTTCAATTCCGCTTACCATCTTTCATTTTCGAATCAACAGCATGAAACCTACAGTTGACTAACGAAGCAAGATTCCTATGTTAATTCCAACGCAGGATATTATGCAAAGCGAAATGGAGTTCAGTGAAGTTCTTATGAGCAGTTTAATCAGTGTCCAAGTCGACACGGGTTATTGAAACAAAATTAAAACTGTTATTGCATTTGGAGTTGAATGCTTTTCTGTGTTCACCGCTACAATATAGGTACTAAGGGCTGTTAGATTTATCTGTAGTTATAAATAGTTGTATATGGTAATTTTTGTATTATGTTTTTTGAGGATTTTTTAAATAATATTCCCGAATATTTTGATCCTGAACAAGTAAGTACATATACATACCTATACATATACATAAACAGATTTGGTAGGACCTCTTGGGAGTCCGCACGGGTAGGTACCACCACCCCGCCTATTTCCGCCGTGAAGCAGTAATGCGTTTCGGTTCGAAGGGTGGAGTAGCCGTTGTAACTATACTGAGATCTTAGAACTTATATCTCGAGGTTGGTGGCGCATTTACGTTGTAGATGTCTATGGGTTCCAGTAACCACTTAACATCAGGTGGGCTGTGAGCTCGTCCATCCATCTAAGCAATAAAAATAAAATAAAAATAAATGCATATTGGTGACGGTCATGCGTTTTGAAACGAGCAATCCGGTTCGAAAGTTCTCAACCTCTTCTGCTGGTATCCTCAACGGATATTACAATACAATTGAGGTTTCCACATCAGGTGTCAGGGCGATACTTATGTTACGTTGTCTGTGACATTCGGTACCCGATTATCACCAGATGGATCGCATCCTATGAGGTTCCTACTTATTAAAAAATGGAAAGGAGTCTTACAATTTTTTTTAATTTCACGTTTGATACGCCGGGGATTGCATAATTTTGCCGATGCTTCGACCGACGCGACTAACTTGGCTCGCGATGATTAGGTAATTTGTTTATATTTTATTAATATGGTTATTTGATCAAGTGAAATCAAATTTTCGACTAGCTTTTATCCGCGACTTCTTCGTGTAGAAAAATGCAATATGTCGGGTATAATGGTTTTTTTTTGAATGAAAGGTGCGCTGTGCTTTTTCCTGCATCACTTACAACCTAATTTTCTTAACAAACGCCTGGTTTAGTTAAGAAGTGACCGCGTAGGAAACAAATACACAATGACCCATAAAAAATACATCAACTCAAAGCCGCTTCTTTCCGTATTTCTGCTTGGGTTTAGACAGCTACCAATCATTCCCATTTGTCTCTGATTTTTGTCAGTTTTATTCAACCGTCACTAGTGTTAGGACATCATCCATTCAGCCTTTATTGTGCCTGATCGTAATCAGAACACAGATTAGAAACAATCCCGTCTTTCGTTAATTCACTAGAGCCGTCATTACACGGGATCATGTCTGAAACCCAATAAACATATACAATACTAGCTGGCCCGGAAAACGTTGTTTTGCCATATAAATTATTTCTAGGAAAGATAACCTAGATACCGACTTCAGCGCCATCTGCCAGGCTTATTTGCAAATCTAAATCATTCTCGAATCCACCTGAAGGTACACAGAAAATTTCATTAAAATCGGTCGAGCTGTTTAGGAGGAGTTCAGTGACAAACACACGCACAGAAGAAATATATATATGTATTAAGATATACTATAAAAAGTGAAAACTATATCAAAGAGAGGATGTACATATTATGTAATTTAACGATTGACTACAATAATGAGTTTAATAGTAGCCATTTTGGCGGACGATGGAACCAATTACGCGGCAAATGTTAAAGGTGATCTGAAATTGTTTGTCACCTATCGATATTTAATTATAGGCATTAATGACTTTTAAAAAGAAGGCCGTAGATTTTTTCTATTGCTATAATCGATATTCGTTTTGCAGATAGAAAAGTAGGTAATCATATGGAGACCTTTAGAAGCATGTGTCTTTAAAACTATTACGTTGGGTCGTTCTCATTAATTAGGAGAGGTATAAAGAAGATAGGAATTTTAAAGTAATACTCAGAGTCTAAGCTATCGTCAGAGTAATATAGTGCTGAACAAGCACAGAGAGTAATTAGTAGCAAGAACTGGAGAGTATCAATTAATAAATACCTAACTAATATACTCAAATCAGTAAGGAACCGATATATGAGTTTCATGAGTTTATAAGTTATTGAGTATTGTTTTGACCAAGCACATTTCAAAAAACCATCATGAAAAGAAGCAGATATGAATAGATTGTAAAATGAAACATAGATATGAAAAGGTTCTGACAGGACATAGATGGGTTGAGGATCTTGTGCTGTAGCCTTAAAAATAATCCTTTACCTCCCACGTTATTTAAAAAGTTATGTACAACCCAATATAGCTTTTGAAATTATGTATTATACTCTATAATAAACCATAGTCGGTTTTTTTTTGTTTAATGTAAAGGCATTTTAATGAGGCGTCTCATAAATGGCGTGCTTGTAAATATTCATTATCATCCGTTTAAAATAACCTACTCACAAGCGAAAAGCAAAATATCACCTTAAAGTCTTTCATTACATATTTTAAACGTAACGTTTTACACATGTTCTAGAATATTAATCCATCAACACTTATCCCTTATAACGAAATTAATCGATTACACATAGCTCATGCACACCTGCATCAAATTGACATTCAAAAGGCTTCTTCCATAATAAATATAGGAGGGGTTTTTGAAATTACGTGTGAAATTTCATTAAAAAGGTTTCCAATAAATTACCTACTCGTAAATGAAAATTGAGCATCTACACTCAAATTATAATAATCTCTTTTGATATTTTTTTTTTATTGTCATTGTCATATCATTTAAATATGGAAACTCATACGGAATGTACTGGAATGGAATTTATCCAAAAATATTACTGTTGAATATATTTTATTACAGCTGATTTCTTAAATGACATCTACCAGGCAGTCTCTAACCAGCAGAGGTAGGTATATTGTATAATATAGCCTTTAAAATATAAGTATAAATGTCCACCACATTAAAGATTTTATAAAATTTTAGTAGATATTTAAAAAAAAAACTCAAATATGATTAGGTGCCTTACCTCAGGTACCCTTACGTTTCCTTGCAAACAGTAAGAACTAAACAGGATATTGAAATGTGGCAGTTTATTTGACTTGTAGTTTCATCTTCACGATAAGAAAAATACATGTGTTGAATAAGCAGCAATCATCTTTTCTATATATAATATATTTTTTTTATTTCAAAGGCTCCGCTTGCCCAGAATTAACTTGGAATTAAACTGAAAAATATGTGTTAATTATTTCCACCGCTCACAAAATCTAAATTAAACTACTAATATTAAGTTATAGAGAATTTCATAAAAAAAAACTCTTTGATAGACTATGTATAGTGTGTATAATAAAATAAAATAAAACATATCTACATACTCATGGTACCTGTAAATATCGAGTTTATAAACACGGGTTATTTAAAGCTAAACACGATGAGAAATAGTTTTATCCCACCCCTATATTTTATAGAAGCTAAAAGTTGCCATCAATAATTGAAGATGGTGGATCCCTAGAGAGTGCGGCTTAGGCAGTTGAATCCCCAATGCGGGGTAGTTTTGCTTTGCAATTTTCACTAAAAATTTACTTTGGTATTTGTAGGGTAACTTGTGTTCACATACAAATAGGGTACAATTTTAATAATAGTTTTAATTGTATTACTGCGGTATTGTCGTTTACTATAACAGAAGAAATACATTGCTGCGACAATAAGAGGCCTATTTGGTTCAAAGCTGTTGTAGCCCATATAAACATCACGATGACACCCCCAATTTGAGACACAGTCTAAGTCTCAATTTAATTATATAATTTATGTTCTACTCTTCAAACCAAATTGAGTTACTGATTCCCCGCAGAAAAAAAAATTGGTACTCCCTCATCTACCTTAGCCCTAAGACCAGTAATCTTCAGATATATGAATGAATAATGGATGTCCTAATATTTAATTCGGAACTCAAGGTAATTTAAAAAGGCTGTAATAATGTATTTCTTCAAACGAGGTTTAAATAGTATTACATGAATAGTATTTTTCAGTTGGCAGCAGCCGAACTCTTAGCATTGTCATGTAGCCAGGTCTGGTACCGACAGCAAAACAAACATGTCATAGGCCGGATTAATCATTTTAAAGAAAGTCAATCAATTCATACATGTTGACAAACACGAGTTTCTTCGGTTAAGAAAAGTCTACTAAGGAATATTAAAAGGCTCGTATTTGGTGTTAGTTTACCATTTTTTTTGTCTCATACCCGAAACTCTTTATGGCAATGAAATTCCCAAACACATAGGTGATTACGTGCTTATGTAAGTCAGGGTCGTATTTAGCGATCTTCGTGCAATCGACGCCATTCCTTTTACGGGCGGCTGAGTGCAGGCTAATCCTTTTTCAAACTTATTTCTTAAAGTTATAGTTTATTTTTGCGAACCCTTTATGCATATTTAAAGGCACGGTCGCAGGCGGGGTCTGGTAACCGGATTCCAGTTTGTGATTTTATCTCGAGTGAACATTAATTCTGGTTCTGCTTTTTTAAATAAACACAATGCTTTCTATGGTACTTGTCATTTACGAAAGCATTACCCTTTGTGTGATAGAAATTGAGAACATTTCATTTGTATAGATTTCTAAGATATAATGGTAAAACACGTAAGTTGTTTTTTTTTTGCTGTGAATGCGGATGCCCAGAGCAAACTATACGCCACATTGTCATGGAATGCCCACTTACGAAATTCGCAGGCCAAGTGGAAGATCTCAAAAATGTAATAGAAGAAGGTATAGATTATTTCACAAACTGTAAATTTAAATTATAACCACGCAGTGTAAACGAATGCCATACGATAAATAAATAAATTATAATCAATGTAAATTATCTTCTACATAATATATTATAAAAGTTGATGTGTGTACGTGTGTAACTTTCCTATGGACTCCGAAACGGCCTGCAATCTTTGGATTGGCTTAGCGAGTGATCCTGTGAAGCTTGATAGCGATAGGATCAAAGTCAAATCAAAGACTAGCAGTCGGTCCTTCACTAATAAGTATCGTGACTTCGAAATGTAGCGGAAACACTCCAGTAAATTCCTTTACGATCTTCGGCCTGATGTAGAGCCTAAGGCATTGGAATTTTACAACGTCTAGGACTTCTTCCTCGAGGTCCTTTACCATTTACCTACATACCTACATTACCCGCAATTAAATATTGCGGCTCATAGCTAGTTTTAAATATCGAACTACATTTCAACCTTTATATTCTATGAGGGGTTCGTGTCTTTTTGGTCCAAAGAATACTTTCTTTCTTTTTAAATAAAATTCTAAAATATGAACCATATTTTTTTTATTGAGCTTAAAATTTGAATTTGAATTTATCGAAATGTACCATTATGTTTTTTGTATTATACCAATAAAAGTTTGTAGCAGCCTTAACAAACTATCGTAAGGAAACCCGAGTTAAACATCACTAATTACTGTCCGACAAAAAATATTCATTTACGTATAAGAACAGCTCTTTAAAGTGGCGACTACACTGCGGTAATACCTTTAGCATAATATTATTTGAGTCATAATTTACCGCGGTCGGTCGGTGCGAGTGCACGACTTGATTTATTTATGAGCGAACGCTCATTCGTACACTAATCTTTACTGGAATTTAATTTGTTATTTATTTACTAATCGTCGTTAATGTAAGCTCGGGCAGGTAGGGTTCGCATCTGATTAAAAGTAGTCAAGGATAAATGTGGTAGGTGTTTTATCCTGAAATTTTATTAATCGAGTAAACTCGCGCTTTTAAATTAATCACTTAGTAATCTTTATTTGTGTGAATTAATAAGATAAATTATAATATTTTTCGTGAAACCGGTTATGTAGTATATTTCTTGATAAATAGCAGTAAAAATTATAGGCATCTACTCAAAATGAAAATGTAACTACATAGGTATACGTGAGACCTTAGAACATAAATTATAATACTGGTGGTAGGACCTCTTGGGAGTCCACACGGGTAGGTACCACCAACCCGCCTATTTCCGCCGTGAAGCAGTAATGCGTTTCGGTTCGAAGGGTGGGGTAGCCGTTGTAACTATACTGAGATCTTACAACTTATATCTCGAGGTGGGTGGCGCATTTACGTTGTAGATGTCTATGGGCTCCAGTAAACACTTAACACCAGGTGGGCTGTGAGCTCGTCCATCCATCTAAGCAATAAAAAAATATATATATACAATCAGATTTGCATATCATTGAATGTGATCACAAGTCAGCACTGTTTCAAACCGCCAATAGTTAAATACATATTAAATTAACATCTACTTCAAATGCGTCATATCTTAAAGATCAACGTCCAAACGGATATTCAATTAAGAGTAAGCGTAAATTAATGAATTAAGTATATTTCATACGTTGTACGATTAATTATTGTCTAAGTAATCGAGGTTTAGCCTTTAAGTACTTAATGTTGAGTAACTGAGCGCTGGTCTGTGGTGGGCAGCTTTCTATATCAAGTCTTATACATTATTCTTAAATATCGTGCATATCTAGACTTTAAAATATATTATATAGTTGAAAATTTTGCCTTGAGTTTTAAGTTACCGAGTTGATTTTGTAAGAGAAATATTTTATGGTTTATTCTACTTGTGAAGCGTATTGTGAGTTCGCCCGTATTAATGATTTTAGGTTTCAAGGATGAGATAGGCGTTGCGAGCTTAAGGAAAGGATTGCAGAATAGCTCACTTTTGAGACAAGTCGAAATTTCTGTAGCGTTGGAATAATTGCATTTGAATCCAGAACGCATATTTATTTATTTTTTGCTTAGATGGGTGGACGAGCTCACAGCCCACCTGGTGTTAAGTGGTTACTGGAGCCCATAGACAGCTACAACGTAAATGCGCCACCCACCTTGAGATATAAGTTCTAAGGTCTCAAGTATAGTTACAAAGGCTGCTCCACCCTTCAAACCGAAACGCATTACTGCTTCACGGCAGAAATAGGCAGGGTGATGGTATTTACCCGTGCGGACTCACACGAGGTCCTACACCAATAATTACGTAAATTATAATTTTGCGGGTTTGGTTTTGAATACACGATGTTATTCCTTCACCGTGGAAGTCAATCGTGAATATTTGTCGAATACGTATTTCATTAGAAAAATTGGTACCCGCCTGGGATTCGAACATCGTTGCATCGCTCAACACGAATGCACCGGACGTCTTATCCTTTAGGCCACGACGACTTCAATGCGCTAACGGACTGTAACGGTCCGGATTGTTATAACAAGGTATGAGGACTTGTGAATCCTTCCATTACGAATATTATCTTACATACCTACTATAAAATAGCCGAATTCGTTATCTCTGTATACATTAAAAACAACTAATTGAAATAGTTTTTTTTATTGCCCTTGTAAACAGACGAGCATACGGCCCACCTGATGGTGAGTGGTTGCCGTCGCCCATGGACTACAGCAATGCCAGGGGCAGAGCTAAGCTGCTGCCTACCGGCTTGTTCAGATATGTTTTTCGTTTGTTTATTCGCACACATTTCCACAACTATTATTGAACAGATTTGCGCATATTTTTTTTCAAACGACTAATTTGAAAGAAAAAAAAAAACTCTTCTTGTATTTACTTTTACAATGATAAAATTTACTAAGCTTATTTTATTAAATAATACAAAAGCAGCTCTGTTAGTATATTTACAAGACAAAAGAACTGATACGACAAAATTTGGTATGGTATGAGATATATGTAACTATGCTGAGATCTTAGAACTTATATCTCAAGGTGGGTGGCGCATTTACGTTGTAGATGTCCATGGGCTTCAGTAACCACTTAACACCAGGTGGGCTGTGAGCTCGTCCACCCATCTAAGCAATAAATAAAAAAAAAAGAGTTCGCAGCCTCTGAAAGAATATGGGGCTGCATTCTACTGCTAAGTTTGAGTTTCTGCAAACATTAAAATAGTCGACGCAGGCGAAACTGCGCCAGAAAACAAGTTGATGATAAAGCCAAACTGGTTCACTCTAGTTTCTGCTAAACTACCTACTAATTGCTTATAATTCTAGAATAAAAACATTACAATAGTGGCATTTCTCACAGCACCAAAAACCTCGATAAAGGAAACATCACAACAATAGATTGCTTTTTATTTAATAGAAACATTGAGTTCTTATAAGGCATTCGGCACGCAGGCTGTTCTAGTTTGAATTATCGCCGTCAAACATGTAAGGGTCGCAAGTTTGGAACTAGCTTTATTTGCATACTTAGGTCAGCGTTTGCTTGGGTTTGTATAAGCGAGCGGCTTTGTGTTCCATTAGTGTTTAACACTGGTGACAGACAAGCAACATTGACAGGTACCCCTATCTCACTAATTCTGCAGGAAAGCAGTCAAGCGTTGCCATTAATATATAATGACCATAAAAAAACTAAATTAAGCCGTAACAGTAGTTTCGGCTATAATTTCAGTTAGTTAAACAGAAAAATATATATATTTTTTTAAACTAATCTTTGAAGCCCTTGAAAACAAACAAGACATCTCCGATACGTCGTTAAAGTTGTACACTTAACAAAATATGTGCTGCATATTTTCGAGAAAGAAAAAAAAAAGTACTCGACAAGATCAGATTCTTAAGCACTTGAGACATATTGCAGAGCTTTCAGCGAGTATTGGACCACCAAGTTTAGTATGGGACATGGGAATATTGGTTGACTTTTTAGTAGCACTCGATAATTTCGCATACCTTTATTTCATGAAAAGGGTAGTTGACATTATTTTCAACTGTCAACAAAGAAACTCTTTAGTGGTCCGTGATCACGGTTACTAAATAATATTCGAAAAGCCGACAATAATAAAATGTACAAATAAAGCGTGACATTTATCCCTAACAGTGGGTAGTTCTAATTTATAATATATTTACTTTAAAGTTTTATGATATACAGCTGACCCGTCAGACTTCGTTGTGCCTCAATCGATAAATAAAAGACCTCAACTTTTGTGTAAAATAAACTTAAAACAAACAAAAGGAATCTGTCCGACGGGGGACACAACAAAGGGAAAACAAAATTGTTATTTTTATTTAATTCCGAGCACTTTCATATTTATCTACCTTTTAAACCTTCGCTGGACTTCCACAAAGAATTCAAGACCAAAATTAGCCAAATCGGTCCAGCCGTCCTCGAGTTTTAGCGAGACTAACGAACAGCAATTCATTTTTATATATACCTATATAGATAGATAGATTGATTTTGCTCTAAGCGTAGATGATTTTTTTTTATGTTTGAAAGATTACTGGTGGCCCGGAGGCCTTTTCAGTTTTACTAGGGCAGGTGTGCGAGCAAGGGCCCATCGAGGAAGGGTGGGATTTGCTAACAGCTACCCGAGCGCTTCCAAAGGAGACCTAACAACTCAAAAGTAGCTGCTTCGCGAATGAATCTACTACCGGATCGAAATCGCAGCCCGTTGAGAAACGGAGATGGTCCACCTAGTGTTAAGTTTAAGCTACCGCGTAATTACAACGTAAATGTTCAACTTAACTTAGTCACCTTAAGTTATTAGGCCGACCACCTAGCCAACGAATCTTTGAATTCGGATCACCTATGTAATTGCTTCAAACTGGTGGAAGAACCAATCCGTTCGGACTTACAATACGGCTATATAAAAATTGTGGAGTGGGCTCACAGGGTACCCGCTGTGATAAAGAATGATCATTGATTGAAACATAATCCGTAATATTTTTAATAACCACCTATAAGACCAGAGTAAGTACATTAACCACCATAGTTAATTGAAGATTTTTTCTTCAAATACCTTTCGAAATAATTTAAGTTCTTTAAAAACTTGCACACAGATTATCAGATGATGTTGAAGAATAAATGAATTTCAAAAAATAATTCACCGTGGACCATTAAAAAAACGACACAAAGAATTTCAGTTAGAAGAAAATAACCAATACATTTTGAGAAATCACATATGTCAGCGTCGTGTGACATATGCATTGTAACAATATTTTAATTTTACGTTACGCTGTAAAAAGATCCACTTTTATTAGCTGGTGGAGTGAATATCAAATGAATGATGCATTTTTAGCATTTTTTTGTTGTTAACACTATTGCAACACGATCACAACCGTGAGCAATAGTAAACATACACAGATACGCGTAGGTAATTATGCCATGAAATACGTGTATGTTTTTTTTATTTTTAAGCTATTGCATAGCTTTCATTGCGGCTTTGAGCGCGGCGACCGAATCAACAAATTCCGTAACGAAAATAAAACCTAACACCCCCCACTTCGCCTACCATCTAGCTTGCGTTCAACACATTCACCCGTTGCGCTTGCGTAGTGTTTGTGAATAAGCGCGCGGCGTGACGTCGCACTGCATGCGCATCATGAAAAGTCTGCTCATCTCTCTCTCGCGCGGTCTAGCTTATGAGTATGAAAGGGACAGTTTTGTTTTGTTGTTAATGATGGTGGGTGGTTACCGTCGCTCATGGACGTCAGCAATACCAGGGGCAGAGTCAAGCCGCTGCTTATGCGACCCTGGCACCCCTAAATTTCTAGGAATTAAATTGTGTTATGTATTTTCTTCTATCCAACTTATAACAGTACACTTACCTTATTTTTCCTGTCTAACTTCTAAACTATAACTTAAGGTAGCTTTTACAATGGCGCTGTCTATTTCTGCCCTGTTACGAGACCTCGTTAGGTTTTTTTTATTTATTGCTTAGATGGTTGGTCGAGCTTACAGCCCACCTGGTGTTAAGTGGTTACTGGAGCCCATAGACATCTACAACGCAAATGCGCCACCCACCTTGAGATATAAGTTCTAAGATCTCAGTATAGTTACAACGGCTGCCCTACCCTTCAAACCGAAACGCATACTGCTTCATGGCAGAAATAGGCAAGGCGGTGGTACCTACCCGCGCGGACTCACAATAGGTCCTACCACCAGTAAAAAATTCAGGTCTCGATTTTTATCCTCTTCAAACATTTTTGATTCTCTATGTATTCCAATTACAACTTAATGTCAGTTGCACTGTGAGCTGTAGCTACGCTAGCAATTGAGTAATAACACTTTCAGATAACTGAAAGTATATTGGTGAAAATATATTGCCCAGTTTCGAACCAGTTGTTTGCGACGCTGGAGGCACGATTGATACTGCTATGGCACAGTTATTTTAAGAAACTTAACGGTAATTAAATTAATATTAAAAGTGTTGGAATATGACGTTTATTAGCGAATCATTGGTACCTACTAGTAAACACTCTTTCCTTTTTTATTCTCGGTTGCTGTACCTATTACACACCTTACACACAAGTCCCTTAATTTATATGAAGATACTTCTTATTTTTAAGTTAAGTCAGTTAAGGATACAGAGCTTGAGAATGAGGTACATGATAGCAACACACAAGCCTCGTTTGAAAAATCTTTTTCTGAAGAAAGTTGGTTAAACTATTTAAATAGAGAAAACTTACGCTAATTCTCTTTCGGCTTAGATTGAATAAAGGAAAAAGAATGATTCATCAAAATGAAAAATACGCTGTGATTAAGCTTTAGTGTTTCACGATGACAAGGCCGTCGTGAATTTTTGTGTATAAGTGGAAACAATGGAAAGTCAATGTTATTTCTGAGAACTTCACGACAAGCCGACATCTCTCACGTTCACATCACGACAGTGACATGCTACAACCCCGTCAGAAGCGTTTACTACATTTTATTTCGTTCTCTAAATAATAATAAACCTCGTATGATTTAACAATGTGTCAGAAAAACTTAAAACACAATATCCTTGTAGACTAAATCTTATTTGAATGCGATTAAAATTCTAATAACCTAATTCAGTTAGCACAAAATAGCGGGTGCCAGTCGAATCACGCGTCATTGTGATGAAGCACTTTTCCCATCGTTAGGACGCCAGAAGAAAAAAGGCTTCGTATGCTCAGCCGTACGGGCCCGTTAACAAAGCCATTATGTCTCATTATGAACGCAATCCATCAGCCAACCATATCGATCTAACATTAATGCATGCTAATGTTTATAAATAGATATATAATTTGTTTTGTCTCCACCTCGGTATCCAATTGATAGATTGTTTTATCTGTTACATCAAACCGTGAGTTTTTGATAGAGGCGTGGTCGCCGTTACCGCTATTAATTTTGTAAAGGAAGCCAAGTCGTTTATGATTTCACGGGCACAATAAAAAAGTGAGAAGCAAGCTGTTTGTTGTATTGATTGTTTTGATAATCAGGAAATTATAAAAACCGGAACGAAAATCGTTATCCAGGAGCTACAAGTAAAATTAATTGAATTTCACTTACTTTGTCCAAGATGCACGCGCTTCATCCATGGATATATTTGTGGAGGATTAGCTTGCGAGTTAGCCGAAGACTTGGAATTCTTGGTGTTGTTTGAGCTGGAGTTATTTGCATCGTTGCTTTCGTTGCTCGACGTGCTAGAGGCCGGGCTTGAAATATTTTGGTTCACATTAGCCTTGTGCTCAACGGGAGACGCTATTGGAGTGGTAAGACCTAATTTGGTGCTGTTGGTTCCACTAGGGTTCGGACCACCAACATTACCGAAGCCTGGTGAAGTTCTTCCCGGCCCAGATGAAGTAGAAAGATCTTGAGGCGACGCCACTCCTGTGGTCGATGTAGAATCAGCAAATTTACAACTGGCTCCCGTAGCTTGGCTGGGCGGGGTGGACATCAAATTTGGGGACAACGCCCCAGGACTCGGATTAGAATGTTGATGCATGTGACTAGCCGTACTCCCGAGTCTTTGTGGATGTAGCTGAGTATAATCTATCATCGTCTGCGGTTGCATATGGGCTCCCGATGCGGGCGTCGCGTACGGATGTTGCGGGTAATGATGCCCGACTTGCGGTGGCGAGTAGCATGCGTTCGGATATGCTGATGCCGCCGCATTAGGATTGTAATAGTCCGCTCCCGGCGTAGGCAAGCCGGGGTGGCCTGTTTGTTCTACGGGTGTCCCGGTACGACCCGGAGCCTGGTTCCCGTAACACGAAGCCAGGGAGTTGACGAACTGGTAGGAGCTCATCCCGGCGTTGTAATTTAAGTCGTTCATCGGTAACAGTATATCGTTTCTTTCCCTCTGAAGATCACTCGACACTTGTCATCGTTCAGGGACACTGAATGGTCTAGTTGGACATATTAAGTGCTACTGATGTTCATAGGTCGTTTCAATTGTCCCCGCTGAGTGGAACTTGATTGATGGACCTGCAACAGAACGAGATACATTAGTTGGTCACGTGTGTAGTCTTTTTATATGTGATAAACGCTTTGTAGGTTTTACTAAAAGAAATTTTTTGAAAACACGAACGAATCACACGGGTTTTATTGAAAAATTCGTCCAAATTAAATTGAAACAAAAACGAATTTATGGTCAGGCAAATTGTTTTATTGTATTTTATCAGTTTCAAACATGTGATTTATAACATATTCCGTGCATTCACATTATGATAATTTGAACTTGCGCTGTATATTTATCGCTTTGTTAAGTCATTCATTTTGTTCAAGAATTTGGGTTTGATTTTAACATAACGACTTTTAATGAAAACTATACGCGTAGGTAAACATTATACCTTATTTATTCATCTAATCATTAAAATTCATATACATAATGCTTAAAGTAGCTTTATTTTACGAATTAAACTTTATTGTTTCAAGATGCATTGACCGCGCTCAAAAGAAAAAAAAAAGAAGCATAAATCACAAAATGCAACACTTGCGTCACACAGGGGGTCTATTCTAAAACAATAAATTAATAAAGCGACGGTGACTTCCTAAAGCGTTGTACACATGTCATGTCAAGTGCGGAAAAAATTCCGACTCCGCCACGTGGTTCGGCTATAAAAGTGTCCGCCGAGGTTTATGTGTGTAAGCGGTAGGCCGAATGAGACTTGGTCGGATTTATGAACCGAGCACAGTGCATACGTCTTCATGAGCAAATTAGCAGTCATTGTGCACTCGATTTATTTGTGCGACCGCCTCACGAATGATATATGTGAGAATTTTTACTTTGGAACGTTAAATGTCGAACGATTTGAATGTTTATTTTGCGAAATTAGCTTATTTAATGCATATTCTCAAATCCTGATATATTTTACGTCAATCGGAATATTTTTACGGAATATTGAAATTAGTTTTTATCAGCAGTTTTTATTGAGTCAAGACTAGACTGTGAATGTTATTTTTGTGGTATTTATTAAATTATCTTTCTATCTGTTTATCTTAAAAATTACGAAACGACATTTTCGTAACCATATCAAATTAATTAAGCACTTTAATTTATAATCAGCATTTTTTATTCTTATATGCTCCCAAAAATAAAGTATACGAATACATACACAAAAAGAGCGCGCTATCAAATTTGTGTTTTAAAATCTAACGAAATACATTGGCTTTTTCCATAACAGAGATTAGCTTGTGTTACTATTTGGTCTATGTAATACATAGTGCACTGTTGTATTTATTATAGCAAATAAAATCAGCGTTACCCGGGACATCTAATTCACCACGATAATGTATAACATGTTTTAATTCAATTTATAAACTATATTTTTCCAGTCTCCGCCACATCCGCTCAGCTATTTTTGCGTGATTGATTAGCAATAAACAAATAAATAATTTCAATACAGATTAACTGATTTTGTTAATTTACGAAACGCCTGTGAATCCGCGGTGCAAGCCTAGTGTTTTCGTATTTTATGTACTAACCACACTTATTATAATTCTAAATGTCTTATCCGATCCAAAAACTAATTTCATACATCAAGTACGTTCGCATCCGGTTTAAAAATGTGTAGGTAATTATAAAAAACCCAGAGCGCATACGTATATTATGAATGACAAAAAAAAAGCTAAATTATGTTTATGATCTAATTCGATAAGCTAATTTGAGTCTAAAACTAAATCGTAGTAGGTTTTATTTGCATAAAAACTAAAAACTCATATTGAAGTTTGATTTATTTTGAATATTCATAGATTAAAGAGCGAGCCTCTGAAACTATAAATCACTTATATTACAGACAGGATCTGGCTGATCGAGTTACTTGTCTTCGGATTAGTGCTTTTATTTTGAACTAGCGTCCCGCCCTCGCTTCGCTTCGGAAACATTACATTTTATTATTGATAGCCGAGTCCCGCGATGTTACCCACGGTTATTGTCGTACCGCGGGTGAAGCCGCGGGGCGAAGTTAGTCTAAAAAAAGTAGTAAGTTACTCCTTATATCATCAGCTACCTATCAGTGAAAGTCCCGTCAAAATCGGTCCAGCCGTTCCAGAGATTAGCCGAAACAGACAGACAGACAAAAATTGTAACAAATGTTATTTTGGTGTATATATATTCATATGCATGTAGTAAAAAGCATTTATATGTATAGACTACATTACGGGATAGTTTTTTACGGTATCGTATAAAAATTGGGGATAAATTCTAGTCTGCTCGGACCCACTTAGCCTCACTGCGCTATCCGGCTAGTTCAGCTCCTCTCTCTAAGCAATCTTGTGTATTGATGATAAGGTACATTATCAATGAACTTATTTATGGCATTTTCCTGCAAGTTCTGTCGCGAAGCCACACGCGCTTTGACCTTACGACTGAGTTAACGGCTACGGCTTTAAAAAGCCTTTTTGATTTTGAACAAGCTTCTAAAGCACGATGTTTAGTCGAAGATAACTTTTAGTGTTTTAAATATCTCTTTGATTCGGTCAATTATATAACTTTGCTAACAAAAAAAACGATTAGCAATACATTGGTGCATGATTATTTAAAAAAAATCTATATATGAGACGAATTGTGAAACAAATGTTTTTACATAACTGAAGGAGATGGAATAAAAAAATTCAAAACCTTTCTAAAATATACCTATTATATATAAAATAGATTGCATGTAAATTATTACAGATGCTTATTTCCTTCCTCAAAGCGAAGTGACAAACATAATGAAACAACAGAACATATATGGGTATGTAGACTTTAGATCAGCTAAGCGTTTAAATTTAAATATATCATTCAATTATTTCAATAAAGCCAATAAAGTGAGATAGCCTACCTAAAATACTAAATAATTTATATAGTGTAGATTTTGTGTATAAGCTGAGATTTTTCCAAGTAGTGAAGCTATTGGACTCCATTTACCCCATAATGTGAATTCCGGCGCTGACTGATGAATGACCAGGTAACGTCACGACTCTTTGTGTAAAGAAAATGCAACTTCTCTTATTCTTCGTGAAGTAAAAATTTTGGTTTGGAGTGAGGTTAAGCCGCGGGGCACGTCTTTAAGTCAGACTTTAGGTACATATCATAACTTTGGTAATGTAAAAACATTTCGAACGCAAAGTTTGTGCTCATTGAAATGTCTTGTTCTAGTAAGGATGGTGTTTTATTTCAAATGAACACCAAATCGAGAAATAAATGTTTTATTGTTCGTCCTCCGCGGAGTGACATCTAAACACATGTGTTCAGTTTATTTCAGTTACAGAATTTTTGTCACACCCGTCCGGTCCAAGTTAAATGGGCCGAACGATTTCATTGCTTCATCTTTTCTTTTTTCTTTTCGTTTTTTTTTTTTACTTTTTAACGTATTCATTCCCGGTGTCCTTTGATGGGATCTTTGAAATGATCAGCTACAATTCCGTTAGTTGAAGTGTGAATATTTTTTCAGTGTATCGCTATGCCCGAGTAATAGATCGCTCAAACTTTGTCAAGCGCATCAATTTTTAGCACTCAACTATGGGATAAATGTAGACAGACATATCTTGGAATTCATGTAACTACATAACGGCTTTTGTTGTTTAATACAATTTTGCAAATATATTAACATTTCACCTTATCATATCATTCTTAAATGAAATATAAATATTTTTTCCGTTACGTATGGTACTTATATAATGACGTAATTTTCGACAATAAATTGTCAACAGCAAATTTGGTATTAAGGACAAAATACGTCGTAAAATTGTTGAAATCTAAAAAAGTGCCTGCTGTTTCTCAAGCTAACACAAACTATATTACAACTTTGCCGAAGTTTTGAAAAATTGTAACTCTTCAATCGTAGTGCAAGTGAACTTTTACATTCGAGTAAATATAAATAGAGTTCTAATTCTATTTTAATGACTTAATGCGAAAAGCTCCCTGCATAATATGCCTTTTAATGTCCCGTGTCAAGTGGACGTTTGAAATCCACTGCGTCCGCAGAGATTTACTGCGATACGCTTTGATTTTACGACATCGCGCCTTTACAGAAATAATAACTATCAATTAACCGTAATTTTGTATACTCATATTAGATTCGCTTCACCTTCCAGCTATACATTCTATAGTTATTCATTTCAGTAATTTAATACTCACTCCAGATTGTAGTACAAATTGAACGTGCAGCTGTGAGAACTTTCGCAAATTTCACTCGATTTCGTCCGAAATCACAAACATCCCACAAATAAGTTTTGCAAAAACACAAAAAAATTCACAGGAAACTTAAATTTTCGAAAACGCCAACGCGCAAAATTCGAATGCGGCGGGCCGTTATTATTAAAAAAAAAAAAATTGAACTTTCGAAATTCGAAACGAAAACTTCGGTTGTACGTTGTCGCGGCGGAAAACGGCTCGTGTTTTCCCGGCGTTCGGGCGTCGAGTGCAGCGCGCGTCTGACGACGAGGTGAGCGGCTCGGCTGTCGGCGTGAGCGAGAGCGGGCGGGGCGCGGCGGGGCGGGGCGCACCTGAGTCTCGGGCCGGGGCCACGTGTGCGCGCCCGCTCTCGCTCCCGCTGCCACTCGCTCTATTAGCGTAATTAGGGTGCACCGTACCGACACCTATGCGATTTCAATGGACCGATTGATGATCATGGACGGTGATCGTTTCGCTAAATGTCGTGCAACATCATTCCTAACATTCCAATGGAACGGTCACTTCTCTTTCTACAAAAACTTACAACGCCTTCACAAGGTGCATTTTTTACAAATTTACCAAAAAAAAAATTTTATTCCCCTTGTAGGCAGACGAGCATACGGCCCGCCTGATGGTGAGTGGTTACCGTCGCCCATGGACTTCAGCAATGCTAGGGGCTGAGCCAAGCCGCTGCCTACCGAAGCCGCTGCCTACCGAGTCAATCTTGCGTCAATCTATTGTCATGTACAACTGCTTAATATACTGCCATACATTACGGCTCAATGTTTGAAAATTAACTATCGTTTTGAATCGAAGACCTGTCTTCGCTGTCATGATAATGCGGAATATTAAAAGAATATAAAACTGTACAAATTAAAATGTATAGCCGTCAGAAAGTACACCACCGCAGTTAGTCCTAGTCTACACGGACGGACGCACGTCATGTATCATACACGAAGCATGACAGTTGAGGGCCTTATCATCTTCTACGTTAATTTATGACTAGCCTTATAATATGCAAAGGAATTTTATACACATTTTCGTGTTATAGGATTGAAAACTTTTAGAATATAGTGCACATCAAACTAAAGCGGCTTACATGGAAAGATGTTGATTAGCTGAAAAGTGCCCGCAATCACGCATTACACTTTTCTAATGTAGACGGGAATTTAGACACGCGTCATGACACTCACGTTTCCCATCTTATAACGCAGCTCGGAGTTTCTATTACATTGGAATAAAGACTAAGTTACCCTACTCATAGGCAGATAAAGTACGACAGAGTAAGATATCCAAATGTGCTCCCTAAAGTTCCAAGAGCATTACTTTTTTACTTTTTTTTAACAATCGATCCAGATTTTAGTACCAGTGATATGTTGAATGTCTTAAACATAGACAACAACACCTCGAACCTCTTAATCGTGATAATCGAACCTCAAAATCAGTATCTAACGTTCATTATCAAAAGATTAGCAATTCCTTTTTGGTGGGTTGATTACTATCCTAACAAATTACATGTCTTGCGATGTCTATCGCAGCACCTACACGCAAGGGGCGATTTACTGGTGGTTAATAATATCTGCATTTTTGTATGCTGTTTTATAATGTGTATTGTCTTGGTGGTAGTCGGTTAGGCTACGAGCCCGCAAATAAGTCAATGCGCCAGTTTCTGCCGCGAAGTTGACTTGTGTTCGGCTTTTAAATTTTTGAAAATACACTAACGCCCAGTGTACTTGTGTCAAGCGATAAGACCATAATATTGCGACGGAGCTTTGATACCACTGATGAAATTTCTATCCTAAATACTCATCGAATGATTTGATGATGAATGAATTTCATGACAATGAAAGATCGTATAAAAAATATCAAAGTTTACGGTGCTAGGGAGTTTTGTAAGCCAGAATAGTCATTCATTCAAACTTCTTTTGCCGAGAAACACGCATGCGGTAAGCCTATTATAAATGATAGAACAATTTTAGTACTTCTATATTATTATTTTTTTATTTATTGCATAGATGGATAGACGAGCTCACAGACCACCTGCTGTTAGTGGTTACTGGAGCCCATACACATCAACAACGTAAGTGCCGCCACTCATCTTGAGATTTGAGGTCTCAGTACGGTACAACGGCTGCCCGAATCCTCAAACCGAAACGCATTACTGCTTTACGGCAGAAATAGGCAGGGTGGTGGTATCTATCCGGGCGAACTCACAAGAACCCCTACCACCAGAAAACTGAGACTTGAGGTAGATAGTGGCATCCACAGCAACCTATCAACATGTAATGCATTGGATTGTTCTGACCAATTTAAAACCTAGCCTTGTTCTTGTCGTACAAGCCGATATGAAAATGTTTTACGATTTAAAAACGTGGTTAATGCATTAATTATCCGGTTTTAAATATAAAAATCTGAAATTCGTTGGGTTATAGATATTCCTTTCAAAGTGTATTATTGGAACGAAAAGGTCGTATAAGATTCAACATGTGTATGTATGTATGTCACTGCTAATAGATTATTTCTGTGTAACTTTACAAATATAATATTTCATTCATTTATCATCTGGTATTTTTGTTATAAATATCTAGTAACAATATTACTTATAAGTATAGATACTGTTTATAACGGTTGCCGCAAGTCGCAGACATAATTACAACAAGACAACTACACAACTACTTTCACGGTTTTAATATCATGTTAATTATTTTAATTTTACTATATCCGTTGTTTAGAATAATTTTCAGTCCGATAGACACAGCCCAATGACTTTCTCGCCGGATATTCTCAGTGAGTCGCGATTCTAATCCGGTGGTCGATTCTGCGAAGCACTGCTCTTGCTGGGGCTAGTTGTTAACAAATTCTTTCAGGTTCAGCCTACCCGTCCGGACGTAGCTGAAATAGCCCCTTAAGCTACCAGCGTATAGTTAGGGATTTAATTCTCAGATTTAATGGTGACGGACGCCTGTGCTATTATTCCCTAACAAATCAATATTGTGCTAAGTATATTTTTAAGTATAACTAATAATATTCTTAATTTGTATTTGTAACTATACTGAGACCTTAGAACTTATATCTCAAGGTGGGTGGCGCATTTGCGTTGTAAATGTCTATGGGCTCCAATAACCACTTAACACCAGGTGGGCTGTGAGCTCGTCCACCCACTAAGCAATAAAAAAAAAAGTATGGAACATAAAGCCTATATTTGTATAATTTCGCGTGCCTCTGTACGTTATTATCGGACTACATTACGAAACAACAGTAACATTAATTGTATCGGCGAACGAATTTAAAATCGTTTATTCGTTTTCCCGAGCCAAAAGACTGAATAAACGTTTACAACTTTTTAATTACTTCATATCAATAAACTTAATGGAATGTTTACGTTTATTTAAATTTATTTGGCTCCACAATACGGTGCCATTGAAATAGTTTATTCTACGTAAATCACATCGATTCGTCTACCCGTCGACGTATTCGCGCGTAACGTTTTGTAAGTTTATTTTCAGTCAATTCGAATTAGCCTTTACAAATATTAACACGTACCTACTGAAAATTGATTTTGTATTTTCGTTCTAATAATTAAAGGAAGATTTTTCCTTATTGAATCCTATAATCTCTAATTCCAATCAAATACGTCTTTAAGAGAATTATTCGAATATCCGTTATTAAAAGTTTGTTTATTTTTCATTAGTTAAAGCATTACTTAGTCATTCTCGTTGTAATTTCTATTGTATTATAACTGTGGTTTGGAAGTTCTATCACGAAACAGCAACCATTGTAGGTACTATAGAACTAAAATTTAGAGCTTAAGGCGTGTGGCGACATTAACGTTGATAATGTCTATGGACTACGATAACAACTTAGCACTAAGTGGGCCGCGAGCTCGTTCATATGCTTAACTAATAATAATAACTACCAATATGCAGAATGCGTATTTCTGCAGCGCGGGTTTTATGCGTCCTGCTATAAAGTGTGGGATAGATTAAACAATATTGAATTAAATTATTAATAAGTGAACAAAATTACAGTAAATTAAGTTTAAATAAGTCCGCAAAGTCTCCCTCGACGGTCAAATAAAAGTAAAGTGATTTTTCTTTCTTTCTTCCTGCATCGAATATGAAATAAGTTCTCAGTTGCTTTTTTCTTTTTTTTCCCTGCCTACTCTAGTAACCTCGAGGGGTTATTTTAGATTCACCGAAGCCAAGCCGCTGCCCACCGTGAGCTCACGGTAGGCAGCGGCTTGGCTTTGCCTCTGGCATTGCTGAAGTCCATGGGCAACGGTAACCACTCACAATCAGGTGGGTAGGTGGGTCTGCCTGCAAGGGCAATAAAAAAAACGGGGCTCAAACCTGATGTTGTTGCTAACACGAACCCTAGCAAGAGCCGTGCCTCACAGATCTCCGTAGCAACTTTAAAAATGCTTTATACTGCAGCGGCGAAGCTTATTTAATTAGAGTACCTTCACCTGACTTCTTACTCATTAGGCCATGACCGCTTCAAAGTCTTGTGTCGGTAGTTTTGACTTTAGTGACTTACTTCATGCTCAAGTTATAAGTGTGTCTATGTGTATTTATGTCAAAGGTTTTGTTTTGTGTATGTTTTTATTTCAGCCCTATACGTTCCACAGTACAAATAATTGTAACTTTGGGTCAAATATATGTTTTACGAATATTTATTTATTTATTTATTCAAAGTATTTTGGGAACAGTAAACTCTAGACGGGCAAAGCATACGGATTGTGGAGGGTAGATAAAAAGCTGGAATATTTTGTAATCGTGGAAGCTAAGTTGCGCTCTAGAATGAATAGATCGCATCATTGGCTCAGTGGTTATTGTAAACACAACACCAAGAAGCTTCGGGTTCGATTCTTCGCTCGGGATTTGTATTCAACCAGCCACCGCTATGGACCAAAAGCTCTGCCCATTTCGAGCTAAAAATATTTTTTTCCCGATTAGATTAAGACATCACTGTCTTCCTCAGCTCAGGTGGAAGGGTGAGGTGAGGACCATTTACCTTGAGACATGGGATGAAAATCTCAGTGTTATTGTATAATACATGTTCCTTCAAACTAGATTACTTCGTTGCAGATATATACAGGGTGTGGTACCATACGGGCTTACGATACGTCCTATACAACTACTTTAAGAGAGTTAGATACACACAATAATTTTTTTTTATATTGGCTCACTGCATCATGAATCAACTATGGAATGATTTGTACAAATTTTCTGCTTGATCAAACATCACAAAGATGTGGTGCAAGAAAGCCGTTTTGTTATTTAAAAAAAATTGAGGCTATGTCAAATGACGATGGAAAAAAAATCTGCAAATTAACATTTAAAACAGTTCTCAATAGAAAATTTGTGGGCAGTGTCCATACTATTGTCAATATCAATGAACTACACTAATAGTTCCAGCGGACTGTAGAATTGTCCGCCAATGTTAGTATTAAAAATAGAAAAAAATAAATCTAATTTATGTTTGTTTGTCTCATAGGTTAAAAAATATCAAATTTAACATAAATAGCCTAAAGTACCTAATTAAATTTAATATAAGATAAATTAGATAAAATATAGCGTCTAAAAAAAGTCATGCACTTTTAAGTGTTCCTTACGCAGCAAAATAACACGTAATCACTAAACCCAATCCTTATAATTTCCAAAAGAAAAAATGCATGTCATCATAATCGCAAATAACTCGCCGTCTCTCTCTAATGTTACGTAAACGTATAAGAGTGAGTGGGACAAAGATTCTAGAGTTACTTCGCTGCAGTAAAGCATGCGTAGTGCAGTGCGGCTGGGCGCGGCTTGTCTCATGAAACAGCGGCTTCCCATTGGCGGGAATAAGTTGAAGTGGGTTGTAAAGTTGCGAGTTTTATAGTTGTAAACTTTTTGAAAATTGTTAGAGAAAAATATATATTTTTTTTCGTTAATACGTGATCCGAATGTTTTCATAACGAACATGCGTCCTCATTTTCGTATCGTCTTATGATATTAGTAATAATGCTATCAAAATTTCAAGGTGAGGGGAAGACCAACGGTTTCACAGTAGGCAGCGGCTTGGCTTAGTTCTGGCACTGCTGAGGTCCATGAGCGACGGTAACCACTCACCATCAGATGGGCGGTATGCCCGTCTGCTAAAAAGGCCAATTTTTTTTTTTTTTTAAATACTGAAAAATTCTTCGGTTCTTTCAGTGGGTCGCGATTCCGATCCGCATGAGCAATTTCTCTCCAATTGAGGTCCTGAGCTACCAGTCCGTGAGTAGCTGGAATAGTACCAGCGATTAAGTAGGAAAAAAATTTAAAAAAGGCTGTATTTATACCAAATTAGTTGAAGTAAGCGTATGTATGTTTAAAGATAGAAGACTCAGACTTCTCTTTCGGGACCCTGATAAAAGAGCAAGGGTCACCAAAAAAAAATAGTAATTTTTTGTCATTTCAAAACGCATTTTTTGTTAATTTAAAACTCATATTTATTCCAGGTAATTAAAATCTAAATTAAGCAGGATTTCGAAAATATTATTTATTTAGTACAAAAAATGTATTTCGATTTTAGAACGTGCATTATTTCATACAAAGCTGCTGTCACCGGAGCTAAATTTTTTTCTGCTACCTATGCTGATAGCCTTGAGAGGTTATATCAGCTTCTCCTTGACGTGTAGATAAGCTCACGGGGCTCAAACCGGGTGTGTAGCTAACATTGGCCTCAGCAAGAGCAGTGCTTCGCAGAATCTACCACCGGATCGGAAACGCGACCCACTGAGAAGATCCGGCGAGAAGCTCAGTGGGCTGTGAACCGGAGCGAATTGAATGGAAATTACAAAGAATAAAAAATCGAATTAGATTCTTCTTGTTCTAACTAGTGCCCTCATAAGAACTGTATGTTAATAAATGTTTTTATTCGTAAATAAATTGCACAAAAGGATTTTTTTATTCATAGTTAAATTTCAATTTACCCGTCTATAATTATATTAGTTTGTTTTTTTATTGCTCAGGTGGTTGAACGAGCCCACGGTTCAGCTGATATTGAATGGTTACTGGAACCCATAGACACTAAGTTCTAAGTCTCAGTTTTACAGTACAACGGCTGCCCTATCCTTCAAGACGTTACGCATTATTATTTCAGGGCTGATATAGACAGAGCTCACAAGACATACGACCAGTAAGAGCCTGTATAATCTTATAAACTATTTACGTCAGCCTTCCTATTAGACCGCACTGGCAAATACCACTCACCGAACCGGGACGAAAGATAGGCAAAAATAGGCAGTTTCGTAGTCCCTACCCATGCGGGCTTACAATACCTACTTAGCAACTTACCATTTGACCACAGCTAACGACGTTTGAAATTTTCACAAACTTATATGCGTGGAGCTCTTTAGTAAAATCAAATAGAATACTTCACATTATATAAGGGTTGGTAATTTTTTTCGTTTTATTCAAAGCAATTTTACCATCCATATATTTACTTATGACGATACATTCTAAATTTGGTCAACTGCTTGATGACGCCAAATCCGTCAGTTTCACCAGAAGTTGAACGAAGCAATGAAACACAAAATAACGATGAAGTTCATTAACTTCAAAAAGATGCCACATGTAGGGTACTCTTTAAGAAAAATGTATTAGTTTATTTGTAGCCGGTCAAGGATTTCCTGGGCTTCTCTACATGATTGAAGGAAATTCTTCAGCAGTAAGCAACGATGTAGCCATCTCTTTGACTTTGCTATATTCGTGAATAACGGTAACTACTTACTGCTGCTCATCTGCCTACAACGTTAATAAAAAAGTTAACCATCAAACTAGCTATATGGTCCCGTAGCATTATGTTTTCATCAGAACTTAAATAATATTACAGTAATGAAACGTGGAGGATGATAATAGAAAGATTCCGTTTTATAGTTATCAACACAGTTCACGTATAGAATGTTACATACATACAAATTACTAGAAGATTGCACAAAGTGGGAATGAGTTGCTCGCTCCGGGCATTTCAATATTGTGGTGATTGTTACGTTATAATACTCATTGTAAAAATATCATATTTAAAAAAAAACTAATTAAAAAAAAAAAAAAAACTTATTAAAAAAAAGAAAAAGACATGCTCGCTGAGTTTCTTGCCAATTCTTCTCAGGACGGAGGCTAGTTCTTTTGAATTGGCGATAGTTCTTTTGACGTTCAACAAGTATGTACTTTCATTTATGTTGAATAAAAAAAAATTTTGATTTGATTTGATTTGATTTAATTGAGAAGTCGCCGTGGACTAAAGGCTTAGACACCCGGTGTACCTACTCTCATATCACGTGATGCGACTGTGCCGGGGTTCAAATCCCTGCATGCATATTAAAGAAATAGGTAGGTACTGAACATGTGTCCGTGAATTACTTTAGTAGTAAAAGTATAAAAAAATAGCAATAAAATGTTACTACATAGAGTGTAACTACCTCAAGACTCTACAGCTCTACACAAGCACACTACACCACTCTTGGTTGACTAATAATTCCTTAGGCATTAAGCCCTCCCCTGTACTTTAAGCTTAAAGTATGCAAAAACAATAAAATGCATGGTGATTATGAGTATGTATCGGTAGCTACCATAGTCCCGACTAATACTGCTTTGAATAAAATACAATAGAATGACCTCAAGTCTCAGGATGGGTGACGCAGCTTACGATATGATGAGTATGGGCTTTGGTGACCACGAAACCCCAGAATGGTCATGAGTTCGTATACATCTAGGGCAATAAATAAGGAGTTAATACAAAACAGGTAATATTATTTTATGTTTGCTGTATGCACTAGGTTTGAGTTCATAATTCTTCTCTCCTTTTGCGTGCCTACTGGAAGAGATTTCAACATGAAATAAGTAGTGCCCTTGTACTCTGTATCCTTATTGTCGTGTTTTTTCTAACAGCTGTGTGTACAAAATATATGGAATAAATAATATAATAAATAAATTAATGTTGTTCTTTATTGTATTGATAAGAACGCGTTTTAATTACCTAGATTATTTTGTAAATTAGCTTATCTTTTTGAAATAGGTGTGCCTTGTGATAGGTTCACCGCGTTAAATTATAAAAAATACCTACATAAATTTTTCGCTCATAGATCTATTTTCGACCTTAATCAAGTGGACACCTAAGCACTGATATTTTTTTATATATAATATTTTCTCGTTTTTTTTTTGGTTAAAGAGATTTTGAAAAACGGAAGTAATTTATTTATTTATTTTATTGATAACATCATAACTCGTTCGTTAGTAAACAAACAAAAATACCTCAAAAAATAGAGTAGGTAATGGAGATTAACTATTTTATTTTATCTATTTATCGTACATCAGTGTGAGTGTTTCAGATCAGAACGGTATTTGATACTCTCGGCTATCAGAAAATAGGGGTATGCGATCTTCGAGCCCTATTGCTACTAATTCTCTGTTCCAGTCGTATTCTTACCAGTTTTCCAGGCCGACTTCATAATAAATTCCTACACAATACTGGTAGGGCACATCGTAAGCCTGCAGGGACCAAGTTCCTGTCGATTTTGTCCGCGAAGCAACCGTATGTCCCGACTTACACTGTAATGTATCCATTAATCATATACAGTTGAGACTATTTGAAGATTTGTTTCAAAGTGGAGGACGTTGATATCTACGTTGGGGTGTCTATAGGCTTCGATAAAGTCAAAGTTAGTCTCGAGCTGGTTTTCTGCATATTCAAAAATCTTTTCTTGTGTGTAGTACTTCGAAAGTCAAATAATATTGAAACTGTTTATTATTAATGTACCAACATCCACGGAGCAAAAATATTAAAAAAATAATTTATCGTCACAAAAAAATAATAAAAAAATTTGATAGACATTTCCTTTCTTCACTAGGACGCTGCAGGAAGTTTCCGAAACAAAACTCTGGAAGAAAAGGCCAACAGATGGCGCTGTGTTAAAAAAAGCTGTGTTTAATAGTCTTAAAGCCGTTTTCAATTAACTAGTGGTCCCGCAGTAGTCGAAATTCGACTATAATTAATTGAAATTAGAAGTCTCAACATTATTATGGTTCTATTGTTACAGATTTCGCCAAGACTACAACACTATAGACAATACTCGTAATATTAAAAATAAACAATAGTATTGTTAAGTTATAGTATTGTTATTAACCTATTCTCAATTTGACTACAGACTTTAAGCAATAACAAAAATTTCACAATAAACAAAGAGTATATGTGTGTGTGTGTCAAATACATTGTAGTGTGTGTAATGTTTTCTTTATTGATTTAATGTATCTTTTATGCATTATTTTAATAAAAATATTAGCATTGTGCACTTCTTATCTATATTCTCTATAAGTGTGGAAAATTTCATACTCCTCCGTCCGCGCAATTTTCGTAAAAAGGGATACAATATTTTTGCTTCACGTATTAATATTTAGATATAAGATAAAAAAAGGTTCCATTTACAGTAATATGAGGCTTAGGAGTTAGAGATAAAATTCTGTACCCATACACAATAAGGTAGCAAGTTTTTCGTATATTGTTCTTTCTATACGTTCTCAGATCTGTTTCTTTTAAATAATACTACGAGTATTATTGCTGCTATATCTGACATAGTAAAATGTATAGACTTTTACAATCATATACAATGAAATATCTTGACTGTTGAAATCCTCAATCAAATAACTGAAGGAACAATTTTTTTTTATTTTTTATTGTTACCATTTTTGGCAGACGAAAAAACGGCACACCTCATAGTAAGTAGTGACTGTAATTCATTAGAAATTTTAGAGGCACACACCCACTTACTACTAATTATATACTAGTACTAATAAATTAATAGACTTCTTTTAAACATATTCACCTTGAAGATTTAATTGTAAGAGATAATTTTGTACCCACAATACAAACACACTACATGAACTTTTGCCTCTCTTTTGCCATGAACCTCTTGTGTGTTCGCACGGGCAGGTACCACTGCCCTGCCTATTTCTACCGGGAAGCAGTAATGCGTTTCGGTTTGAAGGGTGGGGCGGCCGTTGTAACTATACTGAGACCTTAGAACCCATATCTCAAGGTGGGCGGCGGCATTTATGCTGTCATCTACAACGTAAATGCTGCCTATGGGCTTCACTAACCACTTAACACCAGGTGGGCCGTGAGCTCATCTACCAATCTTAGACGAGTGATTCTAAAACTCGGAGATCGCAATAATAGTTTTCGAACTGCTACAAAGAATCGGCCGAGTTTGCTATACTGATTCTTTACAGTTTTGTGGCTTTTTTGTGGAACTGGTGATAGAGTAACAACGTTATTTGACATTCCACTCTGTTATGATGACATTTTAGTTTCTATTCCTTATACTAAATATATTATGTATGTATATAAAAGACTCACAGTAAATTTGACACACAAATTTGTTTTTTTTAGTTCAGGTGGATTTTTCTAGAAGTTAATTTCAATACCCCAATGTGATTAGTAACGTGGTTAGTTAGGTAATGTGGTAAGCTTAACACAATATTACGAACAATCACAGTAGTCATCATTCCACAGACTTTCACTGTTTACTTCCACATAGGCATCCTTTAATGACCCGTCCTGTACTATATCGGCTTACCCCACGGATTCCTGCGATCTCCAACAGGCTAGTTCGTATAAGGAATCAAAGAGATAACAAAAATAAAAATATAAAGTATTACTTCCTCGTGATTTCTGAAGTCATCGTGGCCTAAAGATTAAGACTTCCGGATTATTCGTACATATCTAGCAATGTACCGGTGTTCGATTCCCGCAGGCGGGTACCAAGGAATGACATCGTGGACTTAATAAAAATAAAAAACCTGCAAATTAAAATTTGCGTAATTACTGGTGGTAGGACCTCTTGTGAGTGCGTAGGGATACTACCCGTTACTGAGACCTTAGAACTTATATCTCAAGGTGGGGGGCGCATTTACGTTGTAGATGTCCATGAACTTCAGTAATTATGGGTGGGCGATAAGCTCGTCCATCAATCTAAGCAATAAAAAAAAGATAAATATAATATTAAAAAATTATTAATATTAGTACAATAGTGAAACCTGTCCATATTTGAACCATAAGAATGGGTCAAATACTTTCATACGTAGTATGCTAATGGGCTAAGCCTTCAAAGGCGGTATTAGCGTTCACTCACGTCCCGCACCATCCAATAAGCGTGTATTTGCTACCACTGAAAGAAGTGAAACTTGGATTCGTAATTCTGTAAACTATGAACATGGTGAATTATTTGATAATATTTCTAAAACTTTTTTTTTACTAACATCAATTAACTATATGTTACTGTATTGCAAAATTTATCTAGATATGTTACACAGTGCAAAGCTAGGCTACAAATCTCTGTGTGATAATAGCTTTTGTGCATTATGAATCTAAGCATCATTCGTAATCAACATGTATGACTTTTAATTACCAAAATCTGATTTGTTTATATAGTCTGTAATAAAGTATTTTTACTATTAAATAATTACATAATAATATGTTTGATTACCTTCGTTACAATGTAACATTTAATGAAGCAATGTTCATTACAATTTAAAAATCATAGTAATGGGGCTTCCCTTACACAATCGACAGATGGCGTTACACTTGGCTACCACATTACGACTACAATTTCTAGAATACATATTTTTGTTTACATTTGAAAGCATAATTTTTATACCTACCCTTTTTTATATCTGAACATTCTCATTAAACTTTATTGACAAAGTCATTGTTTGCTTTCTAAAAAAGTTAAAAAAAAAATGTACTAAGTCTGATTTTGATTAAATTCCAATACTTTCTAGTTCTAAAACAGGAAAGACCATAGCTTGAAATTTTATTAAAAATACTCACTCCAATTTTGGTTCAATTTCAATCGTGTCTAGTTCTACAGTAGGAAAGTCAATAATTTGATGTAATTAAAACAGATAACTTGATAACAAAATAACAGATAACAAGTAACTTTTTTGAATATGAGAACAAAGTAACACTTTCTTAGAAGAAAAAACGTAAATTGCATCAATTCGTACACTAAATTTAGCAAGGTTTATTTCTCTGCGACTGTCTAAGTACAAAAGCATAAAATTGTCTTAGGTTCATAGTTACATACAGCGGCAGCGTCTCAGCGAAAGTAAGAGAGTGACGTTCGCCGCCATTAGTCAGGCTGTCACCCCTTGTCAAAGGCCTGAACTCGCCCTCTCAACGCGTCGACCTTACGCCAATACTGTTGCTAAACACTTGTGCTGACTGACAGCGTGTGACGTTATTAAAATGTTACCCAGCGTACTTGTTAGTTGAAGCTTAAAACGCCGTGGATAGAATGAAATACAGACCTATTGAATATTATTATATAAAAATTTCCCTTTTTTTTTTTTTTTTTTTTTTATATTGCTTAGATGGGTGGACGAGCTCGCAGCCCACCTGGTGTTAAGTAGTTACTGGAGCCCATAGACATACACAACGTAAATGCGCCACCCACCTTGAGGTATAAGTTTTAAGTTCTCACGTATAGTTTCTGAAGATTGTGGGACTAAATTCGTAGTAATCTCGGTAACTGAAAGTTGAATCAAGAGCGTGTTAAATGACGATTTAGTTGGATGTTAATGGAATATATTTAACCTATTATTATTGTAATAAAGATTTCTGGGCATTACTTTTTTTAAACTAATATATCCTAAAAGGTCTTACCATCTAACTATGAATTACTCGTTTATTTTAAAATGTAACACATTATATTTCTGGATATCTTGGTAATGATAAATAAAACCACATAAATTTTATTAATGAGAGTTTATTTAAACTGATTGACGCTCCTTTCTGCAATATTTTCCTTCGCAAGGCATACCTGCAAAGAAAATATAAGATTAGTTAATTAAAAAAAACTTTGTCAAATGAACTCACAGTTCCTGTTTTATGTTATAGGCCATTGATTGATCTCGAGGTGTAAAGTCGAATATCAATTGTATGTAAGCATTTTAGTTTTTTGTAAGCATAGATGGGCCGGAGGAGTCAAAGTCCCCCTGATAAGCAACTCAATTTTTTTCGACCTTTGCTGATAAGCCTTGAAAGGCTATTTTTCATCTTCACCCTAACGCGTAGGTGAGCTCACGAGGTTCAAACCGGGAGTGTTGCTAACACTAGCCTTAGCAAGAGCAGTGCTTCGTAAAATCTACCACCGGATAGGAAACGCGACCCACTGAGAAGATCCGGCGAGAAACTCATTGGGCTGTGTCTATGGGATCAAATAATGGGCTACCTTCAAACTACCGCTTTGTGCTAGAAATATCGTAAAGCAATACGATGGTACAATGTCGTCTGTGCCTACAAAATTGCTTACATCCAAAACGGATGTGTTAACGTTAATAAGTTACGTATTATTCAGTGAAAAACGTTAAACAACGAATTAAAATAATGAAGCACTTTAATGAGTTTTCTTGAGCGAACAAAAAAGCTGTAAAACTTCGCGAAACTTCGAGTTCAACTTTTGTTTTGTTTGCCCCTTCCGGCCAGAGACGACTTTTGTCGGGAATCTTGTCTACTCGATACTTCCATTAATTAAATTAGTTTTTAACCTAAATAAAACACAGTGGCTCCCGGTTTTAAATAAAATACAAAACGTATTTTATATTTGAAGGAATACTAAGGCAATATAAATCTTTTCATACATTGTCTACAGAATATGGAATTATGCCAAGAGCAAAATTAACATTTTAGTATTATAAATATCTAAACATATTGTAGAATTCGGTATATACATAATTATGTACAGCAAATGAAAATACTAAGCATTTGGAGGAGTAATCTGTACTAAAAAGTGTAGTAGATTAAATTTAAAATAATTACAAATGGTTCTGTCTGTCTATTTTGAGAACATCTCCAGAACTACTACACGATTTCAACCAAATTATGTACAAGAATAGTTTGACTCCCGAAAGAGAGTATAGGTAGAAGTTACAAGTAAGGTTGTAATCAACTATTATCAAAATACAGTGGCGTATGAGATACGAGGTGACGGCTATCTTCTGACGTACTTACGTGGGTCACACCTGTGTCCTAGTGCGAGTTTTTTAACCTTCTCGATAGAGTAAAAGCTCACTCAAGTTTATATGGTTGTATGGAGTTGAAACGTTTGCCTTTAGGGGCGCTGTTCCAACTGCGTACAAATTTTGAGTTAACTTTAACGCTATCGAGGACGTTAAAAAACTCACACTAAACACACCGATCCCTAAAAATTAGTACCAGCCTACGACTTATGTAAAGAGAACATCAGACCTAGACATCATCAATCTGAGACGCGTAGAAGCTTCAATTCTATTGTTTAAATGAATTGTTTGCCCTTGCCGGTTTTTAA
Organism: Bombyx mandarina; assembly: GCF_003987935.1. Next base: position 1,150,522 of record NW_021011489.1, on the reverse strand, counting down.
GCATTTTTTTGCTAATAATATAGACGGTATCTACCTGTTCTTGCACACAATACGCCCTATCATTAGTTAAAAGGCATGGAAATAGTCAGACCGGCTGTTAATCGGAAAACACGAGTCTTGTAATAATTGCCGTAAGGAAACAAGCAAATATCCCATATGACGGTAAGTGATTACTATTGCTCATTGACATTAACAATGCCAAGAGCATAGCCGAGCCGGTAGATACTGCTAATTTTGGGGCAACTTTTATTTTTCTGGTACACATGATGTCTTATGTTGCCCTTGTTAACACGGCAACCGAACTATATATAGGTTTGTCATCATGTCTATGGTAACAATAACAAGGTAGGTAAAGTAGTAGTTGTGAAATATAGTCAAACTTATTAACTACAACACAGAATAGGTACCAGAATCACCTTAAGGCAAAAGTAGTTTGCGCGAAAAACAATACGTTGTTATTGTAAAGCGCGTACAATAATAATTATTGAAAGAACCAGGTTACCGAAGGCTCTGGTGCGTCGCTCAAACAATGCTAACTTCCATTTAGCTGTCAGTCAAAAACAATTTGGAATTTGGTGCGCGTGGAGGGTCGGACAGGGGCAGTGGAAAACGTTTATTTATTTCTATGGAGCTGTAGTAAATGTGCTAGTTTCTTTTTTATGTTTAATTTTGAGTAGATCACAATGGTGAAAAAATTTTTAAGGTCACATTAATTTTTTATTTTTTTACGCGTGATAAATTAAAAAAATATTTAAATATGGTTTTTAATATAAAAAAAAAACATACTATACCTATACTTGTCAAGATTTTCTCAAATTGAAACAATTTAAATATACATACAAGCATCGCTACTTTTAATTGATCTCAAGCTTTGATATGCTTATTAAAATTAACTGACACACCTAAACAAAAGATTGCTATTAATGAAAAGTATATAGAAATGGCAACTCTATATAAATCACAATTGTTCTTCCACGTTACAGAAACGGGCCGGTTGCCGCGCCATCCATCATTTCCTCCATCCACTCGCCGGGTTAAGCGCATAAGTGACATTGACGCCGATCCCAACCAATCTAAGATGAACCTTCTAACACACCACATTCAAACCAAATGAATTATTGCTCCAAATAACGAGAGAGATCACTTTAATATGGACGTACCGTTCTTGGGCCGTCAAGTTACGTTACGTTACGTTTTGATTCGAACTGTGAGTGACAATCAGGCAGTTCTATTTAAAATTAAGAACACAATACACTAAAAGAATATTGTGTTCATTTGTTCTTACAATAAATGCTCAATTAAATTAATAACAGTTCTTAGTGAGTTAATGGTATAATGGTATAATTTTATCTTTCTCAACAGGCAGCAAGCATTATATATTTCTAATCCTTTAAATTCCTCCATAAAATACATGTACATTTAAGTTATTTTATGATGAAAACAGCTCATGCAATAGTAAGATCTGTAAGTTTTTGAACTGCTTTTATTGGTTTCGTTGATATCTGTCGGAAAAAAACTGAGTTTGCTTTGTATCCTACTTCTACTTATTTCTCAGGAGGCATATTATGTAATATAAGCCAAATACAATTGAGTTATTGGTATGATGAAACTTTGCAGCCAATAATTCGCATATCTCTGCTAAAGTCTTAAATATTTAGTTCATTAGGTATATGTAAATTAATTAACACTACATTATTGTGCCTTTGTCAATCTTCAATTAAAAAACCGAATTCATCGATCATGTTTCTCAAAGAGTTATCGAAATAATAGGAAATAGGTAACTAGGAGCAAATCACGCGCGGTCATCCGGTTCTAATTTAGAATTCCCTGTGTTATGGGTATCAGATACTGACAAACACTAAGCAATAAAAAATAAACACACACTTACATATTAAATACATGCATACATATATAGATAATAAGCACACAGACAAAGAGCAAACAAACCTGTTCATCACACAAAGTTTGCCCGATATAGGAATCAAACCCACGATCCTCGACGCAACATTCAGGTGCGCTAACTACATCACCGAGCCCATAGACAAAACGAAGTAACTGCATATTTTAAGTATAATTTTTATAAGTGACTCGCAAATCAGACGAGCTTTTTTGAAACGATTAGTATGAATATTTATTGTTGACGAAGTATTTATAAGCCATAATTATCCTTAAGAACCCTCATACAGCGTGGATATTGGTTAATGTTCAACATGAAATTTATTTAATGATCCATTCATCGGAAGCATTCTGCGATATTTTTCCAAGATAAAATGCAGTGCCTCTGAGACCGCAAATTGAGTTATTATGAATTTTGTAAAGGCGTTAAAATACAAAATTATAATAACGGCCATTAAACAGTGGCGAAGTGAGCGGCCCACAATATTTTGGTGTTTAAATTAGCAAATATCATAAGGGATATCAGAGAAGATTTTAATATTTGCTGAAATATTTTTTGTTCATGGAAATTAATACCAATTTTGTAAAGATATTGTTATGACTGTTTTGGTTGGCAAGAGAGTGTTAACTATGAATGTGAGAGGCTATAATAGAGGAAGAGGTATACCTAAGAAGAAATGGATGGATTGCGTGAAAGACGATATATGTAAGAGGGGAGTGAGCGAAGAAATGGTATATGATAGAGGAGTATGGAAGAAGAAAACATGTTGCGCCGACCCCAGGTAGCCGAGAGAAGGCCAGGAGAATGATGATTATTATGACTGTTTTTAGAAGCTAAATTATAATAATAATTATTTTGATTCGAACATTTATTTTATCTCCTTTTTTCAGTATTGTAAGGACTAGTTGTACTATCAACATAAAACATAATAATAGGGGTTAAAGTATGAAATTGCCGTTCTATTGCTATACGTACCTACGTATCTACGCTATCTATACGTACTTAAAATTGACATAGAACCTTCATGGCTTGAGATTTTTGAGTGAAACTTTTTTCAAATGATACCTATGAGGTTCTTCTTTTAAAAAATGTGCAATATTTGATTATCGACTTTCCACAGTGTGAGTGAATTGTATATTGATTGGATGGCTGTGTGATTAAGTACCACAACTCTGCCGATTTCTGCCCCGAAACAGTCATGCATTCAGACTTTAAAGGCGGTGAAGCCTTTCACACCACTGAGCCCGGTCTACGGCTCTCCTCATCCACTTCTTGCAGGCCACCATTCGAAGGTCATCGCACCACCTAGCCAGGGGGCGTCCCACGTTACTTCTTCCGCTGCGCGGTCTCCACTGGACTACTGTGGGCTGTTGATGATGATGATGATGAAGCCTTTATGCTGTACAGTTTAGACTTAGTCCTCATGTTTTAATATGGATGGCAGCTTTCATATTTACTTGTCTTTGAGTTACGGTAACCGCTTTTAGGTAGACTGTGACGTCATTGACCAGATATAGCATTAAAAAAACATTATGAAATTAAAAAAATACCTTAAGCTTGAACTATTGCAAAGTTAAAGGATTTAATAAATACTTTTTTATTTTTATTTTATTCATTTTATCGCGATAGCGGTATTTATAGAATGACCTTCATGTTTCTAAAACAGTCACCGGGGAAAGCTCTTTAGAGGAACAAACCAAAAAATGAATGCAAAAATTTTAATCGAAGGTTTCCCTCCGGCATTGATCAGACGATCTGCGTTCGAACGTCGTCAGTGGAGCGTTGTTGATAAATGATCAGTCAGACCGGGACAATGCGCTCTGCAGATTCTTTTGTTGATCCACCCGCTTTTTGTACGGACACTGATGTTTCTGTAACGTGATGTGTCCGCGACGTGGCCCCTTGCATTTTTTTTCGTGTGATTTTTGGTAACGGCTCGAGGTGTGTGATACATTTTGTCCAATATAAAGAGATTAGTACATAATAAACGACACCTAAAAAATCGAAGAAGATGGCCGCTGATGCCGATAAATGAGCAACCGCCTTCAATGCAACTGTAATTCATGAATAATATATTATGTAAATACTGATTGTTTTGTAATTGTCTAAAAGAGCACTACCCCATTTTTCTGTGGGAATTTGCGTTATAGGTATACATTCATATGGCATTATGATGCAATCGCATTTAATGTGATTGCCATTCTATCTCTTCATCAATCCTACTGGAAAACACTCGTGAGTTCCAGCTTGAAGGGTGAGCCTCAAGTTCTAAGATGAGAGATGACACTCACCATAACTGATTACCAGATGGACCCTGAGATATTATGCCAAGTCAAAGCTATAAAAATGGCTGATTCAAACTAGAGCGTGCGACTGCGTCAGAAACAGGTACCTACTTACGAGGTGTCAACGTACATCCTACTTCTATAGACGTAGTGGTAATAGTAAATCTCATACCCCATCCTGTAGACCGAATGGTAAACAGTCGATGTCGCCCAAAACACGTCATTACAGATCCTTCCGATCATTTAACGGTGCTTTTAGGTACCACAAGGACCGGTCACCGTCCTCGTCGAACCCGTCGCTGGCGACAAAGGGCTCGACGAGCGAATTAACCGTTAGACACAGCCCACTGAGTTTCTCGCCGGATCTTCTCAGTGGGTCGCGTTTCCGATCCGGTGGTAGATTCTGCGAAGCACTGCTTTTGCTAGGGTCAGTGCTAGCATCACTCCGGTTTGAGCCCCGTGAGCTCACCTACTAGCTAAGGTTACGCTGAAATAGCCTCTCAAGGCTATCAGCTTAGGTAGAAAAAAAAAGGTAAATTGGGGAGGCTGGATTCACATACCACCCATATTTTGTATTTCGAATGGTCGAACAAATAATTGTGATACACCATAGTGTAGGTACTATACAATGTGTATCATAATTAAGCTTTTATTTATTGTTTAGATCTCTAATAGACGTTTTATGTTAATTTCAGTACGTTGCCTTCAGACCACTTAACGATTACTAAAATTTCGAAGACACAGTACCTATAACTTATTCTATTTCTGTTCTTACCTAAAATGATCAACGTAACGCGATGCATCAAAAGCAAGTTTATCTTAAAAGCGTAATAAATAATTTCTTCTCCCCGTCGCACTAATTGCTGTATACGTTACAATTATGTTGTAATTTATGTACTTTGATAACGCTACTTTGATTACTCGTGTGATCAAAGCATGAAATTGTACATGTGTCGGTTCTGTTTTTGTATTAGTTTCATAACTATTTGAGGTAAATTTGAATGTACGTAATGACCTGCCTTAAAATTAATTAAAAAACGGAAAATTTAAACGATATGTTACTGAATTAATTAATTTAATTATTTACTAATGAAAACGAGGCAGTCTTCGTTGTGAGTGTCGCTAGTGCTTCAAAATATTCATTTGCACATAGAATTCGCGGCTTGAAGTAGAAAGACCCACGCGAGGGGAACAATGCGGTAAATACACTAAGCAAATAAAAATCCTAACTATAGTCATCTTAGGCATGCCAACAGTTTTGAAATGCGATTTTAAGCTTTATTGCCAAAGAGAAGGTGCAAAAGTCATTTAAAATCCAGATTAGTCAGCGCCTTAAGCGGTTTCTCTCGTAAATTTCTCGCAGTAAGTACCATCGCTCATGTTGAGATATTAGATCAAAGTTTTACAACCATCCGAATATTGACTATCCCGCTGCAGCGTAATTGTATGTTTTTTTTTTATTGCTTAGTTGAGTGGACGAGCTCACAGCCCACCTGGTTGTTAATGGTTAGTGGCTACTGCAGCCTATAGACATCTACAACGTAAATGCGCCACCCACCTTGAGATATAAGTTCTAAGGTCTCAGTATAGTTACAACAGCTACCCCACCCTTCGAACCGAAACGCATTACTGATTCACAGCAGAAACAGGCGTTACCTAACCATGTGGACTCACAAGAGGTCCTACCACCAGTCAAAATCCAGTATCGAATTACATTATCAATTATAATGCAATTGAACTACTTCATGTCAAATAGGTGTCAACCTCGATATTCTGTTGTTTGTGGGATTCAAACACTCTTCAACATCAGCGGATGATGAATTTATCTGACAATAGATTTAGACCTATTTTGTTTCAATTAATTGAATTAATTAAATGAATGTATCGTGCATGGCATGCTTTATTCTGGAATCAGTATTCCCGAGATTAAAGCGGCACTTGACGTTCATATGCAAAGGGCGTAAAAATTCGAATTGACAATATCAACTTAGTCACAATTAATTACCAATAATTTAAGGCCAACTTCTGTGGTCCACATATTCAAAAAACAAATTAATTCAACCCGTCAATTTAATGCTTATTAAGTCTGTAAAGGCATGGCTACATGACAACGATGAAGATGGCATAAAATATAAAAGGATCTTCACTGTGTTGCGCTTTCAAAACTCGATAGAAATGCTTGAACAGAAAGAAACTGTTTCTTTAAAAAAGGAGTGGATATTGATAAAAATAAAATGGGATTTTAAACTTTAGATCCTTTATTGTATAAGACATGGCAACACAGTGAAAGAGAACGTTGCGCCTCTTATTAATAGTACTAAGTCGTAATGTCGTGAGGCCTTGTCGCATCGAGGTGATATTGCTGTACAGCCTTGTACAGATGTAGCCAAGCCCTAACATAAATGCATTAGTAGATATAAATCCAAATACTATGGAATTCAAATATCCATTAGAAGGTTTCTTTTGATACAATTTCAATGAGCACACAGGTTCCTTCGAAGCTCGATTAATTAGGTTTACCATTCAACGATTCAATGTATGAACGGACAACGTTACGTGTACAGTCGACGATTCATACGTTCAAATAAATTAGTCATTAATGTTAAGCTGTTAACGGCTATGCTTTGTTTTAGTAGTAGCAAGCGTTGTTTGGTTTTATTAGGGTGTTTTCAAAGTTTTATATTATGAGGATATAATTACTAATAACTAGAAGTGTGACGTTCGTGATTACAGGTATCTAATTTGGTTTTTTTATAAATGAACTGTTGAGAAAAAAAAAAGTTTTTAGTTTTCCTTACTTATTATAGGGTATCAATCACCCTATTATAAGTATGCGCAGAATAAAGGTGGTTTTTTTTGTGTCCCCAATGCATGAGTTAATCTCGTCCATTACCTATTACAACAATACTTCTGACCTATAGAAAACATAACATTCGTACTATACAAATATCTGGTCAAAAAGCCACAAATATCATTTTGATTGGGGTATTTATTTCTTTTCTATTCAACACGAATCAATCTTAGTATTGGCAATCCGTTTGCATAGTGTAGTCAAGTCACTTTCAAAGTAAAACGGTCAACGGTATCTTTAATTTCTTAAAGTTTATTTCCACGTTAGTTGTTCTGCATATCTATTAAAATAAGTTAAACTTTTTATATAAATATCTCGCGATTCTGTGGAAGATATTCGTCGAAACAGTTTATTATGTAATGTATTCTAATAATGTTTTCAAATGTGTACGATTTCACATTTTTACCAGAGAAAGCTATAAGCTACGTCATCCCAAGGTCAATCAAGATCATCCCGTCATCCCATCTTCTTTAGGTCAAAATTTCTGCAAATATACGGATTATTGGTCTCTTTGTGCAATTTTACAAATAAGTGAATATTGTCAATTGTACTAGGAAAAGTTAATTTGATTCATTAATTTTCATAACAGCCTGTATGTAGAGCGTAGTTAATACACGTCATCTTTTATCTTAGATGAGTCATAAGAAACGTTTTGATTTGATTAATGATTTGTTAATGATGATGAGGTGTGTAAATTATTGTTGTAGAAATATCGCATGTTCGTTTCAGTTTGGAAAGAATATTTAAAATAAAGTAAGAAATGTATTTTTTTAATACTATTTGTTTTATTATATGAGGGCTCTTGTAGCGATCGGTCGATATAATATGATCGATTTAACTTAAATTTACTTAGCTCAAAATTATAAAATTTACTTAAGTTGACAGAAAGATCCAATTTTATTATTATAATTATTTATTATTTATATTATTATTATTATATTTAGCAGGGCAAATAATAAAAATATACCTAAATTCAACGCTACTTCAAAGTTACAAAGTTCTATCACAAACGCATTCCTTTAGTAGACGGACAATGTTAACACCTATGTTTTCCTTCCTTCATAAATTACTTCAGAAAACATTGCTTCTTCTTCTACTCTGTATCTTCTACTAGCACGGTAACTAAATCTCTTATAAAACCATTTAAAATGAAAAATAACAATACGAAACTGTGATTGTGTATATCTGTAATTTTACTGTATTGCAGAAAATAATTTTTGGGATCAAAAAAAGTATTTACTTACCTCGTCTATTTTATTAGAATGATGGTTGTTTTTTCAGTTTTGTAACGATCTAATTAATATAATTGAGTTATTCAAAACATTATCGAAATATTGTCAAATTTATACTATATTTCATCAGATATGAAGCAAAATTAAACAATATTAAACAAAATATGATCTGAACACAAGCAGCCATCTTGGTTGAATGGCCGCCGCGCGTGCGTATCAGTGACTTACCCTTTGCAAAGGGATGACAGTTTTTTGTCTCTTTCACCCACATGGGTTGTGCTATAGGTTGTCTTTTTTTTAGGATGCCTATTGTTATTCTCTATTGAAAAGGCAGAAGGGTCGACTTTTAAATGTAAGGGAGTTTTACGTGTGAACTAGTATGAAGTTAGTTACATTTCGAATTATGTTACATTTTGTTTATTTTTTGATAATTAATGATTTAAGTATGAGACGAACTACGAAAAATATTTTTAATATGTATCACGTTATAACGTTTATTATTAAAAAAATATTTGTATACTTATTATTATTATTAGCGTTTTATAAATATTGTTTAGAAGAATACAATTTGTTGCGGTCGGAAGTTAGACATCCTATTTCCTGTTAGTAAGCAACCGGCAATGTTTTCTTCATTTGCTCTAGTTGAGTATAGAAGCTCTCAGTACCCCTGGTTCATACACATTATAACGTGTTTGCCACCACCTTGAGAGACCATCTTGGCACATGAGAGATTGAATAACGGCTCGTTTAAAACCTTTAAACCTAATGCTGGAATTGCTTTGCTGCCAAAGTAGACGCGATGGTATTATCTATCGTCTATCGTCTATAGACAACTAAAAATCGCCCGGTGTGCTAGTATCGAACGAGGCGACAAAACCGTAGTTCTAACAATTAATAAAATCCGTACTTAGCACATGTTCATTAACCACTTCTACAATAAAGAGATAGCATCGTAAGATAAAAATCAGACTCAAAAAAAAATGCGTAATTACTTCTTGTTGAGCGTATTAACTGTAAGCCCGGACTCATGTCTCAAGGAACTCTCCTTATCCGGTATCCTCGTCGTACTATTTATCGATTTCGAAAATCATTTAATACCAATTTGGCCATGAGCTCCGTCATTGTCTATACATGAAATAAAAAAGCTTTATTTGGCTTTCAAAGCAAAAAAAGAAATAATGGTTCCGTAAGCTCATTATAATCTTGTTAGCAAAATCACAACATGCTAACAAAAAAATCAATTCCATCTATATATTAAAGAAAACAGGTAGCCAAGAAGGATTACTCATCAAAATTTTCGAAAGCGGCTTCCTATTCCTAGTCAAAACATGTCAAATTTTCAAATCTGTTTGCCGACAAAAGTCCCTAAAGGCAAGCTAACAGTATTTAAAAATTCGTCCCTTTCATTGAAGGGTTAGTCATTGTTAAACGATTGCGATTTTGTTTGCTTGTGTTAATTTTAAACGGATCATTTTTGGATTACATAAAGCTTTTTTTATTGTTTTTAAATAATGTCATAAATTGAGTTAAGATAACCACTCCACAGTAATTTTTGTTGTTTGGCAATATCAGAATCTCAGAGCTCCTAATTATTAAAAGTTAAATTAAAAACACATTCAAGGATTTAAAATCTTTAGTTTTTAAAAACTAAATACTAAAATACTAGCACGCATGAATGTTACCACTATATATGGATTTGGGCATACCCACCATACTATGATGGTGACAATACAGGGTTGTGCTTTAGCCCAAAAAACAAAATCTAAATGCTAGTTAGGTATATATCCAGAACGAAGCCTTGTTATGACTGAGACATAATTTTTAGGTTTTTTTTTAAATTGTAATCCAAGATACTTTTATTTGCTGAGGTAACATCTCGTGGTATATTTTCCCCGGTTTTATTACTTTATTAAAACAGATATAAGAAGCTTGTGATGGTTGCCTTTGAAATTAGTACACATCCAGTCTTCTGCTTCAACTGTTTTGTAGGCTTTTATTCACTTTGGCCATTAACTTCACGACACCTGTTAACTTTACGGAAAACTTGTAAAAAGAAAGTACTGGAAAGTAGCAATTCAAAACTCCTTTGTATTTATAGCGCCTTTTATTTGACTAGACAATTGACAAATAAGTCTTAAAGAATCAATCTTAATTACCTATACTGATTATGTATTATATGTGCTTATGTTGATGATTTCAACTAAATAGGAACTATGTTTTATTTCAACATAATATTAATATTTACAATGATTTTCATATTCATATCTAAATTGAACTTATTCTAAAACCTTAGTATTTTTTTCTTTGTCCACTGGTTTTATTTCGGAATTCCAAATTAATTATTTAATAAATGTTATCAGTGACATTCGGTTTTTCAAAGCATTGTGGATTTTTTGTAATTTTCCATGCTTTAGATTTAAACAATTTTAGAAACAAAAAAACACACTGTTAGAGTGAGTATCCAACGAACATTAATGCATAAAAGTAAAGTTAATTTATAAACCACGAAAATCTTTACACTGTTTTAGTATTAAGCCGATAAATATGTGCTTGTTAAATATATTATGTAAACATTAAAAAAAAATTAATAATAGTATTAAACCGGTCACTTAACTGATTGAATCAACTGAAATTAATGTTGCTTTTAAGCAGCAATTATGTTGTGCTTTTGCGGTCACATCTTCGGTAGCATTCCGCCATATGGCGGCATCATGCAATGTGACATATTTTCCGGTATGTGACCTATATTTGGTTGCACCGAACCGGCATGATAATTGGGATATTCTGGCAAACCAATTTGTTGCCGCGGATCTATGTATTCAGATACATTGTTACCTAACTTCGTAGCACCGATATCATCTAAAGCGAAGGGTTCCGGCGAAGTGGTAAGTTTTCCGTCTTTCTTCGCTTTCATTCTCCGATTCTGGAACCAAATCTTGATTTGACGTTCTGTCAATCCTAATGCATGTGACACTTCGATCCTTCGTCGTCTAGATAAGTATTTATTGAAGTGAAACTCTTTTTCCAACTCTAGTGTTTGAAATCTGGTGTAAGTCTGTCTTGTTCTTTTTGAACCTTCCTTTTTAGTATCCCCTGAAAAAAAAAAAACATAACATTCGAATTATTCAATGACTTTTTTAAATTTCATCTTTTGAAACTCTAAATAACTTTTTAGTTTACATACCACTGACTCCTTTCATCCAAGGATAATATGCTTGCACTTCGGGAGCAGCGGCCATTTTGTTCTCAGTATAATCCGCATTATCCCCGCCTGCTTGGACCCTCGTCATAGTATCCTGACAAGGCTCCGCGGCACCCATCGATGACTGTGCGACTTCGTTCGGCGAAGGCGCTCCACCCACGGCATCTTTCTTGATTGACGTTTGATCGTCAACTTTTTGGAATCCACCATGAAATTGCGACAAATTGCATTCCTTCCCAGATGTTGTTTCATTATTTTTTTCCCAATTATTATTTTCAACGTATGGAACTTGCTGCGAAATTTCACGTGTAGAGGAATTATCGCATGCCGGAAAATATGGTTGATTTTGACTTTTTGTTTTCGGCTTTGTCAATAGAGCTCGCAAATGAGGAGAATCATCTCCTAGGGGGCTTATAGATTTAAAATCACTGGTTACGCTTTGCGGAGAGCCGTAGTTTTCTGAAATACTGCATTGTCCTGGTGAGTTCATTGACCGCACATCAGTAACCTTTTCAACTACACTAGTATTGCAAAGCATGTTTGTTTGATTATAATTGTAGTTACCATATTGCTGTTGTGTATACTGATTCATTTCTTGCCATTTTTTTATTGCGTCCATACCGTTGCTTCCAGTTTGTAGATTAGCCGAATATCCGTGCCAATTCGGTTCTGATTTTACTATACCTTCTGTAGGAGTCCCGCAAAGCTTCTCACTACAATTAGCACTTAACACATTACCGTAACACCCATTATGTGGATAATAATTTTGGTAATTATAGTAATTATTTGCCATCGTTGGATATTGTTTATAATTATACACTTTTGATTGTTTTGAATTAGGATCACTGGTATTTACATAATTGTTCCACATATCACTCACACGGTTAGTTGTAGCTGCCGAGGACATGATATAAACGATAGCACTATGAATACTAATTAACACATTATGCTTAATTAAAACTTAAACTGGACTGCGTGGGAGATGTGTCTCCTAGGTAGACTGTGAAACGAATGCAGAAGTGCATAAAGCGGCACGACCCTAACAAATGTAATACTTTTATTTGACCTAAAAAAAAAGTTTGGGGTACTTTCAACAATAGCGTCGCCATTGTCCCTTTGCGAAGTTGTAAAACCGTATTTACTGTCTCGTTTTCGCACGAACATGGATTGTTTGAAGTAATAAATAAGAAAAGGACGGGTAGATACGGTGCATTTTGCTGTGTATTCGGCAAATATTCTATCGATGTTTACAATGGCAAAATCTCCGATACTGTTTTTGTAGTGTGCGTGCGCATCGGTACATTAAAATCATTGATTGGTGTGTTACTGTATGCGTAAGAGAGGGTGGTATAGATTGATTTTATTCTATTATTGGTTTAGTGTAAAGCCGCGTATGTGTGTCACTGTGCTGCAACTTGCATTTATAGATTGCAATTATATAGGAGGTTCATTTTAGTGATGCGAATTCAAATGATTTAGAATGTTTTTAACGGACTAAAAAATAAAATGAATTGCTTATTATTTTTGGAGTATGGATCTTTATTTAAATACATCGGTCTTTCGACAAATGTTTTTTTTACGAAATTAAATTAATAATGCAAAAAATGGTAATTGGCTTTTTTTTACTTTTATTTATTGCTTAAATTAAAAATACTATTAAACGAAGTCATGGCCTGCTTGTTGTTAAAAGTTTATCGATTCCATTCATATCACGACGTAAAAACCACCACCGATCTTGATACCTAATCGATCTTGTTAAATAATAACTTTAACTGTTAGCTTAAAATGGAAAAGAAGACAAAGCTAGAACTATTCAATTAAAGTCGTTGAATCGACAATTCGTTTTCTTTTTCTCTGTAATATCGTTACCTAACAAACATTTTTTTTTTAAAGTGACTATTCCGTTATAAATTAAATGAAGCGATCAAATTATTCTTAGTCTTGAATTGGCAGACTAAATCATGTGGAGGCTTAAGTTCTATAATAAGTGAAAAATACACTGCATACGTAGTGTTATTGCGTAGAAGGTTGAATAAGCTCACGGTCCACCTGGTGCTAAGTGGCACGTATAAGAACTTTATTACAGCCACCCACCTTCCCCCCCCCCCTACCTATTCGCTGGTAGTCTAAGAGGCTATTCCAATTAATTACGCCCAGACGGGACCCATCTTGAGACACGAATTCAAAGTGCCAGTTCTGTAGTACAATAACATCCCCACCCTTCAAACTGAAGTGCATTTCAGCTTCGCGGCAGAAATAGGGAGGCTGGTGGTACATACCCGTGCGGCCCCACAAGACGCCCTATCAGCCATTATTCAAATCATATTTTTTCCGGGCTTAATTTTTATTACACGACGTCATTTGTACACCATGGAAGTAATTAGTGAGCATGCGTTAAAAACGTATTTCATTAGAAAAAATCCTCTTGTCGTGGCCGCTGGAAACTATATACCCGATCCTGTAGACCGAATGGTAAATAGTCGACGTCACCCAAAACACGTCATTACGGATCCTCCCGATCCATTGACGGTGCTTTTAGGTACCACAAGACCGGTCATCGTCCTCGTCGACCCCTCGCCTGCGACGAAGGGCTCGACGAGCGAATTAACCCATAGACACAGCCCACTGAGTTTCTCGCCGGATCTTCTCATCGGGCGCGTTTCCGATCCGGTGGTAGATTCTGCGAAGCACTGCTCTTGCTAGGGTCAGTGTTAGCATCACTCCGGTTTGAGCCCTGTGAGCTCACCTACTAGTTAAGGTTACGTTGAAATAGCCTCTCAAGGCTATCAGCTTAAGTAGGAAAAAAAATTGCGGGATTCAAACACCGGTACGGTCAATACAAATACATCGATCGTCTTATGCTTGATAAAGTCGCCTAAAGCCACGACGACTTCATACGATCTGTTGAACTTACGACGCAACAGTACGAAAATAACTACGTCACGCTTAATGAATATTTTGAATTCGAACACCCTGTAGGTAGTACGTTCAGCTAACGAACATAACTCATCTAGGTTTGTAACGATTCAATTGGGGGTCGTGACAATAGCGCAGTATGTGAGCGCGTGCTCTGACTGCAGCCGGTCCGTTCCTCGTTCAGTATACAGTTTGTAAAACATCAGGTTTAACTTCACTTTCTGTATTTCATACATACAGCTTTAAACAGCACTGTCTAACGCGATTTGTAGACCTTAGTCATAAACGCGAAAAAGAGCAAAACCAGATCGCTTTTTTTACTACCCACAAAACATATTTGTTATTAGCAACCCGCCCTCGCTTCGCTTCGGACACATTAAATTTTATTATTGTTCATAGCTGAGTACCGCGATGCTACCCGCGGTTATTGTCGTACCGCGGGTGAAGCCGCGGGTCGAAGCTAGTCTAAAAAAAGTAGCCTAAGTTACTCCTTATATCATCAGCTACCTATCAGTGAAAGTCTCGTCAAAATCGGTCCAGCCGTTTCAGAGATTAGCCGGAACAAACAGACAGACAGACAGACAAAAATTGTAAAAATTGTTATTTTGGTGTATGTACCGTATATATATTCATATGCATGTAGCAAAAAGAGGCTATTTCAATATTACAAACAGACACTCCAATTTTATTTATATGTATAGATGTAGTCTTAACAAGTTTATACTTGGAACAC
This sequence comes from Bombyx mandarina, assembly GCF_003987935.1. The sequence goes on along the minus strand of NW_021011489.1, from coordinate 1,135,406 downwards.
AACTTTTACCTTTGTCTAGATTTTTGCATGGACATCGATGGTGCTGAAGTTGAAAATGAATCTAGGTGATCTCTTGGTTTTTCTATAAATCGGTTATTTCAACATAGGTTTTACATTGTGATTCTGTAACGATTTTATCCATCTACGCAATAAAAATGTATTTCAAAGACAATAGTAAGCCTTGAACGACATTCCTATTTGTAACCACATCCAATGAATACTAACATCTGCAAAAGTGTAGTGTCTAAAATATTATTATATATTTTACTTTTTTTTTTATTAGCTTGCACACTTCGGGTTTTATTAAAACCTTTTTTGATAGGTAATTTTCAAGAAGAGTTTTAGAAATATTTTGATTTCGATAATAATTCGCTTATACGTTAGCATTCAACCCACTGAATTGTTCGTCGGATTTTCTCAGTGGGCTGCGATTCCGATCCCGTAGTAGATTCTGCAAAGTACGGCTCTTGCTAGGGTTAGCAAGGTCTCGAAGATTGAACCCATGAGTTCACTTACCAGTCCACGCGTAGTTGGAATAGCTCCTTCGCCGACCAGCAAATAGGTACAGAAAAAAAAATACATTCACAAGCGTACGTAAATCCCCAAATTAGGAAATCGTATATTTTGGAAAATTAGTTCTTAAAAATAAGAATAAAAACGTATTCGAAAGTTTGATAGTTGCTTTAACATTACTCCTATAATATATACCTACCAAAGCTGATATTGTAGCATCGTCATGATACGTTTGCAAAATTGAAAAACCAATGATAAAAGTCTACGCGCGCCTATACGGTGACATGTATGCGTGAACACACCTCTTTATAGAACATAATAAATATACAAATGTATAAATACAGTATGCTATGAAGAGGTGTGTTCTAGGTGCAATCTAATACTGTTATTTTTTCGAAACAAAATATGTAGATAATTAAGCAAATAGATTTATATACCTAATACCATTCAATTACATTGTTTAGATTTATTTTTGAACTAGTGACCCGCCCTCGCTTCGCTTCGGAAACATTAAATTTTATTAGTGATAGTTGAGTCCCGCGATGTTACCCGCGGTTATTGTCGCGGGTGACGATTATTGTCGCGTAACGCGGGTGACGCCGCGGGGTCAAGCTAGTCTAAAAAAAGTAGCCTAAGTTACTCATTATATCATCAGCTACCTGTCAGTGAAAGTCCCGTCAAAATCGGTCCAGCCGCTCTAAAGATTAGCCGGAACAAACAGACAGACAAAAATTGTAAAAAAATATATTTTGGTGTATGTATCATATATGTATTCATATGTATGTAGTAAAAAGCGGTTCTTTCAATATTACAAACAGACACTTCAATTTTATTTATATGTAGAGATTACATTATATTGATATAAATTGTGTGCATTTTTTACATTTGGTTTCTTTGATTGGATCATAAATATGCAATATGAATTCGTAGATTTTTTGGAATTCATTTCCATGAATGAACGAGGGATAGAGGGACCGTCGGATCAATAAATTAATACATTTTAGTGGCAACTTTGACATATGATACAATTGTAACAAGGGGTTCACAACTCACAGATGTACAGACGCTGACTTATGTTCAAAATTAAAGTTATGTAATTGCAAGTTTTAGCGGTTTTAACAGGAGAGTATTATTTACATTCAAAGCTTGGCAAGGTAGTCAAGCACGCGCCTAAGAGCCCAATTGCGAAGAGCAATGCCAAGTCTCTGCTTATTGCCGAAGATCGCAATATGCGCACGAGTTCAAACATGTCTGATAAAATTATGTCATATTAGACAAGGAAGAGCTCGAGAAAAAAAAAACCATCAATCAAAACATTAATTTCGTCCCATTAATTTTTAATGTACATCGGGGTTTAAAATATAAATATTAGTTTAAAACCAAACAAATAAATATTTAAGCGACAGATTAGCCGTGGCCAAATCGACCTTACATTAAACGCGCTACCAAATAAAAACTTTTATTTCAATTTCACACTGAATTCCAAGAGCAATTCTATCGAAGTCTAAGCCTCGAATATTCAAAAAGTAATAAAATATCAAATTAGATCAATGGCAATCTGCACTTAAAAGTAACAGCTTTAAGTTCGGATTTTGCCAGTGCCACAGCTATAACACAGAGAACCATTCATTAATGTGTCAGCTCAAACAGATTTAAAAAAATTGAATTTGTTGATCCTTATATTGAAGGTCATAAAACACATTTTGGTTACGCAAAACGTAGGTAGCATTCTCTTCATACTGTGGCGCTGACAATGTGCTACCATTAATCTTGCGAAATCAATCGATGGCTTATTCAGAATATTGTATTTGGTTTTGCTTCGGGGCTTTTCGTTCATATTTACTTTGGATCTTTTTCTCTAATTTATGGACGAATTGAAAAAAAAGTACACATCTGTTACTCGATGTTGAAAAAATATACCTCACTTTTTTTCCTGCCTATGCTGATAGCCTTGACAGGCTATATCAGCGTTACCCTAGCGTGTAGGTGAGCTCTCGAGGATCAAGCTGGAGGTGTTGCTAACACTAGCTCTAGCAAGAGCAGTGCTTCGCAGAATTTACCACCGGGACCTTACTGAGCTACGAACTACAGTTTGATTTTTTTTCCTACCTATGCTGATAGCCTTGAGAGGCTATTTCAACTTCACCCTAACGTGTGTAGGTGAGCTCACAGGGCTCAAACCGGAGTGTTGCTAACACTGACCCTAGCAAGAGTAGTGCTTCGCAGAATCTACCGCCGGATCGGAAACGCGACCCACAGAGAAGATCCGGCGAGAAACTCAGTGGGCTGTGTCTATGGGTTAATTTGCTCGTCGAGCCCTTCGTCGCAAGCGACGGGTTCGACAAGGACGGTGACCGGTGCTTGTGGTGCCTAAAAGCACCGTTAATGGATCGGGAGGATCCGTAATGACGTGCTTTGGGCGACGTCGACTGTTTACCATTCGGTCTACAGGATCGGGTATGTAGTTTCCAGCGGTCACGACAAGAGGGTTCTCATGTCGTGTCGCCTTCTCGAAATGGCGGAATGATGCCGACTGTAGATTAGTGTAGATACTTACTGACAGAGTCGAGCTCCAAGTCATCGTGGAGATCCACGTTCCTCAGGAACCATGGTGCTCCGACGGCTATCCTGCAGAATCGGGATTGAATAACCTGAAGGGACTTCAAGTTGGTGCGGGCCGCGTGAGCGAACACTACGCTTGCATACGTCATGACGGGCGTATGCAATTTTTATAGAGGACATTGAGAAACCTCTTGTTAAACATTTTACTATATTTCGGTGCACGTGACGAGAGTTTACGGAGGCGCACAGTGGGTCGATTCTATGATTTTAGTGACTTAGGGACCAACTTTGTTTTTTTATAATTTTTTTTATGTAGATAGATAGAGCTCGTTAATCTCAATAATAATTGTTTTGGGCAAAAATTACAAAAACTTTATAGTTTGGTCAGAAAAATGTGTTTTGTGATTTTTTTGTATGGAGCGGGTCACATTAAATTAANGTACTTAGCAGGAATTTAATTTAATGTGACCCGCTCCATACAAAAAAATCACAAAACACATTTTTCTGACCAAACTATAAAGTTTTTGTAATTTTTGCCCAAAACAATTATTATTGAGATTAACGAGCTCTATCTATCTACATAAATTTTTTTATAAAAAAACAAAGTTGGTCCCTAAGTCACTAAAATCACAGTATCGACCCACTGTGAGGCGGCTCCTTGTAAATACAAACAGGCTTCTATTATTTTATTGGGGGCTTTAAAACAATAAAATACTTTCTAGTTCCTTACAGTGTGAAGACCTTTGAGCGCACCGACACGCCGTTTCTCATAAAACCTTTTTACCTGCTTCTGGTGTTCGCGAAATTTTATGATTCAGTTTTAGCGAATTTTTTTTACTGCTAGAAAATTTACATTTAGGGCACGTAGTACCTACCAGTGGATTTTTTTCATCATTGTCTAACTTTATTCCTGATAGTATACCAAGCTATATCTTTAAAACTATCTATCACTATCTATCCCAAGAGCTGTTATTTGATGGCTTTATTGAAGTGGTCGATTTTAAATTTAATCTACCTAAAGCTCTTATATTTTTCAAAATACCTTCTACAGCTTCTCTTCTCAGACTATATCAACTATACAGACCACAGACCATAGATAACATAGCATAACAAACTATATTTTTGTGCAACGAATTTAGTGTATTTTTTCTAACTCATCGATTTGATGAGATTTCTTTAAAAATGTTCCTTAGACACACTAACTATTACACAATGCTCCAAACTATCTGTAGAAATACACATATGTGTAACTTATGCCACGAAAACAAAGTATTTAGTCCCGCTTCATGGTCCGATCAGACAATCATTTGTACATTGTTTAGTTCCATTATTTTGTCAACTTGGCGTCGGTTGACAGTTAAAGTGGTAAATTCGAAGATTTATTGTTTTTGCGGGAACAAACGGAACTTGGCGAAGGAACATGTCCCGTTCAGGAGTGAATTGTTTGAAAGTAAAATTTTAAATATTGTCAGTCATTGGTGAGACTGCTGTGAAGATATTATAATGATCTAATTTCAAATTTATTTCAATATTAGGGCGTATTCGAGAGCGCTTCAGGCCTTGCGACTTTGCGACTTACATCCAACATTACATAAAAAAAAAAAATGTGTGGTGTCGTGGGACACCGGATAGGAACGAAGTTCCTTAATATAAAAATATTAATTCTAAGTTCTATTCGAGGTATAAAGATAATAATTATTCGGGCAAACATTTTTTATTATGATCTTTTATTGAAAAACTTAAAAAAAACTACTTTACAAAGTTATCAACTTTATTTTATTCACAATTATTTATAAAAAATGTATAATAAAAATATGTTATTTTTTGTACGCTATTACAAAGTTAAGTCCGTACACTGTGCATTACTAATTTGTACGTTATTACAAAGTTAAGTCGTACACCGTGTGAATTACTAATAAAAATCTTACGTTACGGACGTTTTTTCCCGGTTAGGGTACCCCTCCGCATCGTCCCATAAGGAACTTCGTTCCAAAAATGGGTTGTGGTGGAATCTGAAGTTGTCTGGGGCTTAAGGATAAGAAGCACGGTGTACTTGTCAGTGATGCGACTGTACCGGTTATCCATCAGATCCAATAACTCTTGCATTAGACGCCTTCAGCTCTAATACTAGGAGCAGGCTTAGGGACCCCAATAACCGTACTTGTCGAACTCAGCAAAGAGTTCGACGTGCAACCTAACCCATGCACCATCCAGCCGAGTTTCTCTCCGGATCTTCTCAGTGGGTCGCGATTCCGATCCAGTTTTAGATTCATTCGCGAAGCAGCTACTCTTGAGTTGCCAGGTCTCCTTCGGAGGCGCTCGGGCAGCTGTTAGCAAATCCCACCCCTCCTGGCTGAGCGTTTGCTCGCCCACCGGTCTTGGTGAAACTGGAAAGGCCTTCGGGCCCCCAGTATTGCTTCAATCGTAAAAAAATACTGTACCGGTATTCGAATACCTCAACTACGTACAAATTTTTGTAATGAAATACGTAATTAACATATTTTCACGAAAGAGTTCCACGATAAAGCATCGTGTCGTGCAATAAAAATCAAAACCGGAATAATTATAATTTACATAATTACTGATGATAGAGCATCTTGAGAAACCGCTAGGGTAGGTACCAAAATACTGCCTATTTTTGCCGTGAATCAGTAATACGCTTCGGTTTGAAGGATTGGGCAATAGTTGTACTATAAACTAAGTCATGCCTCAAGATGGGTGGCTTGGTATGTCCACTTCAAACCGCACGAGCCGTTCGCGACCCATCTAACATTTAAAAAAACCACGATAAGATATCATCGCTCACCAGATCTGAATGAATTTACCGGCCCTATTTTATTTTAGAAAAATCACTATAATGTTCTTCATAACTATCAAAATTCGCATATCTGAATTTAAACTTCAGCAACGGGTTTTTTTATTTTATTTAAAAGGTATTTCTGTACGTTTCATTAAAGAGAAACATCGTTTTTACCCAAAGCGTGTACAGTCTCACTTTTACGATATACCTTTTGCAAAAACTCTGCTATCTTATTGTTCAATTATCTTCAGCAGTATTTTACAACAAAAAGTGCAAAAAAATAAACAATGTCATCAATAAATATCTTGATTACTGTAAACAGTTCTAATGTACTTAGAAAAAAGTTTCGGCGTCCTACAAAGAATGTATCTGTAGACAATAGTTTTAAAAAACGTGAAAAATCGTTAAAAACTATGTCGAATTTGCTATAAAATATGTTGTTTCTTCTAATTTACCGTGTCAGAGCTTTTAAAACGAATAATCTGTGAGATATTTGAGACTAAAATATGTGAAAATAAATTTCCCGCTCGCAACGCCGTCGAGTGTATACGTGTTTCCCGATCCGTCGTTCGTTCGCGATCTGCGACTCGTGAACACACAGTTTGTGATCGAGAAAACCAAAACTGTCTTTTCACTACCATCCAGCTATCTGTGGCACATCACAGCCTAGCCATTTCCTTCACCTTTCCCGGTCTTGGCCAGTCTTTTCAAGACTACGCTCCCACTCGGTATCCGACGAAAAAAATTTCATCGGATTCTTTTGGGAAAAATATCCGTACCTCGCGCCCGAATTCGTGACCTATAAGGGCCTCACTTGGTGAAAGTTCTCCCCCCATCTATCGCCACCGTCGCAAAACGTGCCTCGCAGGCATACCCAGCCCACTCTCCCGCCGAACCGTGTTCAAGCGCACGTAGGCACGCTACCCCCGCGCCCGCGTCTATCATGTCAGTTTCGTAGGTCGCGGCTTCAATTGCGTCTAGTTCAGGCTCCGATACCAAATCTGAGATGGACTTTGAGTCCACACCGAGTCCATAACCCGGAACCTCGGATGGAAAGCGTACCAGCGCCGTGGAGTCCCGGAGCTCCACGACGAAACAGTCAAAATCCGCGAACACCTCCCGACTGCAGATAGTCGTAACGCCGGAATCCGACTCTGCCCGCTGCGTAACCTCGTCGCTGCGCCAAAAACCCGCGCCCGCGCCTAAAAACACTGCCCCGCCCCCGTTGATACTTTAAAAGAAGTCAGCGTGGCACCACGTCTCCCAGGCTCTTAAGGCCAACAAAATCAACTATACCCACGTGCGTAGCGTCGCGCATGGGATACAAATTAAGGTCGCAACCCCGGGCGACCATAGATAGGCAAACAGCCGTACAATATGATACTCGTCGCGCTTGAGCCCACCCCGGAGGAGAAAAGATCTCATGTCTCCGAACCGTATTCGGCCAACCCCAGCCGATCGTCATCGCATTCGTTTACCTCCCCCCCGATAAGTCCCTCCTGAGCAGTGACATCAAGATACTGCTCGGTATGGGAGACTGTCATCCTGGCAGGCGATATAAATTGCCACCACACTAGGTGGAATTGCCATCACACGAACGTAAATGGTAGGCGTCTCTACGCTGTTACACACATGACGACATATTATCTGTATAACATCGCACTCCGTTCGAGCACTATACTATAGATCGGGCACTGCTTCGGAACGTAAATCTGCGCTTGCGCTCCATCGAGGCATTGTCAGAGCTCGACTCAGACCACCGACCGGTTGTTATGCAGCTCGGTCGCTTTCACAGCCTAGACATAGTCACGAGGACCATGGTGGATTGGAAGAAGCAAGATTGGGCACCAACTTAGCTAAAGCCGCACCACCACTCTTCCCTTATGGCCCGAATTCGAATCCATCCTCTGAGGACACCGTCGAATCCATAAACATCATGACCGAACACATTTCTTCCGCGATCATAAGATCTTCCAAAGAAGTAGACGTGGAGGCCTGCTTCCACCGCATCAGACTCTCCCCCGAGATTAGGGATTTCTTACTCTCACGGATTAAACCGAAATCGGATGCCTCGTCTACAGCGGGAAGTCAAATCCCGCCTGAACGACGCCCGAAATGAGAAATGGGATAATAATTTAGAAGAACTCGCGCCCTCTCAGCAAGCATACTGGCGACTAGCAAGGACCCTCAAGTCGTTACGTTATATACTGTTACTATGCCTCCCCTTGTACGCCCTTCAGGCCAACCGCTGGCTTACGATGATGATGATAGGGCAGAGTTACTGGCCGATGCATTGCAAGAGCAGTGCACCACCAGTACTCAAACCCCGGACTCCGAACACACCGAGGTAGTCGACAGGGAGGTCGAGCGCAGAGCTTCCCTGGCGCCCTCGGACGCGCTACCCCTCATTACCATAAACGAAGTAGAGGACGCAATCAACAAACTTCAAACTAGGAAGGCACTCCGCTCCGACGGCATCCGCAATCGCGCGCTTAAAATTTTACCAGTCCAACTGATAGCAATGTTGGCTACCCTTTTAAATGCCGCTATGACGAACTGTATCTTTCCCACGGTGTAGAAAGAAGCGGACGTTATCGGTATACATAAGCCGGGCAAACCGAAAAATGAAACCGCTAGTTACCGTCCGATTAGTCTTCTTCCAGCGATAGGCAAAATATACGAACGACTCTTTCGGAAACGCCTCTGGGACTTCATTACTGAAAAGAAAATATTAATAGACGAGTAGTTTGGGTTCTGCGCCAAACTCTCGTGCATACAACAAGTGCACCGCCTCACGGAGCATATCTTAACAGTGCTAAATAGGCGGAAACCAATCCCGAAAGGACCCGTCTTCTTCGATATCGCAAAGGCGTTCGACAAAGTCTGACATAGCGGTTTGATTTATAAACTGTATAACATGGGAGTGCCAGACAGACTCGTGCTTATTATACGAGACCTCTTGTTGAACCGTTCGTTTGGATATCGAGTAAAGGGAACTCACTCTCACCCCCGTCATCTGACGGCCGGAGTCCCGCAAGGCTCCGCGGTATCTCCGTTATTATTTAGTTTGTATATCAATGATAGACCCCGGTCTCCGGAGACCCATCTAACGCTCTTCGCCGATGACACGGCTATCTACTACTCATGTAGGAAGAAGTCGCTATTGCATCGGCCACTCCCTAACAGGCGCGTTAACACCTCCGCCATTAGACCCCCATCACTCTCTTTGGCCAGCCCATACCGTGGGCCTCAAAGGTCAAATATCTAGGCGTCATCTTCGACAGAGGGATCACATTTCGACCCCACATCAAAACGGTACGCGACCGTGTCGCCTTCATATTAGAACTCCTCTATGCTATGATTTGCAAGCGAAGTAAATAGTCCCTTCGTAATAAAGTGACACTCTACAAAACTTGCATACGCCCCGTCATGACCTCATCAAGCGTAGTGTTCGCTCACGCTGCTCGGACTAACTTGAAACCCCTTCAAATCATTCAATCCTGTTTTTGCAGGATAGCCGTCGGAGCACCATGGTTCCTAAGAAACGTGGATCTCCATGATGACCTGGAGCTTGACTCAGTCAGTAAGTATCTACACTCAGCATCATTGCGCTACTTTGAGAAGACGGCACGCCACGAAAACCCTCTTGTCGTGGCCGTCAGAAATTACATACCCGATCCTGTGGACTGAACGGTAAACAGTCGACGTCGCCGTAAGCACATCATTACGGACCTCCCGATCCATTAACGGTGCTTTTAGATACTTCAAGCACCGGTCATCGTTCTCGCTGAATCCGTCGCTTGCGACAAAGGGCTCGACGAGTAAATTAACCCACAGCCCACTGAGTTTCTTGCTGGATCTTCTCAGTGGGTCGCACTTCCGATCCGGCGGTAGATTCTGCGAAGCACTGCTCTTACTAGCGCCAGTGTTAGCAACACTCCCGGTTTGAGCGCCGTGAATTCACATACACGTCATGGCGAAGCTGAAATAGCCTCTCAAGGCTATCAGCATAGGTAGGAAAAAAGTGATATAGTGTCTGTTTAAGAAAATCAAATTCGAAGCTTAAATGACTTATTCACAGTAAATTTGGATTTAAAAATTATTTTTCGAATCTTAAAATATCATTTAAATCAAAAGTATAATTGGGTGTATTGACATTATTCGAAAATACTTATATAAATGACTAGCGACCCGCCCTCGCTTCGCTTCGGAAACATTAAAACACACATGAAATCAAAAAAATTAAATAATTTTTTTTTTTTAAAAAGTAGCCTATGTTCATCATGGACAATGTCGGCTTCTAATGGAAAAAGAATTTTTCAAATCGGTCCAGTAGTTTCGGAGCCTATTCAAAACAAACAAACAAACAAATCTTTCCTCTTTATAATATTAGTATAGATATAGAAAAGAGTCCTTGGAATAATTTTGTGTATCGTACTAAATTATTCTGCAAATCGTTTTTCTTCGTGTGTCCCTCAGTAGAGTATGAGGGAATAGTCCAATCATTTTGAACGCCACGCCCTTGAAATTCTCAATTCCAAAAAAGTAGTAGTAAACACAGAATTAGTTCAGAATTTCTAAATGCCGATGAATTGCAAGCGGCTCACATATCAACAGTCGAGCGTTCGAACAGAATCTGTATTACGTAGTTCTTATGATTGATTATACAGCTCTGTCTAACATTACAGAATATAATAGCGTCAAAATAGGTATATTTAGAAGTTTGGTAAATGACTTCTGCAAACAAACATTGTCGGTCAACTATAACGCTATCAGGTATAATCTCGCCGTGGCTTTCGGCTACGGTGTTAGTGATAAGCGTGGCGTTTTTAATGTACTAAATTATCACTTTATAAAAGCCTAGCGATTTTTTTGTAGAGCAGAATCACACCAAAGTTTTTAAAATAAAAATGAAATAATATTGAAAAATAAGTAGGTGTATTTCGTTCTATTCTCAACATTCTTTTGAATGGTATTTTTTCTCGACATTTTTCTATATTATATTCATATATTTTTATATTTATATTAAAACATGAAAAATAACTTTGTATTCACTTGTAAGCACATTGCACGTACAGATAGATTCGGATAGAGATGAAAGAGGATTGTGAGATTTGCTATTTATTCTTCATGCGTCAAAAATCACCAACTTGTCAGCTGTCAACAGCATCAACCGTCAATATGGCAATCACTAGAACTTCCGCTTCCGCTCGTTGAATCGAAAGCGTTCGGAAAATTTCCGTTGGAGACCAACTCCGTTTACTTTAATAAAAATGTATAATATAATTAACACCCCGCAATTTTTTTGTTTAAATAAGGATATTTCCATTTTAACAATATTTAAAGTTTGAATAGAGGATGAGTGCATAAAGATAATAACAAAATATATGAATTCGTTACTGAAAGCTAATAAATATACACCTTTTAAGCACTCGTGGGGAAGTATCCGATTTGAAATTGTTCAAGGTTGATTGTCCGCGCGATATATTATTATGTAAGTAGCTAGTGCAGAGTCCTTTTGATTGAGTCGGTAAATGTACGTCTTCTATAATGCTCACACTCGGTATATTAAAAAATATGAATATTTTACGAGCTGAACTAATTCTAGTATCGAGTAATTTTGTATTCATTAATAAAAGTAGCAGTAGCTATTATACAATGCTACTTTTGGAAGGTTTTCCATCAACGGCTGCTTGAAAAAAAAACACATTCAACACTAAATTCGTCCACTGTACCTACTTATTAAGTTTTCAATTGAATTTTTTTAAAATTAAAATATGAATAAAAAATCTCGCCGATTTTATTCCACAATGCTATGAGTCGATTATTGTCCCTCGCTGCACAATCATTAATCAGAAGTTCGATCCTGGTCTCCTTACAATGGGGAATGTTCAGCACGGCGCGTACGATCCATTAGAATAACAATAATTACACTCAGACCAACTTCGAGATTCCAGAACGTTGTTGGGATTTGAAAAATTAAAGTTATTCGACATTCGAAAATTGCACAAAGCATTATTGTTACATGTAAATTTCGTTTGAGTAATGTACTGTAACAAAACAGTTCCACAGACAAAACAGAATGCATTTATCGACTCTACAGCTCTAAGTAACGTTTATTTTTGAATAAATATTAAACTGTTATATTCGAGATCTTTGAAAATGAAAATAAAAACTATTTAGTAACCCGCGAAAAATAATGCTTACGGATATTCGTTTTTAATGTAATTCTTGGATTTTTTTATTTGCACTGAGTCTTAAATGGGCTCCACTTAATAATACCACATAGCCAGTTAGCGCACCCGCCTATTTAAAACAATAAAAATGTAAATTTCAAATCTCAGATATACCTAAATTTATCTTGTGAAATTCAGCTTCTCGGTGCTAAAAAAACTTCAGGTATCGTAAATCACAATAGCTGAAGCAACGCAGACAGGGTGTGCGTGATTCTAAACAAAACACAGCGGACTCGGACGCTCCAAGAAAAACACTGCACGACTGATTTACGAGACAATATCATTCGAGAAATGTGGCCCGAAATAAAATTGAGCGTGAAAACTTTGGATTAACATAAGATTTGCATAAGACAGCGGTAGTTCGAAAACACGGACTCTTGTTTTTGTAAACGGAACTTCAAAGGACGCTTCATGCTCAAATTCACGCCAAAAATGCTTTAACACGATATTTCATAAGAATTTCCCTGTTTTAAAATTTTATTTTTGGCCGTATAAAGCGCTCTCCCAACGAGTGAGTGGGTGGCAGCATTTACGTTGTTGATCTCTATTGTCTCCGGTAAGCACTTATAAGGAGGGCCATGGGTTCGTTCACTCATTTAAGCAATTAAAATCTTGGCTATGCCTCTTGTACTGTTGGCGTAGATGAGTGACGGCAACCGCCACCATCAAATGGGCCGTATGTTCGCCTGCCTTCAAAGACAACTAAGAAACCTCATCTAATTGATATTCTAGAACTATAGAAGATGTTAGTCGAAATTAATTCTTGTTGATTCAGTATCTGATTTCTTCATTCATTCCAAAATTGCAATTTTCATGAAGTACCATGGTCAAAAAGAAAGGAATCTCAAGTTGAGCTTTTCTTTTGATCTTTGGTGACGAAGCTTTTACTGTAAGCAATGGTTCTCTTATGTTGCATTATTATCTAAAATAGCATCAACCCTTCTCTTCTCGCAGTATATCGTAAAAGGTGAATAAAGGATTCACTGGAGATTAAGTGTTAAGCAGTGTTCTTTACGTACCAGCCTACTGTGATCGCCAACCGGCATCTACTGGTGGAAAAGCCTGAGTGAGTGTGGTGAGTGTGGTGAGGTACATCGCTCTTTATTGCGCCAAAGCAATAGTTTGTTCTTGTTTGAAGGGTAGGCGTTCTGTTATCCCATTCAGTTGAGACTTCGACTCAAGGGTGGATGGCGGCATTCATATTCTGATCAGTCATCAGTCTTACATCTAGTGGATCATGAGCTCGTTCACTCTTTACGCAATTATAATAATATTATGACAGAAAAATTAATAAGACATCAGTTTAATTGAGAGAAACAAAATTGTTTGTTGAATTACTGCACCTAAGTGACCGTGGATCTATAGTACATATTTTTTATATTGAGATCAAGTATTCGCCAAATAAATCCATATTTTCATCCACTCACATAGTGATGAAGACAGATCGAAAATGGCCGATTGAACCATTTCGTTTTTCTGTACATCCTTATAATGGTTGTTCTTGGCGCAAATTGCATGGAGCCGTTTTTTGTATTTGGGAAATGTTAAATTCATAATTATTATTTTCCATCTGCGAAAATGGAATTATTTCTAATTTTATCTAAGAATCTATGTATTTTTGAAGAAAGAATCAAAAATTGTCAAAGATTACCGTAGTATTATCATTCATGATTCTCCTGTCCTTCTCACAGTCACCTGGGGTCGGCGCAACATGTTTTCTCGATCCATACTCCTCTATCATATACCATTTCTTCGCTTATTCCCCTCTTATACATATCGTCTTACATGCAATTCATCCATTTTTTCTTAGGTTTACCTCTTCCTCTATATCCTTCCACATTCATAGTTAGCACTCTCTTACCAACCTCATTTTCATTTCGTCTCATCACATGTCTATACCATTCCAAACGTGCATTTCTCAACTTCTCTGTCACAGGTGCCACTTTCAGACTTCCTCTAATATATTCATTCCGTATTCTATCCATTCTCGTTACTCCACACATCCACCACAACATTCGCATCTCTGCTGCATGCAATCGTTACCGTAATAATAATATCATTTCACCATTATCTAAACATGATTATTAACAATGATTAATTTCATGAACCCAAACATAGCACAAGATACACAAACGACTGACTTGATTTTAAAAATCGGTACCGCTGTGCCCATTGGGCACTTAAATTAATTAACTGCTAATATTCGAATCAATTAAAAATGACTTTGTGATTGACTCCACGTATTCCATTGTCCGCAAACATTCAAGGGGGCCTGCAAACCTTGACACGACGTTGGCCTATGAAAATGATATCACTGACACAGGAATACACTTAATGTTTCTTTCCTTTCATTGCTTTGGTACGTCGAACCTAATAATCTATCATGTTGCAAAGACAGCTCCTTTGTGAGCTTGTAGGTGTAATGGTAATTAACGATGTAACAGTTTCTTATACTGTTTTTTATATAGATAAATGAGGTATGTACGGTAGTGTAAATACCGTCGATCTAAGTTCCTTAATGTGTTGCTAATTTTACAAATTCCGGCTATACTTTACATTAAATAAATGGACAAGTAGGTAAAAGCACACTATATTTTGTTATACACTATAAGTTGCTGGAGCCTATAGATTTCCTCAAATGAATCTACTCACCCTAAGCGCTAGTCAAGGTTGAATTTTCTAATGCATTAGAATAACAGCAAAATCACGCTTTAGATTCAAATTCGCAAAATATTTTTTACCATAAATAAGTGATGTGTTGACGAATAAACCGCTACAGTAGCCAATAATATTTAGGGGAGAAGTAGAAGAAGTAACTTATTAGTAGAAATATTTAGAAAGGTCTTTCAACTTAACTCTTAAATTGGCTACTTTAGGTAAACATAATGTAGAAATTGTTTCAAAGGAGATATGATTCTTAACAATGAAAGAAGAGGAAAAGTTAGGTACGAAAAATGAATCCGTATCTCACAATAACGTCTTCTGATTAGAAATCAGATTAATTACTATAAACTGATAATTTTAATATGAATGTTTCACTCTTATGTTTCTTGGATTGCTATATATAAGTACATGTCTACCTACAGAAACAAGACCCTTGAGCCTGAAATGTTTTTAAAAAACATCCGTAACGTAAGATTTTTATTAGTAATGAATACAGTGTACGATTTAACTTTGTAATGACATACAAAAAATACCATAATTTTTTATCATTCATTGACTACGATCTCAAAGCGTTCGTTTGCGCAATACACTAACTCTTATGCAAACAGCCGTGAATGAAGTGTACCACAATAAGTTCGCACGTTACCGAATGACCGTGGGTTGTTGCGAAACCTCCAGTTTTATTTTCTTTATACCTCGAATAGAACTTAAAATTAATATTTTTTATAATAAGAAACTTCGTTCCTATCCGGTGCCCACGACATCACACTTTTTTTTTTTAAATGTAGTTTCTACAAATCAGCGTATAGATACACACAACATTGACTTAAATGAGTTCCTCAGAAGCATTGCTTGAAATCCAGCTGCTAATGTTACGATACAAGTCTGCAGAAACACGGAGACTCGTCACCTATTTACACTGACATTGAACAGTAGTGGGCTGGCACCCACTCACTTCGGCTCGTGACTAACGACCTGCCAATCAGACCCTAGCTTAATTGGAAATCCGTGTTTGTGGAACCGCTCCTGCTGTCTAAGGCTTTTGTTAATAAAAATTAAACGTTTTCTTGTATTGATTTGAATATTGATGGATTTTGTGTTTGTTTTTAGGGACGTTACGAGGGCTGCACTAAAAGTATCGGGAATGGAATATTTCCACTGTTCCTGTCATATTAAAATCTTTTTAATTGAAAACTCCTTGGTTATAAAAATCGAATACCATTTATTTATTTAAAAAAAGATTCTCGGTCTTGTCACGAGGTTTTGTCAAACTTGTTTAGTCGTTGAGAAAATGAAATTGACTCGAGAAAATTCAAGAGCGATGATTTATTATGACTTTCGAAGTAGTTTAACACAAAAACAGTGTGTTGACCGGATGATTTCTGCATTTGGTGATGAAGCCCCATCCAAAACCACAATTTATCGCTGGTTTGCTGAGTTTCAACGTGGACGTGTCAAGCTCAGTGATGATCCCCGTCGAGGTCGTCCAAAAACTGCAGTCACCCAAGAAAACTTTGATGCTGTGCGTAAGCTGATTGAGGAAGATCGACATGTGACATACCGCGAAATTCAGGCAACTTTAGACATTGGCATGAGTCAAATACAAATAATCTTGCATGAACAATTAGGTGTAAAAAAGTTGTTTTCCCGATGGATACCGCATTCGCTCTGTGAAGAGCAAAAAGCGGCTCGCGTTACTTGGTGCNGCGTAAGCTGATTGAG
Organism: Bombyx mandarina; assembly: GCF_003987935.1. Next base: position 1,118,909 of record NW_021011489.1, on the reverse strand, counting down.
GAAGATCGACATGTGACATACCGCGAAATTCAGGCAACTTTAGACATTGGCATGAGTCAAATACAAATAATCTTGCATGAACAATTAGGTGTAAAAAAGTTGTTTTCCCGATGGATACCGCATTCGCTCTGTGAAGAGCAAAAAGCGGCTCGCGTTACTTGGTGCATCAGAACTCTCGAAAGATTCCACGCAGGATCCTCAGATGCTGTATACAACATTGTATCAGGTGACGAATCCTGGATATACGCGTATGAACCCGAAACAAAAAACCAGTCACGAGTTTGGGTGTTCGAAAATGAGTTAAAGCCAACAAAAATTGTTCGTTCACGGAGTGTTGCAAAAAAAATGGTGGCCACGTTTGTCTCCAAAACCGGCCATGTTACGACTATTTCTCTTGAGGGACAAAGAATGGTTAATGCAGAATGGTATGCTAGCATTTGTTTGCCACAGGTCGTTTCTGAACTCCGTAAAGAGAACTGCAACCGCCGCATCATCCTCCATCACGACAATGCGAGTTCTCACACCGCGCACAACACAAAAGAGTTTTTAGAGCAAGAAAACATAGAATTATTAGACCATCCGCCGTACAGCCCCGACCAAAGCCCTAATGATTTCTATACTTTCCCTAAAATAAAGAATAAATTGCGTGGCCAGAGATTTTCATCACCTCAAGAAGCTGTGGAGGCCTACAAAACGGCCATTTTGGAGACCCCAACTTCCGAATGGAATGGTTGCTTCAATGATTGGTTCCATCGTATGGAAAAATGTGTCAAATTTCGCGGAGAATACTTCGAAAAGCAATAAATACATTTTTAAATAGTAATGTTGTGTCACTTCGTTAATTCCCGAAATTTTCAGTGCCGCCTATGTAGTAGATGTTATCTAATCTTTTTATTAGTAGAAATCGTACATACATATCGAGCGGTGAAAGACTGAAAGGTGTAAGGCTCTCCTGTAAAGTTGACGATGTCGCTTAAACTAAATAGCCTTTTACCCTTCGATATTATATGCTACTTATCTAAGAGTTTCGTGATGAACCTTAGAGTTACTCTTTTCGTAGTTTGTCATTTTACTATTACTTACATATGAGGCCCTCAGCGCAAAAGTAGCATAAGCTTACCATAATTAGTATGGAGGCAATTTGGTTTGAATTTTCATGAATTTGAATTTAAGTAAGCAAAAAAACAATACGCGCAAAAATAATGTTTACAAAGCTATCTGTTGTCTATGGGTGAAACTATGGATAGGCCGCTTTGGTACAAAATTTATTATATTTTAAATAAATACCCAATATACATCATCTAAGCTTGAATATAAAAAATTGTGGGTTAGGCCGCTTTTGCGCTGATGACCTCATATTACTTTTGCGCTTTTATCTCGCGTTAATTATGCAAACGATATTATTTTTAAAAATTCGAATACTGTACACAATTAATACTACGAATACTAAATATTTTAATTATATATTTTTGTTATATGCACAAAACCATGCTGCAATTTATTTGCTTAATATTGAAATCAAATTGTATCTACTACTGATAATCAAACGAGGGCTTGGTAAGTTCAGTCTTCGAGGGATTTAATCGCAATCTGTTCGAACCGAATTCTGTTCCTATTTTTAACCAATAACTTTGTTAACACTTAAACACATACAAATATGTATTGTCAAAAAAGATTCTTCAAATTCTTGTTCTGAACTTTTTTATATTTTTTCTCTTAAAAATAGACAGGACTGCTCTGATGCTCTGATCCGGATCCTTGCAAGCAGGTACAATTTTTTTTTTTTGATTAGTACAATACAAAGTATCGTCGTGTAACAATATTATACCAGTAGGTAATGTTATGTATATATGTGTACATTTTCGTAATTACCGGTGGTACGAACACTTACAAGTAACTACCGTCATATCAGTTCTGCGTAATACATATTTACGCGTCTCATTTTGATGGATTGATCAGTTGTTATTATCTATATATTAATACGTGAAGCAAAAACTTTGTATCCCTTTTTACGAAAATTGCGCGGACGGAGGAGTATGAAATTTTCCACACTTATAGAGAATACAGAGAAGTGCACAATGCTAATATTTTTTTTTTAATAATGCATAAAAGATACAGTAAATCAACAAAGAAAACATTACACACACTACATACCATGTATTTGATGCACACACGCATCCATACTATTTATTGTCTAACTTTTGTTCTTGACGTCTTTTGTCAAATTGAGAATAGATTCAATATTGTTTGTCTTTGTTAATATTTTTATAGTGTAGTCTTGGCAAAATTTGTGATTATAGAAGTATAAAATACAATCATAATAGTGTACAAACTTACAATTCCAATTAATTATAGTCGAATTTCGACTACTGCGGGACCTCTAGTTATCCTAATTCAATGTAACAAATACGATATTAATGTATATGTATCAAGTGTTTGTACCAAATACTATAATCGTATGAGTACGATAAACCACCACGAACTGTTTCTGTCCAAAGATCTCGTACCAAATTCAGTACAAAAGTTTCTTATTTTTAACATTCTTATCGACACTCAACGAACATTTGTTACACGATTTTCTGTTTTGGGGATATTAAAAAAATGTTCCGGCTACCGTGTCTAATCATCCACAGCCGGTGTGCGCGCCTACTCATACGGTACCCAAGCCAAAACTCAAATATCGATATGCAGTATTTTAATATGAAAATAATGAACACGCTTGCAAAAAATTTTTTTATAATAAAATTCACTATCATTTTTTTGTAAGCATTTACAGGGATGTTTTTTGAAAGGTAAAACTTTGCTAAGCGTAGAAAACGAATCTTTACTCATTGAAAAGTTATTATTATTAATATTATGGCACTATACTTATTAAAATATTATTAAATCTACATTGTTTTAAAAACACGATATTTTTGTAAAAATTTCAAAAAAAGGAAGAAATTAGGTATATGTAAAAAATATTGTAAATATAACATCAGCATTTGTCGCCTAACATGCGTGGCTTTCTTCATTAAGCTGCAGGTATTTCAACCAGTGCTTAGCTACCAAAAACACAAAAATAGTTAAATTAAATTCTCATTAGATCATTAGGTATACTGTGGAATGTTTCAACTATGATATTGCATAAGTATTTAATACATACACATATCCAATTCTTTATTGTTCACGACTACGACGTCCACGAGGAACGTCCTCTATAATGATATAATAACATCGTATTATAAAAAGCGAAGCTGCAAAAAGTATACTTTGATAATTACAGGTGATATTGTGTGTAGTATTGTGGGCCCACATGGGTACGAGCCCACTGAGATTCTCGCCGGATCTTCTCAGTGGGTCGCGTTTCGGATATGTGTATGTATTAAATACTTATGCAATATCATAGTTGAAACATTCCACAGTATACCTAATGATCTAATGAGAATTTAATTTAACTATTTTTGTGTTTTNAAAAAAAAGGAAGAAATTAGGTATATGTAAAAAATATTGTAAATATAACATCAGCATTTGTCGCCTAACATGCGTGGCTTTCTTCATTAAGCTGCAGGTATTTCAACCAGTGCTTAGCTACCAAAAACACAAAAATAGTTAAATTAAATTCTCATTAGATCATTAGGTATACTGTGGAATGTTTCAACTATGATATTGCATAAGTATTTAATACATACACATATCCAATTCTTTATTGTTCACGACTACGACGTCCACGAGGAACGTCCTCTATAATGATATAATAACATCGTATTATAAAAAGCGAAGCTGCAAAAAGTATACTTTGATAATTACAGGTGATATTGTGTGTAGTATTGTGGGCCCACATGGGTACGAGCCCACTGAGATTCTCGCCGGATCTTCTCAGTGGGTCGCGTTTCGGATATGTGTATGTATTAAATACTTATGCAATATCATAGTTGAAACATTCCACAGTATACCTAATGATCTAATGAGAATTTAATTTAACTATTTTTGTGTTTTTGGTAGCTAAGCACTGGTTGAAATACCTGCAGCTTAATGAAGAAAGCCACGCATGTTAGGCGACAAATGCTGATGTTATATTTACAATATTTTTTACATATACCTAATTTCTTCCTTTTTTTNCTCGTGGACGTCGTAGTCGTGAACAATAAAGAATTGGATATGTGTATGTATTAAATACTTATGCAATATCATAGTTGAAACATTCCACAGTATACCTAATGATCTAATGAGAATTTAATTTAACTATTTTTGTGTTTTTGGTAGCTAAGCACTGGTTGAAATACCTGCAGCTTAATGAAGAAAGCCACGCATGTTAGGCGACAAATGCTGATGTTATATTTACAATATTTTTTACATATACCTAATTTCTTCCTTTTTTTTGAAATTTTTACAAAAAGTACAAGTTAATATAAATTACTGGTGGTAGGACCTCTTGTAAGTCCACGCGGGTGGGTACCACCACCCTGCCTATTTCTGCTGTGAAGCAGTAATGCGTTTCGGTTTAAAGGGTGGGGCAGCCGTCGTTACTATACTTGAGACCTTAGAACTTGTATCTCAAGGTGGGTGGCGCATTTACGTTGTGGATGTCTATGGGCTCCAGTAAACACTTAACACCAGGTGGGCTGTGAGCTCGTCCACCCACCTAAGCAATAAAAAAAAAAATATATAAATTATATGCACAAAGTAAATTCCATATAGGTAGGAGTTTAGTTTTAAATTATTTACGAACTGATCAGCGCCATCTAACAATATTTTTTTGAAACAGCAAGCTTCATGGTACAGTACCGCCATCTCGATGGGTAGCGATGTACTGTTTCATCCCTTCAACGCTAAGGGTTGCGAAATTTATCCTGCGAAAAAAGCGCCTTCTTATCACCCTATTGTGGCGGTAAACTGAAACTCTTGATACTTTAATAATGTGTGTTTGTTTGATTTAATGTTTGATAAGATTGTGGTTTTTGTAGGTCACTCAACAGTGAGTTTTATGTGACATTTCCGATTTCCAGAAAAATTTTCAAATACTAAAAATTAACACAACTATTACAAAATATCGCAATACTATCATTCAAAAGACGCATGCAAAGCATTCGAAAAATGAAACGAATAAATTGAAAGTTAATCATCATTTAGCGACGTTGCTAAAGACCACTTTCTATTTTAGTATTTATAGGCCAGTCATGTTATTAATAATGGGCCCACGTTAAGGTAATTTATACCAAGACAGCTTGTGGGCACGACTATGAAAAGATTATCTAAGAAAGAAAAAAAGCCTTAAATCTAAGCACATGACTTTCCTTTTCGTCGTTGAAGAAAAAAAAAAACAAGAGAAAACCAAATTCAAAGCGCTTCGAGGTTAGAATTTAAATCACAATAATGTTAGAAAACTTTTGTTCTCGCCAAATGGCGAACCGAGTCAAGTTTCAAGAGTTTTAATACGTTGTAATGTTGAAGATCTGTGCTGGTAACGAGGTATCGTTAGAGCACGCGTCCTTGCTTAGTTATTCCAGGGTCGAGTTTTAAGCTGCTTTCAGACTACGCTATAATATAATAGCATATAGTATATAGCTCATAGCACAACAATATTTTTATTTTTTTTTCCTACCTAAGCTGATTGCCTTGATAGGCTATATCAGCGTCGCCTTAACTAGTAGGTGAGCTCACGGGGCTCAAACCTGATGACGTTGCTAACACGAACCCTAGCAAGAGCCGTGCTTCGCAGAATCTACCACCGGATCGGAAACACGACCCACTGAGAAGATCCGGCGAGAAACTCAGTGGGCTGTGTCTGAGGGTTTATTTACTCGACGAGCCCTTCGTCGCAAGCGACGGGTTCGACGAGAACGATGACCGGCACAATAATATCGCGTACCATACATTGTTATGGACACGCTCACACTGTACTGTACTATATATTATTGGCTTACTATACGGATTACTTACTATGCTATACTATATGGCACTATAGTATAGCATAGTCTGGAAGCAGCTTCAAACGTGCAAGTGAACAGTTCGCCAACTGTTCATGTTCTATCTATACTTTTTTAAAGCAATCGAAAATTGGAAGAATTCGTTGTTGAGTACTCCAAAGATGCAAAAAGCAATGAAATTCCTTTGTTGTAAATGGTTGTAAACTATTTTATGGTAGTTTCTTAATCCTCTACAAAATAAATAAATAAAAATCGTGATTAATTATTATTGGATCCTAAATTGATTACAAGCGAAAACGTTGTCATGCTTAAATATTTATGTTACGTAAAAGCTAATAAAGATATATTTTTTTGGCTCGAATCACGTTGTAAAGATTTTGATGGTAACTTTTCAAACAATTAACCCGCAAAATTTTTGGAAGCGTAGTATTAGATATTTAAAGCGCATAGACAGACTTCGTAAAGCGTAAATTCTGATAATAAATTAGTTTATTCTTACTTATTAAAGAAATTGTCATCAATCAACATTTCAACATTTTCTTACCAGACCAACCAGACAGTTCATAGAGTCCGTAAATATTCACGTACATGATACATATGTATATGTATTTATATGACAATCATCAAGAAAAGAGATTGCTTGACCACTGACTTGTCCACGTCGAGCTTATTTAGTACCTAGCCGTAAGTTATATTCTAAATATTTCTATTTTATTACGTATTATAATTAAAAAAAAGGTTTTTTTAAATATTACTACTAATTCTTACGGAATCTTTCATTAATAATAATTTTGACAACTACATCACTGGATCTAATTTCGATTTCTGGTTGTAGTCAGTGTCTATGTACATATCTATTAGATATTCGTAGTTTGGGTGTACTTTCTAGCTTGGGGACTTCAAATATGAAACGTTTATCATCTATACTAATATATAAATCTACAGTGGTTTTTACGGATGTTCCTTTAGGTATAACTACTGAATCATGCATCAGATTGACTTGAGACTCGGTATCCATGTAGAAAATACATGTACTTAATGGATAGGCTAATATTTATATGAGTGTTGGACTCCCTAATAATAATGACAATAAATAATAATGTTAATTTTAAATGCCCAGCGAAACGGGCGAGTATGTCTAGTTTAATAATAATACTATAACTGATAGAAGAAGGCAAATGAAATTTCGTAGAGCTAATCATAACTGAATTCGAAACTATGCACCGTTTCAAATCCCAGGCAGCGCGGATCGCCATCAAAATGCTAATCGTCCGAACTCGAAGGATCTCTGAAGCATTAAGCAGCGATGTTCAGCTGTTCAGTTTTACAGCACGCGCAGCGGATAACAATCCTCGGTCGGGGAGCAAGCGAGGTAACTTTTAATTGGCGTGCCATTAGTAAGGGCGGAAAGCACTAAGCGATTTGTGGTGTACGGGTCTGCTCTCTCGAGGTTTTAATTTCTCTCTCACCTCTGCGGGTAAGGCATGTTGATTACTTGCTTGTAAATTACTGGATTACGAATCTAGCTCTGGTTTTCGAAAGAGTTGACCTGATTCTTAATTAAGCGTTGTATTTTTTTGACGACTTAAATGAGTCTTTAATTTCAATAGTAGGGTATTTTGTAAAAACATCGCACGCGATGACTAGAACTAGAGACTGATAAAAATATAAAAACATACTTATAATAAAAGTGAAGTAAACAACGATGCTAACACACGATGCTTTACTGGTGGTAGGACCTCTTGTGAGTCCGCGCGGGTGGGTACCACCACCCTGCCTTTTTCTGCCGTGAAACAGTAATGCGTTTCGGTTTGAAGGGTGGGGCAGCCGTTGTAACTATACTGAGACCTTAGAACTTATATCTCAAGGTGGGTGGCGCATTTACGTTGTGGATGTCTATAGGCTCCACTTAACCACTTAACACCAGGTGGCTGTGAGCTCGTCCACCCATCTAAGCAATAAAAAAAAAAACACGAATATGTTCTCAGATTGGAAATCGAACCCAATGCTCTTGGTCCAGTAAGTAGTAAGGAACTCTAGCTACTGCACCATTGGATCACCATATATTTTACAAACATATTTTAGACATGAGGTACTTTCATGAATATAATCAAAAGACACATGAAATAAACATACTTTCGCTCTGTAAATTCTCTTATAAATTCATAAAATAACAACAACTATTGTTATGCTGTATTTTTTTTTTAAATATACGGCAGCCGATCGTTCTAATTATGCGGTCTCATTACGGTAATGGCCTATAATCGGATATAATCGTGCGGTTTTTTGTAACGGCTGCGTCGGTCAGCAATGAGGTGTGGAAGCTAACCGCCTTCCAGTGCGCTTTAGTGAAAATGATTGGCCTCAAGTTTTAAAATCGAGCGATTAATAAGTATAGCTTGCTTGACTGTCTTGGCTATCTCAATATTTTGTTATTGATTATTCTTATTGAAAGTATAACACTTATATTATTTCGCGTTTTTTACTTTCATAATATTTTTGTCGATGTAGAGTCGTCGCATATTGTAACTTTAAAGTATTTGGAACGTTGGAATTAATATAATTACAATAAAAGCCCCAAATGAAACCATAAAATTAGTTTTACCTAATTATGTCTACGACCGCAAAAAAATACTGATAGTTTTTTTTTGATTCTCCAATTTTCCGGTTGAGTATTTAATTTTGTGTTAGCTAAAAATATTTTTGAAATAAGACGAAAAATTAAAATGAAACATTTAGAATAATACTTTCACATTTATAGTACGAGTAATGTCGTAAAATATGACATTACAAATACGTTTAACAAAAGCGCCGTTGAATGGGTTATTTTAATACTATTATGATTAATTGAAAATAGTTTTACAAAGTTTTTCTTGTTGTTTTTACTTGGACCATATACCATACATAACACAGAAGGTATTTTGTTGTAACATACTACACAAGTGACTCGGCAATTTAGAAATAGGTACTATATTCTGTTACAAACTTAAGCTTTAAGGGCCGTCTGGTGTAGTGGTAAGTGACATGGTCGCTACAAGGGGGTTGCGGGTTCGAATCTCGCCAAGGGAAGATATTTGTATGATAAATATAAATGCCTTTTCCAGGGTTATGGATGTATATTAAATGTATGTATGTGTATAATAAAAATCTTACATTTATTTCCGTTATCTGGTACCTGTAACACAAGTTCTTTACGAACTTATCACGGGACCAGTTAACGTGGCGTGATTGTTAATAAATATTTATTTATTTATCATTTATTTATTTATTTATCATAGTCTGGACATTTCGAGATAACTGTAATTTCTTATAAGTTTATTTTATTTGTTTCCTTTTAATGCTATTTAATTTATAAACAAAATAATAGTCAGTTTGCTTTATAAGTGCATTTGTGTATATTAAAAATTCAATTTTGCCACTAAAAAACTATATCTACAATTATACACGTGATATAAAATGTATTAATTCTAATTATCAATAAGATTGTAATATCTAAGATAACTGCCGCAACCAGAATAAGAGCCTGTGATACTCACAACATTTTAATTGTACAAAGTATAAGAACTCAATTAAAATGCAGTATTCGAAATGGTATATCGTTTTGGAAGGCAACTAAAAATATACGGATCACACTTAAGTATCGAAAAAATATTTTTTTTTTTAAATTAATTCTATGTAATTCTCGAAATTATATGTTTAAAAAAAAGTTTATATAAAAGTTGTTTATAATTTTTTTTAAAGTTGAATCACATTACTATTGTTATAGTTATATACTTGAAATACTAAATATACTTTAAAAAAAAAAACAAGTAGGTATTAAATGATAACTCAATTAACAATAATAATCAAAACGCTATCTAATCCTAATTTAATAAGTAATTCGTAAGTAATCAATTTGATGAGTAAATGTAGTGTCATGTAAAACAAAAGTTATGAGTTTATATTTTAATTTTTTTTTAAAGTCTGAATAAGAAGAAAAACGAACGTGTAATACGAAATTTTCATATGATAGTGTTATGCTGAAACATTCTCTCATCGTGTATAATAATTAGGCTGTGTAGGAGTCAAGACAAATGAGTTACAGAGTGTGCTCCTAGCAGGGTTGTGAAAAAATACTTTTTTATAACGCTTTCATTTTTGCATGCAATTAAGCTTCACGTAAGTACATTGCAAACACAAATGTAGTCCTTATTGAGGCATGAGGTTTCAGTCTCATTTAATAATCGAAATGTAACATAATCTTATACCTTTAAACGAGCAATTCTTGTATATTAATATATATGTATATAATCTGAATCTCGGAAACGGCTCCAACGATTTTCATAAAATTTAGTATACAGGGGATTTAGGGGGCGATAAATCGATCTAGCTACGATTTATTTTCAGAAAATGTTGTTTTATTCGTGTTTTCAATAATCAACTCTTCCCGACATCTATTGGCGAATAATAATACTATTTTTCTTAATTGAGGGTAACTAACCGCTTTAAAGACACAACAAGATGGCGTTATCAAAATAAAACAGAGCAAAGCTCGGTCATCATCTAGTATAATTAGTGAGTGAAACTTATCGTTCTCTTGAAAATAATTGAGTGTTTATCTACCGTAGGTCGATAGTACTATGACAAAAATCTTCTCTGAAGTGCCAACAACAAATGGACCAAGTTCCGTCACAATGAATAGCTTAGGGACGCATAGAGAATAAATGTAATAACAAGCATTATTTTTATTCCAATAGATAAATTGTTATATCATTCGGTTTTAATATTATATCCAAAATGAATGAAACACAACGTATTTTTCCGTGATAAAGTGTTGCTTGTGTTACAATCTCGTCCATAAACGATCAGTCAGTGAGTAACCGTTACCATGGCAACGTATACTATGCGTATGCATTGCGTGTTACCTAAGAGATGGTTGATGAAAAATAGATCTTGGCTTTCCGTAAAATCCATCCTTAGTGAGCGCCTACATCGCATAAGGAGTACCTATTTTAAATTTAAAGTCTATCGGGCAGAGAGTTTTAAATGGCTCGTAATTTACATTTTATTTATGATGTAATTTCCTTCAAATCGAATCGACTGTTTCGAACTATCACGGAATATTATCGATAATACAGACATTTGCTAATTTTGAAATGAACAAAACAGAATTTATTTGGCTAAAATTATCCACTGAATCGCTACCAATGATAATTTCAAGAAACTGATACGTCACATAAAATATAGGTTTAAGATAAAAAAAAAAGTGTATACCTAGATGAGTGGACGGGCTTCACAGTCCACCTGGTATTAAGTGGTTATCAGAGCCCATAGACATCTACAAAGTAAATGCCGCCAACCACCTTGAGATATGAGTTCTAAGATCTCAGTATAGTTACAACGGCTTTTACAAGAACATTTGAACCGATTATTAAAAATGCTGTAGGTACATCTAATTAACTTTGAGATTAATTTTTATATGAGATAAATTAATAAGGTGATGACCCTATTTGCAAGCGATGTCACTAACGAGTCGACAGCGCACCGCCGTTAGCCAAATGCGGGACAACCCGAAAATCCACTTAGCAGCCTTTTGCGGGAGCTCGGGAAGGGGTTACATCAAGCCAGTTACGGATTAAAAGGCTGTGTGTTTATTAAATTACAATTGCAGATTTAAATATGGAATTTTATCAACATTCACCAGCGCTGTGTCAAGTCGTAGGAATCCGTTGACCAACGAAATAATTTTTCATTCATTCATTTCATTCATTCATTTACGTGAGATCTATGAGCTCAGGTATTGACATAACTTCAAATGATGCAGAGTTTTCTTCGGATCAAGAGCAAGAAAAATATATTCGTTTGACTTTAAAAATATACTTTATACTTTACTATAATATACTTTAAAAATACTACTAATATACTTTAAAAATATGTCATAGATAAAAAATTTAAAATAAAAATACTCTATTAATTTTAATACATTTAACACTTTAAGATCGTCGTGGCCTAAAGAATAAAGTGCCCAGACGTTCGTATCGAGCGATGCGACTTAGGTATGTGTCGATGTCCGAATCCCGCAGACACATATTATGTATATTCGCGAATGATTTGCGCGATGAAGATATAATATCGTCTAATTAAAATGAAATCCTATAGGTTCGGTAACCATTTAGCACCGGGTGTATCATGAGACCGTGCATCCATCTAAGTAAGCAAAAAAAAAATACATTTGTGACAAAGCTGAACTAAGATAAATGCAAACATAATTACAAATAGTTTTACTCTCATGTATTATATATAATAATGCTTTACGGACCGTTTAAAAGTGGTAGCTTATTCGGACTCTAAGCTATTTCGCAATCAAGTCAAGATAATTAAGGTATCATCAAAACTCGTTGGTAATAACACAAGATTGGTTATTTTACATAATTTATTATAATAATATTGTACTTTGAATATAAAAAGTTAAATTGAGATGTAAGCGTGTATTTTGAAGTTCTGTAGTTTAAAAACGAATTTATTGTGTGTTGAGAAAGTGGTTAAGTCCTGTTCTTTTTTACTTACCAGTATTTTATTATCCTTATAGTTAAGAAGAATGTATTGACAGCTCACCTCGTATTAGGCAGACACTGAACCCTATGGACCCGAACGTACCGCCTTGAAACATATTATACATATTAAACATATTACAGTGGTAGATAGAGATTCAACAGGGCTTCCCACCGCAAACGGTTTTTTTATTATTATTTTTATTGCTTAAATGGGTGGATGAACTCACAGCCCACCTGGCGTTAAGTGGTTACTGGGGCCCATAGACACATACGACGTAAATGCGCCACCCGCCTTGAGATATAAGTTCTAAGGTCTCAAATATAGAAACGCATTACTGCTTCACGGCAGAAATAGGCAGGGTGGCGGTACCTACCCGCGCGGACTCACAAGAGGTCCTACCACCAGATTACGCAAATTATAATTTTGCGGGTTTCATTTTTTATTACACGATGTTATTCCTTCACCGTGGAAGTCTGTCTTGGGCTACGCTACTTGAGGTAAATACTTGCCATTTTCTTGGCCTGAGAAGATCTCTAACGTATACCTGTGGGAGGTATATTGGGAAATGCCAATTGACAGGCATCTATGAATACCGCTATAAAAATATTGTAAGCACGTAATTAAGAGAATGATATTTAAGTTATTTGAAATCTCAAACTAACTAGATACTATCAGACGTACATATAATTTAAGCGTAATTGTTATTTTACAATGTGTTGTCTGAGTTTCGTAAGGAGATTATAATTTTTTTTACCCGCAAAAATAAAATTATTTTGTTACTAAATAAATTGATAAACTAGAGATGTTCATGTAAAAAGTGAAAATGAGTATGACGTAATTATATAAATTTTAATATTATTTTATTAAATGTTATTTTATTTTTAGATGTAGTCACCTATGAGGTTTATACACTTTGTATATCTTTTTATAAAGCTAAAATTTCCTTTTTTTTAAAACTCTTTACTGATCCCTGGTTGTCCCAGAAAAAAACAGCCCATAATCTTACCGGCGGACGGAATCACCTTAAATTTCTTCGGAGTAGGAAGGAGGTGAAGCTCTCTTCCAAGTAAGTCATCGACTGTTTTTTTTTTTTTATAGAAATTCATTACAAAAATTTTTTTCAAACTCAAATGGTTGTGTATAATATTATGGATACTTCCTAAAAAAATCTTCATTTATTTTGCTATAAAACAAATAGTAACACGACGATCCGCCAGGACAATGTTTACAACTTTGTTAACCATTGCAAGCATGTTGCTCTCAAGTCTTGATATACCAGCTTCGTTGTAAAAAAAATAAGCAGAGATATTTTATGAACGCTCTAACTTCAATTTTATCCATTTTTAAGAACACGTTCCGACAAGACGCAAATAAATGAGCTCTATTTTTAAAAAAAGAAAATAGAATTGACTGGTTTTATTATTATTATTATATCTAATGTCAGTGCCACGCCTAACGATGCTTATTTTTTTTTTCCAAACGAGAAATGTATCGCATTTTCGCTATTTATAGAACACCCCCTATAGTACATTATTTTCAAAAGAAGAACAACTAGCAGCCTGATTTAAGTAACAAATAGTATAGAAAGCATACTCAACATAAATTTGACGAGATAAGAATGTTATTGTATGATGATAGTCTGCATGTAATTTTACCTTGGAAAATAAATACACAGACCACTAAATAAACAGAAGAACCTAGGTATTATTACAAGTCGTGACAAAAATGTTATGTGAAAATACAAGATCGTAAAATGCTTATTTGATTCAGTTTATCTGTACTCAAGAAATAACATATTACATTCCACAAAATTCAAAGTCAAAAGTAGTTTATAGTGAAAATTTAGGGTATATCCTAATAAAAATCTACACTGAAATCACAAGCTGGATCATTAACGATAGTACATAAATAATCTTATGTTGCAGTAAAAGTTGACGCTAATGACTTTTAGGTAACGACCATTGGCTTCCACTAATGACCCTGCGGGCCGGCCCACTTTTTTACTGACAATCAGTTTTGGTAATTTACCTTTTTTTTACAACGTGAGTAGGTACTACACATAAAAATGAAAGAACTTCAATATACATAGATTTTGAATTAAAATAGCCTAGATTGATAAGTAGATTTATAGATCGAAGTCATAGACATTAATCAGTAGAAACAATTATGTAGTGAATAAATAAATATTTTTTTACTAAAACCCTTCTTGTCTAAGTTTATTTATCTGGATTTTTTCAATTTTAATACTAAATAAAATGTACTTTGTGTATTATATGAAAGTGTATATTGATGTAAAAACGAGATACACACGATAAAGGAAAACTATGTTATACTTGCGTATTATGATGTGCAATATTCATTTGAGAAAACGAAATTGTGTAAAGATTCCTTAACGGTATATCGAGTAACATAAGAAATCTAGTCAAATACGCTCCAAAGTTGTTCACTAAATGATTTTAATTTAAATCACTGGCGCTTTAAAAAATCCCCTTATGAAAAGTGGATCATTTCTATAACGCATTAACAGTAGGTACTGTTGATTGGTGGAAAAATGTAGAAAAATAGAAATTATTGAATACAAAAGATAATTTATTAACAACAATAATCTTTATATCAAACAATAATAATCTTTCTATGCTGTTTGTGCCCGAGAATAAAAGAACTAATTACTTTTAAAAAAATTATTTAAAACTTTAGCTACGTCGATATATATACCCACTACAAAACCATATAATATAAGATGCCTAGTCCGTATTTATCTAGTTTCAGTAGCTGTGATCGCTGAAAAGCAATGGGGAAAATACGTAACTCTTTTCTTATGGATAAAAATCTTTGAAATCCCAAAGTTTTTCTTACATGACGATTAGTTCAGTGACTGTAGATCCAAATTATTACTTTGCTCGTCTTTGTCGTCTTTGTTTTACTGACCGATTTTGAAACACCTGAAACTGCGTAATCTAATATGCTTCCCATAACGAATGCAACACCCATGGCTGCTTCAGTAACCGTGAATAGAAGCAATTGTTTCGAGTCATTGCGATTCGGCACGCATGAGCACCGATTAGTTACCGTCTGACAGTCACCGTTCACTACTGCCTTTCTAATCTGCTTCGGAATTATTGTTAGTCAAAACAAATTTTGAAATTTGTGTTTGAACTTTGAATTGCACTTAAGAGAGCCCTTTGTCGGGCTTTAAAAAGAAAACGTGGCCTATTTGAAAACGATGTGTGCTATTATTTTGTTATCTGACCATGTGAAATCAGTGATTTCTGTTCAGATTCACGTAAACGCACGTTTATGATTTGTTTTAAACTAGTTTCATTTCACGAAAACGACTATGTTAACATTTATAATGTATGAACTAACTATCCAAGTATAAAGAAAATAGTCTAATAAAGAGGATATTTAAAAAAAATTTGAAGTAATTTGGTCTTCAAAAAAGTAAAGTTTTTGTACTATGTCGTTGAAAAAACTAAAGTTTTTTTTTATTGCTTAGAAGGATGGACGAGCTCACAGACCACCTGGTGTTAAGTGGTTACTGGAGCCCATAGACGTATATAGCGTAAATATCCACGCACCTTGAGATATAAGTTCTAAGGTCTCAAGTATAGTTACAACGGCTGCCCCACCCTTCAAACCGAAACGCATTTCTGCTTCACGGCAGAAATAGGCAGGGTGGTGGTGCCTACCCGTGCGGACTCACAAAAGGTCCTATCAGATTATAATGATTATAAATTATATTATGGTCAGTCCCTGTGAACTACGTGGGTGTTAGGGAAATTGTTAACAGTTTTAAGCGTCGAATATTATATAGCATTAGAGAATAATTCGTTTCCGTATAATTTGTAACTCTTGAACTTTAGCATGGTTTAAAACCTAACGCTGAAAGCCCATTACTCTTTAAGCCAACACACTCCAACGTAAAGGTGCTCATATTTATATCAAAGAATAAAAATAAAGAAGAGTACGTTCTTATTATGAAAAAGATGTAGAGGTTGTGTATGTCAAATTTGTAAATGGAAAGGCATTGAATGATTTTATTTGAAGTAGTGTCTTCATCTTATCCAATTTCGATAAAGTGGGATTAGTATTATATGTACCTATATTATTAGATTATTAGAAGGGATTAATCGTGTTACATTTTTAGCGATCTGAAGAGTGGTACGGCCAGCTTAGAGCTCTATCTCAAGGTGGTTAACATCGTGGTGTGTTCTGATAGCCAGTCAAAAAAAGTCCGCTACCTCTTTCAACAGTTAAACTTGTTGGGAATTAGTATGTTTTGAATTGGCAGGATAGAAGTTGGTAGCCGATTAATATTATACAGTAAGGAGAGGATAGTTCTTGAAAGTAATAATAAAAGTAAGGGAGGCTGAGGTATTATCCTCTCTATTGATTTGAATTTAAAAATATTTACATGAAAGAAAGCAGTCAATTTATATCTTACTAAATACAGTAGCCGTCTTAATGTTTCCTTATTTTAAAAAAACTAAAATCGAATCTAACTTGAAATCTCTAAAGTTCCTTGAATTTATAATATTTATTGGAGAGTCACTCATGAAGATACACGATGTAAGCTTTGCTTCTAAGAAGACTCATGGCAGTTGGCGTTAACAAGAAACGTATATATAATCAGTCTCTGGATATACATGTACCCTCCCGTATCCTCCAGCCCAACTCCAATACATCAACGTACCCACGCCTCTGATGAGAAGATGATGACCGTAATTTGCGACGCACCAAGACGTCTATGTCTCGTGTTTTTTCACTGAGCTCAGGTATCACCCGAGTACAAAATTACAAGTAATTTATCGCCCGTACAGAGGATAAGAGCTATGTTGCGAATGTAAATATACATTGTTTACGTTCAATATATTAGGTTACATAATTATTAAGTTCGTGACTTGAAGATGGTGTTGCTAATCTTCACAAAATATTACGTTTTAATAGGTTTATTTTTTTGTTTTAAAAATAATAATTGAGTATTGAAAGATTATACCATTTTAAAGTGATATTTGTATTCAACAGACATACTATCATAGAGATAATTTGTAGGGATCATCTGTTTTTGCACTATAAATGTGCAATTGCACTTAAAATATCACTTATAATGCTTACAGGTGGTAGGGCCTCTTGTCTTTACAGGTAGTAGGACCTCTAGTGAGTCGACACAGGTAGGTATCACCACCCTGCCTATTTCTGCCGTGAAGCAGTAATGCGTTTCGGTTTGAAGGGTGGAGCAGCCGTTGTAACTATACTGAGACCTTAGAGCTCATTTCTCAAGGTGGGTTGCCGCCATTTACGTTGTAGATATCTATGGGCTCCGGTAACCACTTAGCACCAGGTGGGCTGTGAGCTCGTTCACATATCTATGCAATAAAAAATAAAATAAAATAAAGTTTAATTTTAACATAATTAAATTTTCAACTTTTTCGAGGAAATAATCTTGGCCTTGGCTTTCTTTGATTACTAAAACTATTCGATCGCTTTTTTTCAGACTGTGGCCGTAGCTGCTACAAAATATACAAGGCTACGCGCATATAATATATGTATTTAGTATCTAGTCTAATGAACATTCAGAAGATGCATATTGTAAACATTTATGGGTAATTAATTAACTTATAAATAAATTCATGGATCAACATTTTTGATGGTAATTTATATGTAACCTCTGTCGAGCTCCATTTTACCAACTGTTTATTCTGCTTTTATACCGATTCCGACACGCCGATTTCGTGGTTTTATACTATACGCCATTTACCATAATGACCATTGCAACTTAATAGGTAACAATGAAAATTCTTACTTAAATTCCAGTGTTTAAAGTCGATTTTTGGTTAGTGGCGTTCCATTAACGATATTTTAATTGAGTCGATCCTGACGTAGAGTAATGATTGGATGTAACATCGATTTATTTCGTGTTCTCGTTCCTGATTGGCGGTCGCGATAAGTTTCTGTCTATCTGGTAATGTTGTTATAATAGCCATGTATTCAAATTTCCATCCCATTTCGTAAATTACTGTCACGTGATGTCAGATAAACCGGCTTTTTCCGGTTAATGACATGAAACCGTGGATGGAATATTTTGTCTTGCGAAATCCGGACTTGCGCTTGTATGATTCTCGTAATTTTATCATAGTATCTACAAATTATCTGAGCTTCAAAATTGTCATATATCGATTTATTAAATAAATATTAATTTTTATTGCTTAGGTTCATATAGTCACGATCTAATGGACATAAGGTCTCCATACAATTTTTAGACATGAGTTCAAAGTATAAATTGTACTGTATTATAACGGATACCCACCTTTCACGCCGAAATGCATCAAAATACACAGCACAACGCTTAAAAGGTAGTCTGTAAGAACTATTTAGTAACAATCTTAGATTTCGTGCTGTTTAAATCACTTTTATGAATAAAGATACTTACTTAAAGATACTACCACTTACTAAGATATTTATGAAAGAAACTCAGTGGTTCTGTGATTCCTCACACAAGACTTAGGCGCGTACTTAGCACGGTAATCCCACGAGACGTCAGATTCACCCCTAATAAGTTGACTACTGATAAATGTGTGTTGGAGATTCGCCCCCTGTGATCGATCAAGGGAAAATTCGACTTGCAGTCAGCCTTCTTAAAAATAAGATGGGCACTTGATATTTGACTGTCTGATAGGACACTAATAAAATTATCTGCCCAAAGTTGTAAATCCGTGACTCATTTTAAGATATTTATAGATAGTCCCATTTACCGAATACGATTAATTTGCAAAAAACGGTCATGGATTGTCTGACGCTAAGCTGTTATCGAAGGTTATAGACGTCACAACATTAATGATGCCATCACGTTGCCCATATTGAGGTATGACATTAAAATCTTAATTGCATTACATACTCAAATCAGAAATAATTTTAGCTTCAAGGTAGTATTTTTTCCCCCTACGCGATCATATGTAGCCTAAGAGGCTATTCCAACTACGCGCTGTTTGGTAGGTGAGCTCACGCGGCTCAATCTGAGGGGACTTACCGGCACTAGTCCTAGCAAAGAGCAGTGTTTCGCTGAATCTACTATCGGGTCGGATTCGGAGAACATCCGACGATAAACTCAGTGAGCTGTGTCTATGGGTTAGGTTGCACGGCGAACCCTTCGTCACATTTGACGACTTCGACAAGAAGGCAGCAATAGCCAGGTTATCTTATTTATACATCAATATTTATATCTTAACACGCGATTTGTTATTTAATGCTAATTTAATATAGCTTATAAAGAACAACAAATGTGAACCAATGAATCCAATGACAACAACACATCCCTATAATACCTACGTTCAATAATAAGACTCATATTCAATAACCATAGATTGTAGTTGCAGATACTATATTGGAGCATATTAATCATGTTGAGATTTCGCAAAGCGATCACATCTTCATCAACATTCTTGTGTCAACGTTAGTAACAAAGTTAAATTTCCAGCATCCGTCTGCACGTGAGAGGTCGCGAAAATCTTAATTAACAGATAGGCGCGAGTCATTCGTCTTGTCGCCATGTTAAAAGGTGCGGGAGCTCGCCCTCGTTCAGGTAACGATTTCTCGATTAAACAGACTCTTGTTTTTAATATTCAATCATTCATTATTATCAGGGATTTTCCCTGAAAAGTGGAAGGAAGCCCTAATAGTTCCCATACATAAGAATGGGAAAAAAGATCTAATAACTAATTATCGGCCCATCTCCATCCTTTGTACATTTGCTAAAGTCTTTGAAAGTTTAGTTTATACTCATATTTACAATCATGTAAGAAACCAGCTGTCCCCNTTTTTATTATTATTAATAGTATTATTAAATCTCTATTAATATATTAATGTAATGCATGCTGTGATTGCCTATAATTAGAGTTGCAGTTATCAATTGCTCTATACATGTCAATGTTATTTTATGTCTTACTGTAAACCCTGTCGGTAATCCTTAAATAAATAAATAAATAAATAAATAAATAAATAAATAAATAAATAAATAAATATCGATTTTATCGATAATCGAGCATCCAAAAATGGAATTTTTAATTATTTTTCAAAACCTCTGTGTTCTCAAAACGAGAATTATTTTAATAAATTATTTTACTGGAACCGTGTGGTATGTGGTTATAAAATGTTTTATGCTTTTAATACTTTTGAAATAACGTACCGTAATCAAGACTGAAATATATTGTATATACTACATACTATTATACTGTCATTGTCGAAAGAGACAGGAAAAAATTGATTACTTTATAAAAAGAAAAACATTGTCTATAGTTCTTATAGAATACTTTTATTACGTAAGAGCATGTGATCTTACTAGTAAGACACATTTAGAAATGGGCTATTATAACCAAATAAGGTATTTCAAGAGAGCTTTTGTCCCGGAATCAACTGTTCATACTAAAGATCTAAGCCAATATCTATCTGATAGAAGTCATTTTCTTAAAAAAAAATATTACATTGTAATTAATTAATTCACCGGAAGTAGAAAGTCACTATTTAGTGTAGTTCATTCTAAAACAGAACTATTATTAAGTTTCATTTTTTAATCTCTTCACTCAATACTGGCTCGAATGTTTAAAAGAGAAACACGAACGGCCACCGACTAAAAAATATTTGTGACGCAATGAAAAATTACGCGCCAAAATTAGGCGAGTAACATTAGGGTGTTCCATAATTAAACATCAATACTGTTACAAAAAGTAAATAAACAGGGTATATAGGGGACTGGGGTATGGTGCGGGAGGGGAGGGCTCGAGGTCTCGACTATGACTAATGTCCCGCGATCCGTCAGTGTCACTCGCGGGTTGAGGGGGGGCGCCACGCTCCACCAGGGTCGAAGTAGGTACCCTTTCGAAATAGCATTTTCTCTGTTCACTCCGTAGATACGTATCTGTATGTAAATTGTGGAATTCGTGTTTAGATCGAGATGCAGATTAAATGTCCGAAATGACAATCGGCTTAGCTTGCCTAAGACAAGGATGTTTTCGGGTGTACTCCTATAAGATGTTTGGATGCAACATACCTTATTATTTATGAACTTTGGAATTTTATTGGAATAAAACCCTTGTCAAATTAAAACGATGCTTGGTACGACATAATCGACTTTGTTACATCAAAATAAGAAAAAGTTGTTGCTTAATGATCCAAACAAGAGAGTGATTTTTCAATCAATTTAATTATTAACAATAACTAGTGGTCCCCCAGTAGACGAAATTTGACTATAATTAATTGAAATTATAAGTTTGTACACTATTATGGTTCTATTATCAAAGATATACTTCTTTAATCACAGATTTCGCCAAGACTAAACTTTAGACAAATATTTAATCTATTCTCAACTTGACCACAGACTATAAGCAATAAGAAAAGTTTGACAATAAACAAACAGTATGTATGCGCGTATGCGTCAAATACATAGTAGTGTGTGTAATGTTTTTTTATTAATTTTATTTATGTATTTTTTATGCTTAATTTTAAAAAAAAAATTAACATTCTGCACTCCTCTATATTCTCTATAAGTGTGGGAAATTTCATACTCCGCCGTTCGCGCAATTTTCGTAAAAAAGGATTAGAAAGTTTTTGCTTCACGTATTAATATATAGGTATAGATAACTTAAATCAGATTGGATTGTTTTTCTTCAAAAGGTCTCAATACAGCCGACTCTGTTGAGATTCTTGGTCTTTTGAAATTGGTTTCCGCGCGGGGCACCGTAGCAGATACTCCGCGACACATCACCCCATCTCTGGGGCATACCGCGGGCACAATTAGATAAAATAAAAAAAAGAAACGAGTAATCCCGGACCCAACTAGATTGCTTTCGGGACGATTTTGGGGCAACGTGTTTACTGAGATTAGAAGAAAAAAAAACCCTTATTTTTCCCGGAAAATTACATTAAAATGAGCTCGCCGTTATTATCTACTAGATGTACTTTCCTTAAAACTACTGAACATTTTTATTATTCTAAAAATAAAATTCATCATTTAGATACATTCAGTATAAAAAAATTTTAAACTACATAATGAATTTGACGTCTTTTTTTTTGCTAAGATCGGTGGACCATCCTACCAGCCCACCTGGTGCTAAGTGGTTACTGGAGCCCATAGACATTTACAACGTAAATGCGCCACCCACCTTGAGATATAAGTTCTAAGATCTCAGTATAGCTACAACGGCTGCTCTACCCTTCAAACCGAAGCGCATTACTGCTTCACGGCAGAAATAGGCAGGGTGGTACCTACCCATACAGACTCACTAAAGGTCCTACAACCAGTACTACCGTCTGGCAAATAATCATATTAATGTGATATTTTGTTTTTATAAAAAAGCTACAAAAGTAATATATGGGTACACAATATCTAACTTTAGTTTCCCATTCATTATCCCGTTTCATCCCATTTCCCATTAATATCATCATTACTAGCTAAATCTTCTAATAACAAAAAATTTAAACAATTGGTAAGCGATTAATTCGACGGCCCAACACATTTTATTATAAAAACATCGATTTATCAGTCGGATTTTTCCTTTAATTTCATCAAATTTATTTCACTCGAACAAAATATGGCCTCCCATTAATTTAACGTTTGTGCCACGTTTGCATCGTACAGTTATTTCGTGTAAAGTTCACAAAAATATATAACGCTTTATTTATTATATGTCTGCATAAATTTAATTAGACACAAAAATAGTCATCAGCGCAAAATATCGAAAGATTTTCTAAGTTATCGGTGAGTTCAAGCAATCTTAGCACCGTAATATTTAGATGCTTCTTACGTCTTAGATTTTTTACAACATGATTTCATTTTCTTTTTTCAGTAAAAAAACTATATAAAACTTTATTAAATACACGAAGAAAAAAGCGCTTTCGCAAAAATCTATAAAATTTTCGGAAAAGCACTTACATCGTAAAATGAACCTTAAAATCTGTGCGATTAGATATATTTTCTATCAACGAACGAGCATTACACCCCGCTTCATCCATGCCCCCAGACAAATGACGTAGCATTTGTCCAAATGATGGCGCGGGCGGCAGAGAGAATGAATTTAAATTATCATTCAGCAGTACTAACATACTACGATAACTGTGTCCGAATTCGTGCCTGCTGACCAACATTATCGGTTGTTTTTTTTAATATTTAACGAAATAAATAAATAACCTAATTTAATTTATTTTAAGAGGCTGTTTTATTTACATTACTCTGGAAAACCATTTGTGTTTTTATTTTTTTTGCACAAAGATAAATAGTTTTTTATTATAAGTAATATCAAAAGGGCTACTAATAGTCCATACGCCGCGATTAATCACTAGAAGCTACAAACTTTTTTCTCAAACTAGGCATGAGGTCCTGTTGTTTTGGTAAAATGTTTATTTCGGAAGTGCGCAGGGTAAAGCAAATCAACGCGAATACAAATTTATCGAACGTGTTTTATTTTTGTTATCGTTTTTAGAATCACTAGTTCTACAGCTTGTATTGTATTGGTAAATATATAAATTAGTAGCTTCATAAATTAGTACCTTCCACGTCCACGTTTGCTAGAAGTACCTACCGTGTGTCAATTTTTCAATCCACGCTTGAATCAGAAGCCACACGGTTCACGTCTCAATTCCGTATTCCTAAACGGATTGTTTGAATCGTTCCTTTGAATTTCTTTTTGGGCGCTCGTTTTTTGGCGTTGAAGGAAATTGAGTAATGTCTCTGTCGCAGATGGCATCGCGGTAGATTGATAACGCGGAATGGTACTCGAGTCTATTGTGATATCCTTTTATGTGACAAAACTTTGTTTTGACTAACGTAAACGCGATTTAATTTATTGAAGAACGTTTAATAAACTTGTATTTTTTTGTTTTACTAAATGTCATTTTGAGATTTTTGACATATTGAATATTTTATCACACCTTTTATCACATTGAAATAAAGAACGAAACATATTTACAGATATATTTTTATCGTTAAATACGCTATCCCTTGACAAATGAGCAAAGAGACAGCAGAACACGTTTCCCAACTCTATGGCCGTAACAGAAAACAATCCGTGTGCTGTCTAAAGAAAAAAAAAAAAAACAATGGTTTCGTGATGAAGACGTAGTCATTGTGAACGGAGAGCGAGCCATATTTCACGGCTTTGTATGCCTTCAGAGGTCGATTAATTCTGGATAACTCCATTCGGATACACGGTATAGTGTGATGAAACTTTTTTGATTCGAGCAGTGTTAACAACGGATGTGTAGGTTGGTACACGTATGAAATATCTATACACGTATTTGTTCGTTTGTATTTTCTTGCTAGACATGCCGCGTGAATATTAGTTCGAATTTTCATTTCCGATTTTGAATTATTATTATTATTGTTATTGAAATTTTTTTTATTATTGCGTGTAGGCTAACGAGCATACGGCCCACCTGATGGTGAGTGATTACCGTCGCTCATGGACGTCAGCAATGCCAGGGGCAGAGCCAAGCCGCTGCCTACCGTTTAATACTCTCCACAAGCCTCGTTTGAAGAAGGACATGTCATAGCGCTCGGGAAACACCGTGGAGGGGAGCTCATTCCATAGCCGGATGGTACGTGGCAAAAAAGATCTCTGGTAACGCACTGTGGATGAACGTAGTGGCTCCAGGTAGTATGGATGAACTCTACTCCGGTGGCGGGCGGTGCGATGGTAAATACGAGATGTCGGTATCATCTCGAACAATTCCTCAGAAATGTTTGAATTGTTATTCTTTAAGCAGATTAAGATCTCGAAAGCGCTATTCTATATGTGACACTATCTTTTATTTGAAACGGTCTTTCAATTGTGACCAGTCAGTCATAAGCCGATTTATATAATTCTCAAATTTTTCATACCTCAGCTGTCCTTAGTTTTGCACGCGTCACATATTAACAAAAAATAAATGAACATAAGATAAAAAATTCCTAAAAAACCCATCGATCTATGTTAGTAAGATGGAGTAACAACTCCGAAAATTCTACATTCTTTGGATGCGACATTATGCAAATAAAGTAAATTGAATTACCAGAGTTAAATGTCGTATAAGATAAAAACGAGACGGCAATCTACAAGCCAATGAGGAGGCCGTATTAACATATTCAATGCCTTATTGAATATTTATACGTATATACTTTAACGCAACTGTTGTCGGCACTTTTTCAACCCTGTCTGGCTAATGGACCTCTATCTTACCCTGGAACGTCAACAGAAATAAATAAAAAAAGATATTGGATTAACAGGTCACATTTGTGTTCAGTATAAATTGATTTTAATGGCCGTATTGAATCAGCAGCCAGCGCTGTATCTTAGTGCTAGCATTTGGCTATATGGTTCTGTATTTATGCTACGTTTTAGTCTCTAGAACTCTACACTATCATTCCCCAAAAGTTTTAAATTAAAAGGAGACGAGAATTTCTATTTATTTTTTAAATAAGTATGTGTCATTCTAGAACAGGATATTTAAAATGATAATTAATGATTTTATATATAAAAAGTTTTATATATTACAAGTCGAGTTTATTTATAGACTACAATATAAATTATTGTAAAATGTAAACCTAAAATTGAATGATACGCGCTATTTCTCAAAATAGTCATCAATTAGTAAGATTTTTCTAAGCTGTTTTTTTTTATTGCTTATATGGGTGGACGAGCTCACAGCCCACCTGGTGTTAGGTGATTACTGGAGCCCATGGACATCTACAACGTAAATGCGCCACCAACCTTGAGATAAAAGTTCTAAGATCTCAGTATAGTTACATGAATGTAGAATGAATTGGTTCCACTTTGTGATCACATTGAAAATAATTCTCATAGGGCAGTAAAGGATTCGCAATCTAACTAGTAAGTAGTACTTATTAGAAGTTTGCTTCAATGTTAGATTACTTATTCAAATAAAGTAGCTCTAAAACTTCATTAGACAATATCGATTGGAAATTGATCCACTATTTGTATTTTCTTTTGGTCTTTACTATGTAAAAAAATCTTTTGATTATAGATCGCTTAAAATGATCGATAAATAATACTAAATATGCTCGGGGGTATAAATTCGCATTTGAGCACTTTTATAAATAGTGCAGTTATTATTTCATCATACGGTGTCATTCTTTATAGTTTTTTTTGCCTACCTAAGCTGAAGGTCTAGGGAGACCATATCAGCGTAGCCTTAACTAGTAGGTGAGCTCACGGGGCTCAAACCTGACGATGTTGCTAACGCGAACCCTAGCAAGATCCGTGCTTCGCAGAATCTACCACCGGGTCTTTATAGTGGAGGTCATCCTTGAATAAATACTTCAATATTTAACGTAGGTATATTATTATTTTAAACATACCCAACAAACATACCAAACATACTTTGCCCGTCTGCCTACAAAGGCAATAAAAAAAAAAAAAAAAAAAACTTGTTACATCAAAATTAAATGCTTCGGGCCACTACTAGCCTGATGGAAAATGAAAAGCTTAGATTTCATAAACCAAATTAATTCCGAACTTTTTCGTTTAAATATATGTTTTCACAGTGCTACGAAACACCGAGACGGGAAGAAGCTTATCGTCAAGGAAGCCTTATGACATTCTCTGGAAACTGCATAAAAACTGAACAAGTACTGCAGATTCGGGTAATTTAGATAGATCTCCTTGGATAAAAATGTTGCAGTGGTCAACAGAGAGGCCGGAATAATCTTGAATGTTTCATCCTAATATTTTCTGTAGAACATTCAATAGTAAGCACTGTAAGTGTAAATTATTTAGTGAATGAATAAATGTGAACAGCGAAGTAAATACAGAGCGGAGACTCAAAAATTATATAGCAGTCTAGTAAATTAACTAATAAAAAATACATTAATTTTATTGACAGGCTTACAGTAAGTTTTAAGACCTGTCTACGATTTTATTATATGGATTTTACAACGATGAACATTATATACTTGTTAAATGAAATTAATAAATAATTGAAAAAAACACACACACACACACACAAAAGGAACACAAAATTTTAGTTACGAGTCTCGTACGTTTTTGTTGTGATGTTGATTTACTGCTATCAAAATAGAACTGCAATAATAATAAATAAAAACCATAAAAGTAATTGAACAAAGAATTAAATTTGGAACTGAACTTAAAGATCGAATTATCACAACTGGAACATATTATTGTTTCGATGATCGGGTAACCCCGCCCAGTCCTGAGGTACTGAATTATTTCACAACCAAACGAATCCGTAATATTAGTGAGTTCATAAATAATTAAATACATAGAGTAGCATTTTAAATTTATTTAGCGAGGAAATTTAGAAGTCGTCGTCGTTTTAAGCATAAGACATTAGACTTTATTCGCAGATGTATATAGGTGCTAGTTTTTTCTAGTGAAATACATGCCTTATATTCACATATGACTATCAGGGTGAAGGACGATAATTCATGAACGTTGCGCAAACCGCTATATTTGTATTTAACCGCTAAATTTACCTATTCCCGCTACCAAGCAATCATGCTTTCCGGTTCAAAGGACGGGACAGCCGTAATTCAATACAGTTGACACTTCGACCTCTTATCTCAAGATGGGTGGCGCCTCTGATTTTAAGATGTCTATGGACTCCCATAACCGCTCAAAGTGAACTGTAAATTCTTCGGCGCACTTACAGTAACCAATACAAGTAGAAGTAGACTTCATTGAGTATATATATGAACTAAAAAGATAAGGTTCCGCAGAAATACATATGTGAATATGCTTAAAGCCTTAAAATTATTAAAGATGTTTAACTATTTCACTCGATCTTCTCAAATAATTAATCAGTAACTTAGTCGATACAAATTTAAATTCAATTAAGTACAAGCTAGTTATCAAAAAAATATATGAAATGACTTAAATAAACTTCATTTTTACGTATCTCGAATTTGATCTTGTAATTTAATCAAAATTTTAATTAAGCCGCTCTGAGGGCTGAATATCAAAGAGATGCACTGTAGGCTCATGAATAAATAAACAAGTGTTTATGTAACGTTTGGCTTAGATTAAAATTCAAATATTCTGACAAGTCAATCTACGTTCCCGGGCGGTCTGGCCCGGCCCCGTGCGCCCGTGCTGTCCTGCAGACATTGTACATAGTATAACGAAAATATGAAGAACGGACAAAATCTTGTATGAGTATTTTTTAATACGCTTTTATTAGCTTCAGACGTATGTATGTTAGTATGTAACGGAATCTTTGAACATAATTTTGACCCCCTCCAAAACGTCGGATTAACTCGAATTTTGGTATACTTATTAAGGATCAATGACAAATATTATAAAGAAAATTAAAAAAATTGATATTCAACTAAATAATGAAAAATAAATAATAGTTTAAAAAACTAACAAAGTACGCTTTTATAGAAAATCCAACCAAAAAATAGAAAATAAATTTTAGTAAATTTGAATAAAAAATAGTGTAAAAAAAATATGATTTTATTCTAAAAATACCGTGGGCTCCTTTTCAGGATATTATCAAAATAACCCTTCTACTCATACATACTTATTTATTTATTAATCTAGTGTATTACTTATCGATTTTTGTTATTTTCTCGCAATGGACCAGAGTGTGGCTGAATGCAGGTACCTACCATACATTACTAGTTTCCGTGTTTCATAAATGCTATCAATTAAGTTCATTGACAAAATCCCTGAACTGATTTAATCAATACTACTTACACATTACAGCAAACAAAAATAATCTAAATATTTAATTGTTTAAATTACAAAAAAAGTGCCAAGAAAGTTCATCTGCAAGTACCTTACTAAATCATCAACTAGTAGTTCAGACGTATTTATTTATTTATTTTGGGAGCCTACCGAATGTGACAGTAAACTGATATTCTCAATGATTACTGTCTGCACTTTGTACTAGACACAATTTTCTGCAGAACTGATGCATCTTAAAATTTTGAGTATACTGTTCATACTAAGTACTTTCAGCGTATTTGCATACGTTTCTAATCTGAAGTTGTATTTTGCCTATTTGATTAATATTGTAATCTAGTTCTTAGATTTGCAAATTACTTAACTATCAAAATTTTTTCAAAAGGAAGACCGCAATGTTGGTCTCATAAGTGTGTTCATGAACAATAACTGCTTAAAATGAGGTAAGTCCGTGTCGGTAGGTAGCTTGACTTTGCCAATGACGTCCATGAGCGATAGTGACCAGTTACCAGCAGGTGGGCTGGGCACATGCTCGACTGACTTATCATTATAGCAGCCTATTTTAGTCCACTGTTGGATATAGGGTTCTCCCAAGGCACGCCACGCGAGATGACCAGCTCGAATGACTACAAAAGCAAAAACAAACTTTAAACACATTAAGCTGAGAAATATAAAGTAATTTTGTTGATCAAACTTGAAATAACGTCAAAAAAAGCTTACCTAACCCCATATTTCGGCCACTATGATAATGAAGCAGAGTAGAAAAAAAAGGTTTTAATTAATAAATACGACTTCTTTATTAACAAAAATTAAAACATCAAAATCAAACACAAAGACGCCATATTTGGTCTGTAGGCACGTAGTGGAACACGCACCGCTAACAGAAAATAAGGGACACACAGAAAGACAGGAAGGGCCCGTGTGAGCGAGAAAACAATATCACAGGTCCTTGAATGATAGAGAGAGGAACAGTGACGCGATGATTGAACGCGCCACAAGAAAAATGATCACCCGTCAAGCGGCGACTGAGAGAAACTACCCCTAGCGGGCAAGAACGAAAGAGAAATAGCACCCACGTACATGTGCAAACGAGAAAGAATGTGCCAAAATAGGGGTGACGTACAGTGATGGATTATGCTTTTCTCTCTAAAGAAGGGAGGGGCTCACAGGTCGTTATGGAAAAAGCTGAGGGAAGTGGGGATCGACATGTGTCGTAGACGCCGGTTGAAGCGACGGTGCTTAATTGATTTTTATGAGAATTAAATAAATAAAAACGTTTTTTAAGAATTATTAGAAAACAATAAATTAGATTCGATATAAAATAATATTGAATTATAGAGTTGTGTGCATTATATAATTTAAGTAACCTCTCGAAACTTGTGTGGGCTAAAAATCTTAAACATAAATTGTGATTTATAAATGATGAATTCTTTCCGGGATAATTTAAATGAGGCGAATATTAATATGTTTTCAAATACGAGATGATTACGATATGAGAATAAATAAATTATTTATGAGTATTTTACCTTACCTTAAATCTTGCTTTGATTTTAAATATAATACCAGCATAAAATTATAAATATAGTAGAGAGGGAGAGAGAGAAAGTATAGTTTATTGCATATCAAAACACAAATAACATTTAAAAAAACAGTCAACAAGCAGATACACTTTTACAATAGGCAGTCTTTTTGCTTCCAGACAACAGTTTAATTTATATAAATTCTGGAAAAGATAAAAGATACAGTAGGTATGTTGCGATTAATAATACATTATTTTAAAGAATACATACATACCTACAATATACGGACATATTATACCGTTTAGATTATATGTAGGTTTATTTTAAAAGGTAGGTTTTATTTAAAAGCTTTAACTAGTAATAAGTACATCTTGACATTAGTTAGTGTTGTGAGGTTGGCCGATCCGTTGACCCCTCCAATTAAATTTTTACGAGGGGCACCGAAAACGCCACTGACAGAAACGCCATTGTCCACTTCGAAAGGCATTTATTGTTTTATGCTTTTGTTGTGTTAAAATTTAAATCCTTAATTATTCAGAGGATTGTTTCGTACGACAATATTTTCACAATAGGTCCTCGGTTTTGCGAGGGTGGTAATCGGTTTGATTAATAAATTGTCAAGTTGAATCCAGTGTTGGAATATAAATTGTTACCACAAATATTTCATTCTATTATAGCTCTGAGATCCCGTTCATTGTTTTACGAAACGTCATATCTCATTCTGTCACCTGATTGTGTTGCTTCGGTATTCAATGAGGCGTCTTGAACTCTGCCTGTACTATGATTTGCATTGTTTATACCTTACAGAGATTGATCATTTACAAATATGTATATTACGAAAATAGTCGTTGTAATGATGACATACTTAACAAGTGTTCGCTTTCAAATAATACTTCACAAGTTACGTATTTTTGGATAAAAATGCACATTATTTACGCTATCTATAACTTTAGCCAATCGTTGACTCTTTGAGATTCATGATAGAAAAAAATAATTACATTATGTTACGCGGTGAGCGGTTTTGTAGTTTTAAAAAAAACTTTATTTTAATACACACTGAATTTATTTATCCTTTACAAAAATCTGATGTTACACGGACAGAGTTACGATGTTATAAGTTTGAAGATTGATGACGAACTTCTAAGTTTCAAGGAGAAAGAGAATTTATACATGAATATTATTTACTAAACAATTAGTAAATGAGTCATTTAGACTATGAACCGTATTGGTAAACATGTTTAGAATCCGTAAGGACACAAATAGTAAATGACGGAATTTTACCGATTAGGTACTAGTGTGAGGGGCATAACATAACAATTAGTTACGCTCTTAAGGAATTTTATAATAACAAGTCCAAATTGATAGTCTGATTTTTTTT
Organism: Bombyx mandarina; assembly: GCF_003987935.1. The sequence goes on along the minus strand of NW_021011489.1, from coordinate 1,086,880 downwards.
CTAATTAAAAAGTATCGATAATACTCTAACAATACTCTTACAATACGATAGTAAACGATATACAAATTATTCCAAGCATCCAAAATTGAATTTTGAAAAGTTTCCAAAACGAAAACAAAATGCCTACAAGCCTCGGTTTGTTCGTAAAACAAATTAATTTATCCAGAAGGAGGAAGATGTAAAAAGTTCCAAACAGCAATTACATTTTATTGTGAGCCATTATATTAATCATCGGCGAAATTAATTTTTCATTTGGACAAATCACCGAGAGGTTCCGTACAAATGTATTTGGGTCATGATTGATATCTTGCTGGATAAGAATCCTGGAGAATTCCGGTATGCGCAACATCTGTTGTTTGTGTTTTAAACTTCATATTAAGTACGTTAATAGACAATTATACTAATAATCTGTATTCTATTAGGCATTTGCTACAAATTCTCCTATGTAAATGTTTTCCTATGTTTTCCCTTAAATTCTAAATGCTCAGTACCTCATCTTGGTATTATTATACATAGTCTTGATATTTGTGGATACTGTTCATATATCTTTTTGGTGTTTGTATCATTAAAATTAAATAAAAACTTTTGCATTTAAGCATCTCCCAACGTTTATGTGCAGCAAACCTTATGTTAGTTATATGTACTAGAGGCATCCCATAATTCCACTTGCTTTAATTATGAATGATACAATAATACGAATGTACCATTTTCAAATGATAATTTATGTTTTATAGGATGCACATTTAAAAAAAAAACGTTTACTGTTAAATCCTCCACTTCTGTCAATTCTTGTAAGTTTTAGCCAATTTTCTAAAGTAAGCTTTTCAGCACAATGTTTTTTGATCTGTATTCTATACGTAGTGGTTATAAAAATGAATAAAGAGTTCAACAGATTGACAAAATAAATTAAGTATATGATAATAAAAAGCTTAACAGATCGATAAAAGAAATTAAGGCTATAATTTAAAATCATGTCTATATCTTAAGCGTTAGATTTCATTCCGTTGTAATTTTGCAATACTTAAATGGAAAACCAATTCAAAATCTATCAATTAATTATATTCATTACAAAAACACTTCTATATCACAACTAATTTTCATATTCATAATTTTCAACAGGCCACGCACTAAAGTGTACTGTATAATTGATTTACTGCTTATTGTTCTCAAGTCTCGGCGCATAAGCGTCTCATTAACGATTCAACAGAGCAAATTGTGCTACCTAATTACAACTGAATGGTTAAAGACAAAACAGTATTTATGTTCACCAATTTATCACACAATGAGCCGATGTCTCGGACAGGCAGCGAACACTGAGCGCACAATGAACCAGAAAAACCAAAAATCAGGCTTGGACACCACTTAGCATACTTGACGAATGCACGCCTCGTCGTCATTTTCGTGTTTCACTAAAACAAAAGTCAGCCAGCATACGAAAAGACGTAAAAAAGTAGGCAAAGAAACAATAATAGTTTACGTGCGTGTGCTAATTGCTATCATTATATAACCATAAGTTTTCTGATCTTCAGTCACGGTCGAGGGATCGAAGACGTTTTAAATTAATTAAATGCTGGATTAATTAAAATTAATGCGTGTTACATATCTACCTCAATTTAATTAATATAAAGTAGTGCTATTTAATTTAAGCAATATAATGTTCATTTAATTGTTAGAGTAATTTGAAAACAAGATAACGAAATGAGATTTCGCCCATTGTGTTTTGATTTGTGTTGTACTTAATCAAACGGAATTTTGTTGACATCGAAATCCATTAAAGATGAGTGCACGATTACTTTGATAGGATTCCATGTGAAAGCATCAACACTCCCCGAAATATCTCAAAACCGAACAATAGGGACACGTGAGACTCCCTTAACATCAGAGGCTAATACTCACCCCACACGGAGGAAGGAGATGTAGAGAAAAATGCGTATTTATAGCAAATACTCGTACTCAAACAGTCCTACATTGTGTACGAGTCAAATAAATGGGTCTCATTTTTCGTGCTGTCAAAAAAATCTGAATGGAAAAGAAAACGCGGCGGCGAAAAAACGGCAGGCTGTGAGGTTTTTTTTTATATTTTGTTTTTAATGTAATACTGATTCGGGATGTTTCAGATTAATTGCATCTTACCTGAGGTGGCGGCAAGGGTGACGGCACTGAAAGAGTTCTCCGGACGCTGATCGATCGCACAGCGCAGATTGAAAGGAGAAACGTGAAAGGCAATTATTCATTTGGCGACTAGAATAGAACACTTTTGTACCTTTATCTCGCATTTTTTTCATTAGTTTTGGAAGAAATTTGCAAGTAAATGCATAAGGTGATGCGACACGGTAATTTGTTTTGTTGGACGTAATACTATTCTCACGAATCCTGTTAGTAGCGTTTAATTTAGATATTCATTTACGTTTTTTTTTCATCATCATAATTGAAGCAAGGTGCAGATTTTTTGACAACGTAGAAGGAAAGAAATAATTTCTTCGTTTACGCTTAAAGATACATCAACGTGAATGAAACTAGCTTATGGAGGTTCGCAAGGGCCCAGTGGTTAAACTAAAATAGTTTTTACTCTAACCCTAGTGGGTTAGACTGAACCCACTGAGTTTTTCGTCGGATCGTCTCAGTAGGTCGGGATGTCGATAAGGCAGTAGATTCTGTGAAGGCACTGTAGAGCTGGTGTTCGCAAATTCTCTCAGGTTGGGCCCGTGAGCTCGCCTACCTGTCGTACGAGGGTAGCTGCAATAGCCTCTTAGCCTTATAGCCTTAGATTATATTATTTGTTAAAGATACAACTCCTACTAACCGTTGATAAAGATGCATTGGCGTTTTGGGGCTATACACTACTTAATACATATGTAGTTCAGATATTCAGTTCAGATTAACTGACAACAGATTATTATTATTTAATTATTTATTTCTGGCCTGGTTGGGTTTAAATAAAATATCTACAATCTGTACAGACTACTGGTGCAATAGCCAACAACGACAAAACCCAATTATGACACAAAGCATCAAAAAAATAAAAATAAAGTTATGCATGCAAATTTTTCACAACAGGCATAATAGAATCCGGAAGATTGCACAAAAGTGATGCACATGTGATCTTGACCTGATTTCAAAAACCATCAAAGAACCACTGACGCCAGGAGTCTTTTGTCTCAAAGGCCCTTTATGATTTATGTGACATTTTATGACTCCTCATTTGAATACACGAACTTGTGCCTTGCACATTTTAACGCCCACGGCGATCTTTTTTCTCCGCTGCGCAATGCTTTTAGCGTATGAATGGACATTTGGTTACCAGATTAGGTTTCTATGAACCAAAGCTTTACGTGTATAAACAACTCACATTTACTCATTAACTAATATTCCAAATGCATTAGCCGTGTACGAAAACAATGGTCTAACTTAACATATGAATATAGCGTAACATTGTATAGTCGATATACTAGGAATGAGGAAAGTTGAAAAAAATGGAAATCGGCAGAACGCATATAGTAATTGTTCATATTGTATTGAATTGAAATTTTCCTCAAGTTCTTATTGTAAAAATATATTCCCCTTTTAATTATGTTCTATGATAAAACTTCACAGACTATAACGTTAAAAAAAAGCGTTTTGTAACTCTTAAAGAAAGCCTAAAGCATTAACCAACAAACAATAACAAAAAACATCTAAATGTTGTCTTCAAATTATGTTGTTATGAAATTGCATGAATCTAGGCTGTGAAAATCGTTAAATTATAGATCTCGACCATAATAAGAGATTGGCTGTGACGGCCTGCGATCGTAGCGATTGCACTATTACGGGCAACTCCTCCGATTAGGGGGGTAATGTAGAGATATGAAAATCAAAGACGATAAGAGTGTTACCTATGTAATTTTGAACAGCATTTTATGTAAATATTTTTATTTTCAGAAAAGTTAATAATAAAGGCCACTAAAGCTTAAATGTTTAGGAGTATCGGCAAAGGGAAGATCTTCCACTGAGTAAGTGAAATGGCTCGCTAGACCCACGGTCCGAATGTTATTGTTAGCGGTAACGATATTTAGGTATCTGTTAAATATCTTGTGTTCTGTGATAGGGACCGCTGCAAATGATTTGAGTACTGAGTTAATCAATCCCAAGTTATATTTGTAGTGTATGTTATTTTATCTTACTTAAATTGACCGGTGCATTAATAACATCCAACACATTTCCAACACTTTACCATATTTTCCTACTCTATCTACTCATCATCGTGAAATAAGTCTATAAACATCTTAATCCGAATAGCCAAGACGGATATTCTTTGTTTTCATTTCTACACCGCCACACTTACAGAGTATCTGCTGCGTAGTTTCTTACTCACAGTATTGGCCAGTTTAGTAGTTATCGCCTAGGTTAATTTTCAATAGATGCTCTTTAGATGAACATATGCTCTGTCTATCTGCTTTTTCTGATTGTTTTTTAATGTAAATTGTGTTTTGGTGTGCAATAAAGTGTATTCTCTCTCTCTTATCTCCTATACGGAAAGACTCATACGTCTAATCTATATTATGTTTCTCCATTTCAAATTACATTTGGCTTTAGAGAAATCGCTCACTCAGGTGCATCCTTGTTGGAATTGTGGCTTTATATATGGCTGGCTTATAAATGGCTTCGATCCTATCAGTTGATCAAATCAATTTTCATTACGTACTAAAAATGTAGAATCCAAATGCATTCAGTGATTTGCATTCTAACCTCAAGCCGCATTTGATTTTATAAAATGTCAACGCCTTAAAAATAGCTTGGTTATCGCTAGAATATAGATTCCTTTACCATTAAAAATCTCCATATTCTCAGTTGTATCAGCGTTAACAACTAGTTGGCGTTACTGGACGTCCCAATTTGAGAACCATCAGTATACAAGGTTAGACTATTGTGTTTGGGCGAACAATTACAACTTCTCTTTGGTTAAATTTTCGGAATAATCATGGACAATGTTCCATTTTCACATAGTACTTTGATAAGTTAGGATTATTAAGAAATAAATAAAATTTAAATAAAATTGTGACGAACCATTATTTGCTCCCAGTGATTTTATATTAATTTCATTTATTACATAGCCGTTTATGACGCCTCGCTTATGACTTGCAGGTTTGTGAAAGAGCTCCCAAAAGTTTGTTGATTTCACGACTAATACGGATGCCATTTTCATAAAAATGTTATTTAGTTGCTAATAATTAATTAGGTGTTAATAGTTAATTAGAAAAACATAATGGAACATTCAAATGGTCGCCTCAGATTGATTAGAATTCGCCTTGTTTTGTTGATTAAATGAATTTTACTTAGGGTTCTCAAATTAATTGTAAAAATACTCTTCGAGTCGTAATAATTGGAATTAATTTTACCCTATTACTCAACTTTAACTTCGAAACCTAGAAACTCAATAGTATTATCATCATAATACTACTATAAACTTTTTTGCATCTGAATGTGACTACAAATGCTACAGTGCAGTGCTCTTTTCGCCAAAAGTATTAATTTAATTTTATTATCTTATGCATCTATTTTTCTTTATTCAGACGTTTTAATTCTATGTTTTTTGTTATTATTTGCATTTTAGAATTTAATTGCAAGGTAATTAAAAAAAAACCTACTACCATCGATATTCCTAAGCATGTTCAATCGCATATTTATTTTCAAAGGTTCAATACCATGTAATCGTTAAATTTGATCCCGAAACGTCTCAATACCCAAGTAACGAGTTGGCCATTAATATAGGGATGTATCGCGAGATAACTTTATTCTGGTAGCCGACTGCTTTGTATGCGGCGGTCCATGCGTCCGTCATTACCTTCTTACAAATTCAAACTTGCGTTCGCGCTGTCTGAAAATAAACTCTATCTCATAGCGAGAAAGTGTCTAAGACGCGTATACATAAACTTGGAATCGAAGCCCTCTCGCTTTTATCTTATTGGTCAACCATTACTTCTAAATTTAAACTCTTCATTATAATGCCGCAGTGAGAAAACTGGCGATAACAGACGGGCACGTGAATAAAATATAGGTAATGAATTTTGATTAAAGTATACCCCGTGTATATAAATAAGACGTAAGATAAGGGAACTTGTATACTGAATATATTGTCGGTAATAGAATCTAAGTGATGATGTTAATGATAAATGCCATAGAAATTTGGAATGTTTTTTTTTAATTTGTTCTTTTTAGGTTCACGTTTTCAATGACTTATCGTTTTTGATTATCAACATACTCAGTAGTAGTTTATTTAGAGTTAACGATGGACTTAAACTAGTTTAATATAGGAGGATTCGTCAAAGTCGTTTACTTTTAAAACAGAAGAACAATATTAATCGGCTTTCAGCACGGTTTCAAAGGTTTTCATAAGTAATGGACTTATTTAAAAAAGGTTTTGCAGTTTTTTTTACTACAAAAACTGTACTTATACGTATCTATTAGATAAAAAGTTTTTTTTTTAATGTATATGGAAAGTACGACATTGAATTACGAATCATGTCGGTGATTATATTGAAGGTACCTATCTGATTGTTGTTTTTTAATAAATAAATTCAGAGTTCCAATACTCATTAGCTTTTATTTTATTTATGATCTAAACCTAAAATAAAAATTTAAGTAAAGTATAAATATAACGAATAACAAAATACAGGAAGTTGTTTTTTTTTCGTAAATTTATAAAATAGCAGCCATTTGTCGAAAGATGGTTAGTTAGGGTTACGTTCAGTCCGTCATTAGTACTTAGGTCACGACATCCCAGTAGCAAGTCTTCTTCTATTTGTTCCTAGGAATTTGTAACGTTATCCTTTAGTTTTTCGTATCGTAATTTTGTATCTTATTGTCTTATGTAAATTTAAAAATAAATTTTAATAATAATTAAAAATAATTTTTTCGGCTTAATTTACGGACGACTATGTTGTTATTTGTTGGCATTCGAATATTTTAGTTTTCGTGGATCGTGGAGTATTTTTTCTAAAATAGAAACATGTAGCATAATATTCAGATTTATAAAGACGAGACGAGAATTATAAATCACTCGAAACGTCGAAAATAATCGAGTTAAAATAACGGACCCGAGATTAAATTGTAAAGTAGTTTTAATTATGTCTGAAACTCGCGAAAATTCAAAAAATATTAATAATATTAGAGAAATCTTTATAATTACTTTGATTCTGAAATGACTGATAGCTCAATCGAAGTGAACCTTAAATGAACTACATTATTGAGAGGGACATTAACAGGCAGTTGTCAAATAGTCAACTAAATTCAATTTTAAGAGATCGGCCGCATCTGTATCGTGAACGACTTGCTAAAAACCGTTAATTAAAACTTACATCGAACTGTAATCGATACTTTTCACCGCGCAAACCGAAATCGATTACGTACAATCGATACCCATTCCCTGGAGGAGGTCGGGGGGAGACGGCCCGGTTGTCTCTGCACCGGGCGTTGACTAATCGTGAAGCGTCCGCGCGGAATAAGACTGATTGCATCGTCGCTCGCCTATGCCTGCCTGCTATGTGGTTCGGAGCCCTCCTACCTACACAGGCCGACATTATTTAAGAAATCAGCTCGCTCAAGCGGCAACAAAGGGAGTTTTGCCGCCCACGCTACGTGTTTTTGAAAGACTTATTACTTTTCTTTGTAATTGTTTAGTTCGCGATAGTCTTTGTGTATACACACAAAGACTATCGGAAGACTGTAAGCCGCGACTATACAGTCGCGGCTTACAGTACGTGTAGTTAATAGAATTACTCAAAAAAATATATTTTAAAGTGTGCTTCAATTCGAAGTGACTGAATGCCTTTAAATTATATTCAAAACTCTTAACATAACAATTTAATTCACAACATTTACGCATAAAAAAATATTAATTAAGTCAAGCTTCAAAATTGATTGTTCTCTGCCTATATTAGTCTTTTTATTGTGCAAGGCTTATTGCAATATAAAGTGAATGAACACTGAAAAAAAAGAGCCGATTGTAAAAACACAGAACGAATATTAAATAGGCATTAAACGAGCTCTCATTAAATTAATATCTATCATTAGTAAGCAGTAGTCAGTATTAGTGTCTTATATGATTGAAGTTATTAATCATTCATTTCTACTCGATAGCCTCACGCCATATTTATTATACGCCCACTAAAAAAGGCATTGAAACTTTCAATAGTTCACATCGATATTGTGTTTGCCTTTCAACATAAATAATACTGAAGAGCGAGAGAGAGAATACTTCGATGAAGACTATAATTAAGATATTGCATTTTAATTGTACAATTATTGTGGTCACGCGAAATAAAGCCGGGCGTTATTACACACTTCACGTAACACAAGTGTTGCCATGTTTTTTTTTTACATTAACTATTATGTATCAATAAATTTTTGGTATCATTAAGTGAAATCACGATAAGTTTTAGATGTCAGCCCCAAATCATAGAAAGTATGCTGTAGAGAATATTTATTTCTTAAAGGCACTTCATATCAAATTGAAACATGAACGTGAAACTTCAAAACATCGAGATCAGCAGCATTATCTGCATTTGAATTAATATGTAAAACGCTCATACATTAATACCGAGATTAACGAGACGTGTGGTGCGACTAAATATAGCTCCCCCAGTCTGGTTTAATAGGCTATTAAAGAACTGTTATAGTGAGCCTTTTAATAGAATCAGATGTCGGCCCGGCCGGCTGTATATCAAACTTTCGCTCGTGTTCAAGACGCAAAAATAAAACAATTGGCTTTGTACGAGGTATAGACTGCAGAGGCTAGGCGTGTCTGGACGGCTGTCGAGTGACGGCAAACGCGATCGATGGTGACAAATTGGTATCGGCACGCGGGCTTCGTGTAGGCATGATGTAGATTTGCGACTAAAACCGAAATTTTATGCGAACGTCATATAAAACGTATCGCAACATCTATTTATTATTACGTGAAACAAAAACTTTGTACTTCACTCTCCCCCCCTTGCCTTTTCATGAGTTCTGTCTCATGCGAGGCTCGGACTTGGGTTGTTGAGCGACAGGAGGTTTTAGTCGGTTCGACTCCGACATACCCCGCCCTCCATCCTCAGTGGAGGGTAGGAGTCCGGCGATTTCCTCCTGACCAAAAAAAAAACCCTTTTTACGAAAATTGCGCTGACGGAGGAGTATAAAATTTCCCACACTTATAGAAAATATAGAGAAGGAGTGCAGAAGGTTAATATTATTTTTTTAAATTAAGCATAGAAAATACATTAAGCCAATAAAAAAAATATAACACACTACCATGTATATGACACACACACATGCATACCATTTGTTTATTGTCAAACTTTTCTTATTGCTTATAGTCTCTGGTCAAATTGAGAATAGATTTAATAATGTTTGTCTTTATTTATATTTGTCTAAAGTGTAGTTAGTCTCGGCGAAATCTGTAATTATAGAATCATAATAGTGTACAAACTTATAATTTTAGTTAATTATAGTCGAATTGCGGCTACCGGGGAACTAGTTATAAGAAATTAGCCAGTGCGCAGAACTTCTTGAAGAAAAACGACCAACACATCAGCCGAAGTTGGACATTTTTAAACATTCAAATCACATAAATGCATTTCTTATTAATTCACACATTTTACAGTTAATCGTACATTGGCAGAGTTATTGGCTAAGGCATTTTCTACCAGTCGATCAATGGTAATGCAGATGAGAACGTAGTAGGTGGATTTGTTGAATAATAAACCAAAAGAAAATAGACGCTTTACTACTATGCTTGTTAAACGAGCATATAACAAATATGTATGTATTTTATTATGACGGGTATTCTCAATTTAAAAAAAAATCTATATACGACAAAAAAGGCTGAATATATATGGATGAAATTTCACAAAAAGCTAACTTGTAATCCCTTCTAACATATAGCATATTTTTTGTAATACAGAGCTAACTTAGAACTTATTTCACAAGATGGATGACGGTTTTACGTTTTTGATGTAGGTATATGGACTCCAGTATCCACTTAATACGAGATGGGCCGCGAACTCGTACCCATCTAACCCATAAGAAAAAATCTCAAGTTTTTTTTTTTTTTTTTTTTTATTGCTTAGATGGGTGAAGGAGCTCACAGCCCACCTGGTGTTAAGTGGTTACTGGAGCCTATAGACATCTACAACGTAAATGCGCCACCCACCTTGAGATAAGTTCTAAGGTCTCAGTATAGTTACAACGGCTGCCCCACCCTTCAAACCGAAACGCATAACTGCTTCACGGCGGAAATACGCAACTTTTCAAATACAACTTTCAATCACTTTTTTACTGGTGGTAGGACCTCTTGTGAGTCCGCACGGGTAGGTACCACCGCCCTGCCTATTTCTGCCGTGAAGCAGCGTTGTAACTAACTGAGACCTTAGAACTGGCGCATTTGCGTTGTAGAGTCTATGGACTCCAGTAACCACTTAACACCAGGTGGGCTGTGAGCTCGTCCACCCATCTAAGCAATAAAAAAATCACGTAACTAAAGATTTGTCGCCGATATATGACCCGCTTTATCCGCTACAAGGCGTCGGCCCGCGGCATGCAATAACAACGAATGCGATTGCATACCGTAGTACACTCACGCCCGCATGCCGCACGCGGTCGTCCCATTATTGGACGAAATTGTACAAAAGTATGGCGTCCCTTCATTGATAGTGATCTCATTTCAGACTAGCGATCCGCCCTCGCTTCACTTCGGAAACATTAAATTTTATTATTGATAGCTGAGTCCCGCGATGTTACCCGCGATTATTGTCGTACCGCGGGTGACGCCACGTGGCGAAGCTAGTCTAAAAAGTAGCCTAAGTTACTACTTATATCATGAGCTACCTATCAGTAAAATTGTCGTCAAAGTCGGTCCAGCCGTTCCAGAGATTAGCCGGAACAAAAAGACAGACAAACAAACAGACACTCCAATTTTATTTATATGTATAGATTAACATGTTTTGATATAAGGTTTTTTTTAGATTTTTACAAATTAAAAAATACATCATCATCGGAAATAAAAAAATATTGTAACGGAATTATTTATTGAGAAATACAGACTATTACGTTAAATTATACTTTGAGAATTGAATACTAACATGCGCAGCGTGCTCTTGAATGAAATGAAATATCCGAATGAAAACTAAATTTTTTAAACACTCACAGAGCAACGCAAGACAAAGGGCGCAAGAGCATACAGCTTTAATGTTCTTTGCATAAACATATAATGCATTTTATAGAAATCGCCTTCAAGCTCAAACAGTAACTGTGATTGAAAAAGCCGAGCATTAGTTTATATTACCCACAATATAATTGAGGAGAAAGCTTATAGATTGATGATCAAGCGGGAAATAATGCAAGTCGATTAATTTGATGTGTCGACACTAATGATAAATGCTCGCAGTATTGCTTTCCATCGCCACAAAACTTATTGAAAAAAAAAACGGCAAAATTACAATGATTGTTAACGATTGATAACGGTTAGGAATCTACATTTTAATCTGATCAGAAACAATTCGAGTAAACATAATGCTACTGAAGATAGTATTTGGAATTATTTTGTTCCAGGAATATTTAAAAATAACAGAGAAATATGATTGACAATACATTAGTACATTTCAACTTAAAACTTACCAAAGGAAAGGAATTCCAGGACGGAACCATGTTAAATTGCGAAAGTTTGACTAAAAATATTGATGATTAAGGTAAAACACAGATAAAAAAATCTATGAAATTATTGTAATGATTTTATTCATATCGAAACCCCACAGATTAGACAAGTTTGACAAAAAAAAACCGTTAATTCGATACACAAGTGTTCGTATATTTATAGATACTGATTAATGACGTGGAAGTTCCGTGACGTGTTCCGCCGTGGTGATGGATGATACATCCAGTTATTAAATAATGGTGTTTCAATAGAATTAGGAGCTTTGTTCTACGTGCCCTCTTGGCCACGGGTCAGCAGACGCGGCTCAGACGTGTGAATGCTTGATTTTTTTTATTTATTCCTCTTTAAAATGTTTGTTGAAAGAATTAGGCCGATAGGTATATTATATATAATTTTCTATTTTGTCATTGATGACTGAGAATGTACGGCGCAACTGATGGTCAGGGGATACTTTCGCTCAAAGCCTCTGGTAACGGATACAGCGAAGCTGCTTCAGCTATGTGTACCCGGATATCTCTTGTACATCTCCCGGTCATCGTCCTCGCCGAACCCGTCGCTTGCGACGAAGGGTTCCATGAGTAAATAAGCCCATACTGATAGCCCATACACCCCACTGAGCTTCTCGCCGGATCTTCTGGGTCGCGCTTCCGATTCGTTGGTAGATTCTGCAAGGCATTGCTCTTGCTAGAGCCAGTGTTGGCAACACTTCCGGTTTGAGCCCGTGAGCTCACCTACACGTTAGGGTGAAGCTGAAGTAGCCTCTCGAGGTCATCAGCATAGGTATAAAGAAAAAATGTACATCTCGTTTGAAGATGGTAATTTCAAAGCGCCCATGAAACACTTTCGTCGTAGGTCATTCCAGAGCTGCATGGTATAATCCTTAAATCATCTCTGCAAACGAATACAGGATCGTTTGGAAAACTTTCAAGCATTCCCGTTTTGTAATATGATAAAATTAACTAATATATGTAGCTTATGCAAGGCTTTAAAGCTCAGTTCTTTCTGTGATTAACGATACAGAGTTTAAAACTTGAAACACCATAATTAAAGGCGGTCTCGTTTATTCCCATGGGACTTGTCTTGACACTACTGAAGACCGCGATTGAAATTGTTTACGAGTGATCGAAGAAGAATAAAATACAAACTAAGATTGACTATTAATAGACGATTCGTATCATATTAATAAAGAAGGAACATCTGTCATAGCGGCGTGCTGCGATAATGAGTGGGGAACGCATATGGTGCATATTTGGAGACACAAATACATAATAATAATATACAATTCATTTTAATATACGACACAATTTATTGTAAATCTTCTTTTTAAATATTGACTGAACATCATGAATGATTGTTTTTTTTTTTAAATAGTTTTAATTAGTCGTCTATTCAGAATATACCTTCTAAGCTTTTTATATTTTTTCAATGTGTGATGTTAGTGTATATGAATTTATTCGTACATTGTTTAAAACAACTTAAATGCAATTTAGGTTTGTATGTTCATTTTGGTACAAATTTATTGTTTTTTTTGTGTCGTTATAATATGTGTTTAATGCCATAGCCGCAACTAAGTCACCTTTTGTTATGAAGTAAAGCGGAATACGCCTCAAATATACTCGTACAAGTTTTTTTTTGGGACGCAAAACATGAAAACAGTCACAAAACCCTTCTACGAAAATCGATGAGACAAAATAACTGTGCAAAATCGCAACAGGTACAACTATTGAAGAGAAAGCGTATTGAACTGATTTACGGCCTCAATAAAAATCGGCCACAAACATCGAACAATCGAGAGTAAAGGTGTCTTAAAATTAGCAAGGACTTTAGAGAAAGTGACGGGAATCGAACAAAAGCGATCGATACAATGACGAGTACAAAACTAGCTCACACAATTGACCACCTGCGGACTGGAGTATTTGCATATTATTCGCAAGCAGCAAAAAAAATGCGCTTTCATTTTCTATAAAAATTTAGGTTAGTCTTACACAATACTTTGAAGAAGGCATACCTACGAAATAGACTAAAAATAGTCCAAGTATTTCTTGTTCCAAGGCAAGTGGTAAAAATATACAGAAAATTGTGCAGAATTTTACTTAAAAATTACAAGTAAGTTAAAATCAAAAATCTATTCAAGTGTCTTAAATTAGTTTTTATTAAAGTTGTATCATATTTGTTGTGGACAGTAGTATAGTTATTATTTGACAAGATAAAATAATTAAAAACGTGAAAATTATTTACTACCATTATAAAATTATCTTAATTTAATAAACCTTGACACAATTGAGACGACTACGAATGTGTGAGACTATTATGATGAAGATTGTGGAATAATTGCTAGTTTGTATTTAGTTAAAATTTAATAATAATGCATAAGACATATATGATGATTATACTAAGTATGTAATAGTAGGTGGAATATTTTTTTTGTTACGTTGGTCTTATTCGCAAAAATCAAGTCAAGATATTTCATCAGAATATCATTTCTTTTCCGTTTTCTGTCATCAGCTCAATTACTGCCGTTTTTCTTCCATCTGTCTATTTCATTATTAACGTAAACTTTTCATTATTAATGGCTATGATGGTTAATTAATTGGTGTTGTTGTTTTATTCATTATTATTTTTAATTGTACGTCAAGAACAAAATCGTCGCTTTTAGTAATTTATTGACATTTGAAACAAAATTTAAGCTTTCACATCATTACAATATTAGAAAATTAAACCAATTTGAAATGCTTGCAGTACAATAATACTAAATACTAAGATACAAGTCAGATCTCGGGTCCAATCAGTGAAAATAACGTAAAACACGTCACACACATTTTTATATCTAAAAATGCCAACAGCATCGGAAATGTACATAAAAAAGTTAAACATAACTTACGATTCCGAGGTATATTTAAAAGAGATGTCAACGCGGTGTGCTTAGGTACTTTTTTTCTAAATTCGTGCCAGGTATCACATAAGCGCTTTTATTTATAAGGTGATGCTAGTAATAATGTGGAATGCGGTGTCCGTGCCGGACGGGATCACGCAGGGAGACTGGCTCGTCAGTGTTGTATACGGGGTGATATTTATTTATAATGGAATTTTATTTTATTTTTGAATTAATTTAGAAGTTAAAACTGTAATTGATTCTTAATACAAAATTAGCAGAAGAAGGCATTGCTTTAGTTTAGTAATATTTAAAATAAAATTTTGATAGCAAAATTTTACGTACAAATATCAAGATGCATTTTTTAAAGTCACTAGAATTTGAAAAAATTTAAAAACATTATTCGTTTTTAACGACGTAAAAAAATTGTTAAAATTTAAGGATGTGGTCATAAAATTTAACAATAACTGGTGCTCAGCCAATGATGAAATTTGTCTATAATCACTGAAACTGATTTTATGTATTACATTTTCTATTTTATTTTATTCTGGAGAATTTAAATCGAATAATGACGTTAATAACAAATACCGTCAATGTTGACAGTGTATGTAAAAAACAGTTTACAATCAGTGCAAACTAGTTATTAAATATTTTGTAATTTCCTTGTGGATTGCTAACGATAAAAATCGGGGATAATACGACTCTTTACTGCATTTTCTCGCCGTATTTATAAATCTAAACGAGTTGATTTATCTGAGAAACAACATCCTGTAGAATGAAGAGTATGATATCAAGGTTAGGCTTAGCGGAACACTCCACATGTGGTCAACTTTAATAAAATGCGACACCACTATACGAATTACGAACGCATGATAGAGAAGGACATACGAGCTTAGCGGCCATGTTGTAATATGGATGCCTATCATATTTTGGACCCGCTCCGGACCGGATTATTTCTTTTTTCTTTTGCGCCTCCATCTCGGAAACCGGTCTCGAAGCGAGGACCACCATTTATTGTAGATTAAAGAGGCTTGTTGTCTTAATTTTGAGCCACGTTTTAATTTATGGCAACGAATAAATGTGGTCTCCGCCAATTTTTTTTCGTAAGAGAATTTTCATTGATTTCTTTATTTGTTAATGGTTAGTTCATTAATTTGCTGTAATAGTTCTGACTAATATTTACGTGCTTAACTTAATGATTTGGCAATTAAATTAAATCGTTCTCGTTGTGGTGGCTAAATTAAAATGTATACAGCGTTGAGATTAAAGTTGTAACGCAACGGCATGTGTGGAATAATTTATGAGTATTTTATTTCATAATCACTTATTATATTAACATCAGTAATTCATATTTGATAAGTGAGGTTTTCATCGGTTCCTCGGCAATAAATTACTTGAAACATAAATGTAATCGAATTTAAAACAAATCGGGGTTTATATCAATCACACTCATTGAAATTAAAGCGTAGGATTCAATTTGATATAATGATTAAATTTTAAGTATTTTTTGCTGTTTAAGCATTATTATTTAAGGTGGCCCTCTGTGTACTTAAACTTGTTCTATTCGACTGAATATAACTCAAACAAAAAAAATCTAGGTATAATTATCATATTAAAACGCTCGATGACGGTCATTCAACTCGTCGAATTCAATCGGAGTTCGAACAAAACAAAAGCGAAGCGGGCAAGTGCAAACTCGCATGTCCGAATGTAAAAAATGACATCGCGCTTGGCTCAACCGAAAGGACGCCGGTACAAAAAGCGGTACCGGTGAAAAAATATGATTTATCGCCTGAAAAATGTGGAAACACACGCAAAAAATGGAGAATCGTAAAAGCGTGGCATTTCCACTAGACAAATTTATTAATCTATCAGTCGTTTTGTTTATGTTTTTGGCGTATGGCAATTTAACTTTAGCGTTATTAAAATATAGCTTTTGCCCGCGACTTCGTCCGCGTGGTATAATTCACAAATAATGCTTTATTTTAGAACAAATTTGGTTATCATAAAAACGATAAAGCGAGCCAACCTTAACATATAGACATACGCTGTCGCGGACTTTTTTTAGATCTTTTAAAGGGAAACAATTCTGTCATACATTATTTTAGCGAAACTTTAACCTTTTCCGCAGCGCACGCAGTGGAAGCTCTCGAAAGAGATTAAAACCCCGATTTTGAAACATTATTTATTGGTGCTCCGCTTGCATTGGTCTTAGCGTGATGTTGTATAGCTTATAGCCTTCCTCGACAAATAGACTATCTAACACTGAAAAAATTTTTCAAATCGGACCAGTAGTTCCTTAGATTAGCGCTTTCAAACAAACAAACTTTTCAACTTTATAATATTAGTATAGATTTGAAATAGTTTTTGGTTTGACTTCAGAAAAGTTATTTATCTCAATAATTTTATGAGTACTTAATTAAACTAATATACGCTGACTAATATTTCTAATTCTTCTGGTTGACTTCATTAATAGCTTTTTTAAATTTTACAATAATATTAAGAATTACAAACTTTATATCAAATTCTCATATGAGGTAATCCTTCCAATCTTGGCAACGAATGAGAAACGGACAAGTTCAAGTCGCAAAAACAAAAACATTTATATTGCCAAAAAATAACTGTATTCGTCTTAAATCACAGTCTTGCTCGAGCTCAAATTAACACGTGCACATTTGACCGCGTATCTCGATTTCGATCTTTAGTGTATACAAAACCAACGCCGCCCCAGCCGGTGGCGATCATACCCGTGTATGCAATTACGCTACCTTTCAATAAAGTTATCTTAATAATGTGCTAAGAATGCGATGATAAATGATACTGTAGTAATTGTGTTTTGAGGCCTAATGTTCATGATTGTGGATTCTTCTTTTGAGTCGGTTTCTTCATTACTCTAGGTCGACAAATGCTCAACAAATGTTCACGATTGACTTCCGCGGTGAAGGAATAACATCGTGTAATAAAAATTAAACCCGCAAATTTTAGTTTGCGAATTACTGGTGGTAGGACCTCTTGTGAGTCCGCGTGGGTAGGTACCACCAGCCTGCCTATTTCTGCCATGAAGCAGTAATGCGTTTCGTTTGAAGGGTGGAGCAGCCGTTGTAACTGTACTTGAGACCTTAGAACTTATATCTCAAGTTGGGTGGCGCATTTCCACCCATCTAAGCAATAAAAAAAATGTCGTGTCTAGTTTGAAATGTTGATCAGTCGATGCACTATGCTTCCCCACGTCTTCTTGTCCTCAAAACCTGGACGTGACGTGGCGCCGGATGTTGACCGGTTTGCATGCTATATCATCTCTTTGTGTACCTACTCATTTCATGCTAGATTCCTTGGGAGAATAGTGCACTTGATTTTGGATCAACAGTAGCCAATAGTAGGTAAGTGCAATCCATTTTTTGAAAGTCTTCACGGATGACTTCAAAATTTTATGGGTCACAAAGTCAATGCACGATGTTATTAATTTCTCCTGAAAAAAAATACCAGATATCCAGTTTGCAATAAAGCTTTTTCAATATTTGAAATTCATAGTTTCACTACTAAGATCGTAGCTCATAATTAGTAAGTACGTTTTTTTCAGAATAATAAAAATAAAACGTATTATTTGCTCATCGTAGAGGTATTCATAGTGAATACAAGTAGATAATTTAATGGTGCAAAAAATTAATTAAAACGCAACAAAACGTGAATCAGGTTCTATCAGCACAACTCCCGTATGACGTTCAGAAACACAAAATATTTACATTACTACAACTCCGATCCTTAGTCTGCGGACTATAGCATAAGACTGACGCAAACCTATAGTATATAAGAAGTTATTTGATCGTTAGCACAACTAAAACACCTCACGTTGTACTTACGCTAATGGTATAAGTTAGAAACCTTGCTTAAAGTACCAACAAACAGCATTTAGACTAAATTTCAACTTTTAGATAATCGATCCACATATATATACTAAAAGACGCAAGCAAAATTAAAAATGTTTAGATACCAGTACCAATCAATATCACGATTAATTTTCCCCTCGAATTTACGTTACATAGTATAGCATACATCCGCGGATACGTCCGCTGACAGATACCGGGTCGCGGCGGATCTTAAACGGAAATTAAAACTAATAATTCAAAAAGTTTCCACGCGACCGAGCCGCCTAGCCAGATTTATGTCTCAGCCAGTCTTGCGAAAGCTTCCTATGTAGCTGCGTTGAAACGTTTAAATGGAAGATTTTGTTAAGTTTAGCCGTTGATTTTATTAAAACGTTTCAATAATAAAATGTACTTCTTATTAAAAATAAGTCATATGCGTAATGTTGTACGTCATAAAATCAACTATTCACTTGTTTTTAGTTACTGACGAGAACACGTTGTTCGTTATTTTAATAATGTCAACACATTTTAACAAGTTTCTTAACTGTGGGTATAGATTCAAATAGTGTATATATGTAGATGTATACCATATATAGTACGTTGAAATCACTCCCGGTAAACAGTTGGTGAATGCGGGTGATTTATAATTTGCCGAAACTTTTTTTAAATTTTTTTTATTGCTTAGATAGATGGACGATCTAACAGCCCACCTGTGTAAAGTGGTTACTGAAGCCCATAGACATCTATGAAGTAAATGTACCACCCACCTTGAGAAATCAGTTCTAAGGTCTCAAGTATAGTTACAACGGCTGCCCCGCCCTTCAAACCGAAACGCATTACTGCTTCACGGCAGAAATAGGCAGGGTGGTGGTACCTAACCGCGCGGATTCACAAGAGGTCCTACCACCGCTACTCACAAGAGGTCGTACCACCAAAATAAATATATTTAATTAAATCTTTTGCGTAACAAGCAAAACTAATAAAAATCAGTTAGCGCTCCGGACCATTGGTCTTTAGGAAATGAGAAGCGTCTGGTAACTTCGCGTTCTGTTACTGGGTCACTGGTCGAAACGAAGAGCATTTGTGATTAGCTTTTTGATTTACTATCAACATTGCTTTCCATTTTATCTTCCATAGTTTGCTCTTTTTGGCTTCGGAAAACCTAATATCTAATAAATCTAATAGCTTGTGTATGGTAACAAATTTCACCACTATTAAGAGCCTTAAAACATAACGGTTTGTGGAATCATACAATTTCACGTCATCACGGATCCTTCCGATCCATTAATGGTGCTTTTAGGTACTACAAGCACCAGTCACCGTCCTCGTCGAACCCGTCGCTTGCGACGAAGGGCTCGACGAGTAAATTAACCCTTCTCACCGGATCTTCTCAGTAGGTCGCGCTTCCGATCCGGTGGTAGATTCTGCGAAGCACTACTCTTGCTAGGGCCAGTGCTAGCATCACTCTGGTTTGAGCCCCGTGAGCTCACTCACTTAGGGCGAAGCTGAAATAGCCTCTCAAGGCTATCAGCATAGGTAGGGAAAAAAACATACAATTTTCAAGCTTAGTGTAGTTTGAATCTTGAAAAAAATTTAATTTGTTATAGAATAAATTTGATTGATTATTTTTATTACTATTTGACCTCAAATTTTGTATATTCCACGCCATGTCTGCCTGCTACATTTTTTTATTTTCAAACTCTTAGAACAAGTTCTAAATCTGTTACGGTCACCCTCGCGTAACTGTTTTATATTACTTCCGATGAAATTACTTTTATATAAGCTTTTATAACTTTCTTTTAAAAGCTATCATACTTAGTTGTCAACTTTTGTTTTTTGTTGGAGCTATTGAATGACTTTATTCAATTAATATAATAATTACGTGTTATGTATTTATGTGTAAAAATTTTTCAACAAATTCAAATTTATTTTCATATTCGACTAAACACAACTTTTTGTTTAACTTGAAAAAAATTCTTGAAACCGTGTTTGTAAGCCTATGACAGTGCCGTAGCCACGAATTTCGTACAAGAACAGAAAGAGCTTAGTTTTTACTTATAAATATAATTCAAGAAAACTTTTCTTCGTCCACTCTCACTAACTCTTTTACTGGTGGTACGACCTCTTGTGAGTCCACGCGGGTAGATACCACCACCCTGCCTATTTCGGCCGTGAAGCAGTAATGCGTTTCGGTTTGAAGGGTGGGGCAGCCGTTGTAACTATACTTGAGACCTTAGAACTTATATCTCAAGTTGGGTGGCGCATTTACCTTGTAGATGTCTATGGGCTCCAGTAACCACTTAACACTAGGTGGGCTGTGACCTCGTCCACCCATCTAAGCAATTCAAAAAATTAAAAATAAAAACTAAAAAGACTAAAGAATCGATAAGTATTTTAATGTTTTTACAGACCGCTAATTATAATAAATGATAAGCAATTAAACAACGAACATTTATCTGATAATTGTTCAGTGACTAATATACGAATGCTTAAACCATCTTATTTTTGCTTTAAGACAATATATTTTACTGCCTTGCAAGTAAAGATAAATGACACGGGAAAAAGGTACTACTGATCTTTTAACAAAATAAACTTTTAGCCACGTTTAAGAATGAGGTTTGAACTTTAAAATACATTGGTCGTTTTGTATTTGAATGAAAATTTGTGATTTCGTTAGAGAGTTAATGTAAAAGAAACGTTAGCGAATTTACTGAACTTTTCTTTGGATAGATGAACAGAAGTGCAACTTTGATGCATCTGTTCAGCGCCGTAGGGATTACGATTGATGCTCTAGAATCCTCGACGTATGGCAATCGTTATGCGCCTGATGTTGTTCGAACGTATTCTAGCCCTGCCTTGTTTGTTTTTGATAATTTTTATTTTACTTAAAAACATACAATATGTATAATTACAGAGCATAAAATCGAATAACATGACTTTATTTTTTTAATATTCACATATCATGACCACGTTCACAAACATTTCTAGATAGTAAGCACCAAAATTTACCCCAGAAAGACTATTAGCATCGAACTGTACATTTATAAATTTTGTGGTCATTTCATTCAGTAAAAATCGAAGGAATGCAAGATTCTCGTAAGCATCTACTTCTATATTTATTAATACCATCTAGATAAATAATGTCCTGGGCATTTGATACTTACAAACAATAGCATCTATGAAAAAACCTGGAAAGAAAAGTTATTTATTAGCTTATATCATTGGCTTTTCTGTTTGTAAAAGATATACAGCAAGTGATTTTCCATAGAAAATAAAACAGAAAAGTCTTTTTCTACATATATACATAGGCTGTTTATTATTTAGAATGTGTAGCGATGGGGCGACGCCAGTTGATGCGCGCTCCAAGTGGAAATCTTTTGGGATTACGCCCGCCGTCAAGCAAATATTGCTAGTGATGCACCGAGATCTTTGTATTTTCTAATAATATTTCTCTTATTCATTTTTCGAGATTAAATAACTTTAGGTGATAATATTGTTATTGGTGATTCTTGTACTATTATAACAGAAAAAACAATCTTAAAAAAATAAGATAAGATGAAAACGATTTTTTTTTCTCCCTGAAAAAGATCATCAGATGAATATCTAGTTCAAAGTAATGCTGAATAGTGTGGCCGTTTCAAGCACAATATAGAAAACTTCCTAAAGTTGAAACTATCCAAAATATGGTACTGGTTAGCAAGCCAGAAAAATAATAAGGCCAAAGAAACAGTACACACCATTGTTGCTGCCTTATATTTTTACGTTTCTATAAACGTAAAAATATAAGGCAGCAACAACTGAAAAGCACAGACTCTTAACTAAACTAAATTAGACGTGAGTGTAGAATTTTAATTTACAAGGTCAGGGCCCATGGTGTTCCATATGAATTAATCAGAGGACAAAGACATGCGTATGTCGTCTCGACCGTCAAAAAAATTAACAACTTGCTGTTAACAAAGATAATACCTCTGATTAGATCTTGCTTTTGTGAGGATTTCGATATTATTACCACAAAAAGATGAAAACTATTCTCGATATTTAAACTTTTCAAGGACTACTACCAAAAAATAAAAATTATTTAAAAAATTTGGAAGAAGAAAAAAGTGGGAAAGATTAAAAGGCATTTTATTTAGTTGCGTATCTCAGTGTGCACCGGGCCTGGTGTTCTGAAGCGTGGCTCGCTATGATGTACGAGAAGACGACGCCCGCCGAAACCTAAACCGGAGTAAAGCCTCCATCACGTCAAATGAATACTAAATCACGGGCACCCATTTGAATTTCAATATATATCCGTTTTGCCCATTCGTATATATCTTAATGCGTCTTCCACCTACCTTCGAGGAAGACTTTTATCTTGTGAATTATTCAGTGGAAATTTCAGATATTAAATATAAATCATTGATTACAGGTGTTTGATTTTAATATCAAAATTACGGATATAAATTTTAGTATAATACTAAGTAAGTAACGTGTTTCTATAGGTCTTATTAATTACCTACGTGTGTAGATTTTTAAAAAATATATCTGCAATAGCAATTTATTGTGACTTTCCTTCAAAAAAAAAACGAATTTCGTGCTTAATCTAGTTAAAACATCAATATTATTCTGAAAATATTTCTTTTTATTTTACTCCAAAACATTACCAAAAATTTCAAGGAAAAACGAAAAAAATTAACCACTGGGCCACTTAATGAAACAAAAGGATCCGAACTACTAAATTGCCAGATACATATTCCTTGAACATTTATCAGTAGAAAAAAGAGCCCGCGCTGAATTGGCAAATATTTTTTCTAGACGATTAGCGGAAACTCTCTCGAAATACCTACTGACTAGCCAATATTTTATTACAGTTTATTTCATAACTAGCCAAACAAAAGAGAACTTATGTTATTGTGATAGGACTGCGTTTTCTTTGTTTCGTTCAAAATAAACCGAAATTTCGTTGGTCGGAGTTAGTAGGTTCAGCGTGGGAACTAACGGATCGCATTGACCCTCCAATACTTAGACAAATGATTTCTTGTACCAGTATTTTCTCTAAAATGTTTTTACTTCAACAAATAAACTTGTACTTATTAGACGAAAATGTTGTGTTTTGTAATCAAATAGAATTTACTTATATATCTTTTTATTTATTGTTTACCCATTTTATTGTTTATTTTATTATTAAATGCAGCGATTTACATCCATTACAAGTACATTTGCAGTGAGAAAGGTGCAAAAATATATGTGCAAATATAGCCCATACACGAGTTTCTTCTAGCAAGCAACTATCCAAAGATATTTCAATGCGAAAACTCTAGTTTCTTTATAATCTAGTCGCTATTTGCTGGACTAATCCGTTTATTATCACAATAGTATTTGCAGTTAACGTATGCATCCCCTGCCTGTTCAATGCAGTTTCATCACTGAAAAGAATTGGCAGTGCTTCATAAAGTGCAAACAATCTTCTTCAAAAATTACAAAATATTATCAAGTCAGTACATATAACGACAAACATGACTTGAACTAGTGAATTTAGACCTGCTTTACCGAGTAATAGACGCGATCTTATATTTTACTTCTTAATCATTCTTCGTAATTTTAACCTCATGTTATGATTCTTATATAATATGATGCTATCTCTTCCCTGATAATAAGAATTAGTATTGACGGCTGAGCGAGATGTAAGCTTGTGTCTTTTAGTACTCCTGTCCTGCCTATACCTGGGTGATAAAATCGTGGTTCGATCTAAAGTCTCAAGAAGTGATGATATTTATAATATAGTGTCTTTCATCTCCGATGGTAAATCATAAGTCGGTAGGCGTTAAGCTCTTCTAATATAAAACTCTAGTACATATTATTATATACCTCTAATACAAAAAATATATAGAAGGGAAGCAGAAGAAATCATCCTTGTGCGTATCCTGACAATATTTCTCATAAACCAAACATGACAGATTTGAACAGTGATTGATCGGTCAGGACGAGCCGATTTGGGGTGAAGAATTCCGAGGGTCTCTTTGTATGCTTTGGATACATACTGTAGTGATTCGTGATTCGATTAGGTTTGGGTATTGTCATTTTGCCAAAGGGAATTTTGTTCTTAAAATGTGAATTCATAATTAAAATTAATAATACGAATAATGAATTAATAATGTGAGAACTGTTTGAGTTTCATAAATAAATAATACATTCGTTGCTTAACAACCAAACGGTTGTTGCATGTTTTTTTGTAACAATGAATAAAATTGCCATAAATTGTATAGAAAGAAATAGGTAATTAAATGATGACTTTTCAGTTTTGGAGTCAAAGTATAACATTAAACGTATGGTAAATAAACTGAAAACTGAAGTACAAAAGATGAACTCTTTATCGAAAGATCATAAACGATAAACAATGAAAACTTAAAAAGCCTCTGTTTGTAGAGAGATCCGTACCAAGCAACCATGAAGGGAAAAATATTATTTCGCAATAGATGGCAACTTTCAATAATTTACTCGATTAAATACAAATAACTTTAAGATTCTTTTTGAGGACCCTTTTAAGCTCAAATAGGAGGGAAAATTGAAGGAATGGATCGGTACATACATGCAAATATATTTTACAAATATAGCATATAATATATTACAATAAAATTTTATAAGAAAATTATAAATGAAGCAATAAAATAAGAGTTACTTATTTTTTAACTTTCACATCACATTGCTTTTATATAGGTACTTGATGTAAAAGGCTTATATTTGTTAATAACAATAGAAACGGTCCTAAGTATTTTTGATTTATTTTCCGAGAAGACTTTGTCCAGTTTTAAATAGGTTTGCATTAATATTAATTTACTAATAAATACAACGAATATATTTCTTCTGAATATATTTCTATGGTAATACATAAATTCAACATCGCTTTCGATTTTAAGAGAAATCGATTATGATGCAATTCACCTTGTTACTTAAGAAGTTTAATTTAACAAATTGCATCTTAAGCCTCTTCGATTTTTTTCCCCGCATTCAGATGAAAATCTTCATTTGTTGGAGGGCGAACTACCCTTAAAAATAAAAAGTATTATTAAAGAAGGCTACAGTTCGGGCCGCATTTGTAACTGTCGCGGGCCCTATGATGAAAAATTAGTTCAGTCCTCGTGACAAAGGCAAGCTAAACCCACTATACACGTTTATCTCCCTCGAACGTATAAGGAATAAAGTGCTAGAAGAGGACGGAGCAACACTGCGTATCCAATAGCAAATGACACAGATAGCTTAGGGATGACCGTAGGAGCGAACAGCAAGTTTTTGACAGGGCCCATTTATTGTGTATTGAATATCAATATAATTTCCGTGAGAGTCGATTTTTGTCCCATAGAGTGTGCGTCCCTCGAGTGAGAGTTTGGGCATACAGATTACGGCCAATAGCAAACATTGTGTATGATCGATGAAGGCGAAGCCCTCGAAAGAAGTATTGCAACTTTATTTTTGTTATTGCATGATGTGGTCGGTATTATAAACACGTAAAGTTGGATTAGGTACACATAATTTAATTTAAAATAAAATAAAACTCAATCAAACAAGCAAAAATTATATCCCAATAATGATAGCCAAATGATATAGCCAAATCATCAATTTTATGTAGTCTAAGCTATCATTACAGCGTATATGACGTATTCTCTATTACGCTAGTTTCAAAAATCTTCTCATGGTCGAAAATATCGGCATCACAAGAATTTGTTCGTTGATCAACAATAACTGAGTAGGGGCTTCGGTTTTTAGTAACTTAACACCGTTACAGCAGCAAGACAATCGATTACACACGCGGGCAACGCAGTAATGTGTGTCACATTTAGGCGGAATGGTCGCGCCATTACGATGTAATCCCGTCCATTTGCCTGCGGCCAGCGACACGACGTCCAACAGAGAATCGAAGACGCCTCGAGTCTATCGGCGGCCTAATGATTTATGAATCGATTTTAATTAAATCGATTAAGATTGTGAGCTTAAGAAGGGGTTTCGAGGTGAAGTAAGATTTATTGGTAATTAGATTTTAATGTAAACAGGACATAACTATTAGAGTACTACAATAACAATTGAAAATACAGAGGCTTAATTACAATATCATGTTTAAAATATCGTAGAATTTATGTAAATAATCATCTGATCAAACAAGAATACAAATGAATTGAAAATCGTATAATAAAATAAAAAGCAAACTTTATTGATATATACAAATCGCAGGTTTTCACTACTAAAGTACATTTCATGAGTAACCGAAGCACTCCTGAGGCGGCAGGCAAATGGACAGGATTATGCGGTAACGGTGAGACCATTCCGTAAATGTGACACGTGTTACGCTTTCTGTATACAGTGTACGATCGATTTAGTTTATATGTGCGTTGTTGCATAGTTGTATTTATTATTCCACAACAGGCTGATCGCGATATAAGTATTATTATATTCCATATAAGTTAGTTTTAAAACTGTATTATAACATTAGAAAAACTAACGATTTTGGCGGCATATTCATTATTATTTCATTCCCATAAACACTTTAAACTGGTGTTATTATTAAAACTTAAAAAAAAACTGTCGTCCTTCCATAAAAGTTGAAAATAAAAATCATAGTCGCAGATCACACATTGTGAGAATCTAAGTAATTAAAGCACAGGAATCGTTTATAAAAAAAAATGTATTTGAATAATCGTATTTATCTCCGTCAGCCTTCGGCTTTTTTAAAGACGGATCTGTCACAGATTATCTCAGTACATTACTCATTCCTTTGCTGGCGGACCAATCTGACAGCTGTCTTAACCCTTTTTAACCAATGAGAATGTCATAGACGCACGATTTACATTGTTTCTTTTTTTTTTTAAAAGCCGTGACGCATTTAATGTCATTGGTCGAATAAAAGGTAAGGTGCGAATTCTGAAAATTTTCGAACAAGTTGATTTAAATTTAATATTTGGTTATTTTTTTTACATCGCACTTAGATTTTACATGGAATACGATAAAATTCATAGTGAATCCGTATTTTTAATAGATTCCGCATACCTAAATTGGTAGTGAATGCCTCTTCCAAAACAAAACAAAAAAACGAATATACAATAAACAACTCTATTATCACGTCACTATCTTTTAATTAATAGTAGCCATAAAATTAATTCTAAAATATACAGATAAACATTCGAATCAAAAGTTCGTAACAAAATAAACGATCCCAATAATACGTCATTTGTGTAGCAATCAATATGGCGGCAAAATCTTAACATCTCAACTAACATCTCAATACGTTGTATACGATGCAACAATAATATTTCCTGAAACAGGATATTTATTTAAAACAAGGCGTTGATAAAGTAATTTTCTTTTAACCTTAACCATGTCTTTATGGACTGGCCATTACTTAGCAATGGTACACAGCCCGCTCTGAGCAATGACTACGTATTAATCAAAATGCCATATTTTTATCTCGCTCCTTTTGTACTTTGGTCCCGCTCACACTAATCATGGATATCACGTTTTTTCACAGTAAACCAAAGCGAGCCTATCTCCGTGATAACTGCAATAGAAAATAGCCTTCGGATAAAATAGCCTTAGAGTCCATTATATTTTGTAAACATAATTTAGTTGTTATCTTTTCATGCGTAAAAGGATGTCCAGGTTCTGCAGACTTACTCTCCTGAGACGAAATTCGGTCTTTTTTTCGTCTCTCCATCAAGGAGTCTTTTTTCGCTTTTTCAGAATAGACGTAGAAACGCGTTAGGACTCGGTCCGTCCATTTCTTACGCATTATCTCGTAATCATTAGTTTCACCATTTCCTTGATAGAATGAGAGGTTTTTAGACAAGTCAATTAAGTAAATGGATTTGTTTTACGCCTTTGCGTTACGATTTTTGTTAGGACATCCTTAATGGAATCTTTCAACTGTTTTTGTTCTAGAAAAATCCACGTCTATCTTTACTTCTTGTTGGCTTCGACAATCATTGCTTTGAATCTGTGAAAATCGAAGCGTCCCTCAAATTTTCCTTGTATTCATATGTACATATTTGCAGTAGTTCGGACCCGAGACAATTATGTGAGCATTTTATGTTCACATACGCCTTTCGCAGATATGTATGTTGAGGGAAAATTGCAAGATTTATTAATTTCAAAAGTAGCATATCAGTCTCAAAGAAATTCATTGTCCTAGTTTGAAGGGTAGTTCAATCCTTAGCTCCAAGATATTATAATAAATATTTTTAGAATGTAGAAAAAAAATTGTTACTGAGTTTAAATTAAACAATTTCGGTCATGTCTATATGTTCCATAGTTTTATAATTTGCAGATTTTATAAGTATGATAAAATTTCGAACAAATCTGAACCTCGCTATTACGTAGCCGCGTGGATGTAAATGACTCTTTCTAAAGTTTTACAAATCTGTGTTGCGAAACATGTATATTTAAAAAGAAAAAACGCGTGCGTGTGCAAGTCACACACGGTAGAAGTGAAACTTATAAAATATAAAAATAATCGCAAGGGTCAACCACTCCGCAGTGCAATGGAGCAGCCGCCTGCATGACCACGGTATCCCGATGCCAAGTAGGGATGATCTAGCAAGAGAAATACGAGAACGTCTATCAACTGTGTAATATCTCGTCACCGCGATTCAGGAATCGTTGAATTTACGTGCAGCGACATCTGTTGATAACAAACTAAATAGAAATAAAATAAACATGGCGCGTAACGGAAGAAATTAAGATGGCGCGTAACCGAAAAACGTTACATACGTTTTTTCCTCCCTACGTCGATAAAGAAGTTTCACTTCAAAAATCATAGTTACGAATTCTCGGTTCAACGGATATGAAGCGGTCACCGGACTCTCTAGCTTTCATTGCTTGAATGCCACCACCTACCTCGAGGTTTGGGGTCGAATTCACAATCGCAATAAAAATAGCTGTCCTTATAACTATAAAAATATAGTTTCGAGCAATTGATAGGATTGTGGTATTCACTGATATTACGCCCCATTACCAGGAATTGCCGTCTAACGATCGCAGCCAGCTTTTATAAAATATAAAATGAATCAGGAAATTTTGCACTAGACTTGAAAAACGAAAACAAAAATTGACAACAACTATCAATCATTTGAAATATTATATCGAATTGGTAAAATATACCTTACGATTGTTATACTAAGGAAGCACACCATTCAATGACAATCTTTAAGTTTGCTTTATTTTAATACACGCAGAACTAAAACTTTAATATTTTTACAAAACCTGGGCTCTGTTATAAGCAAAAATAATAAAAATATTGTGCTGGGGAATTGTAATCTGGCGTTCGAGGACTACGCTCACGCAGATCGAATCGATATTGAACTCTAGGCCTCTAACTCCGCTGTCTTCAGATCCAGCTGATTTGAATCCACTGACGCCAGGACATTTTTTGATTGGACGTTCTCTCACGTCGTTACCTGAATGTAACTATCAATTTCCAGTGGAAGTTTAATTAGTTATGAACGAATTGAACAGCTTCGTCAACATTTTTGTTTTAAACAAATACGTTAGAATCGTAAACGGAAAATAGCAATTTGCTTGTTTATTTCTACTAGAGATCCCGCAGTAGTCGAAATTCGACTATAATTAATTGGAATTGTAAGTTTGTACACTATTATGATTGTATTTTATACTTCTATAATCACAAATTTCGCCAAGGCTACTCTATAAAAAAATATTAATAAAGACAAACAATATTTAATCTATTCTCAATTTGACCACAAACGTCAAGAACAAAAGTTTGACGATAAATAGTATTCATGCGTGTGTGCGTCAAATACATGGTATGTAGTGTGTGTAATGTTTTCGTATTGATTTAATGTA
Organism: Bombyx mandarina; assembly: GCF_003987935.1. The sequence continues at coordinate 1,056,648 of NW_021011489.1, read as the reverse complement.
TCTTTTATGCATTATTTAAAAAAAATATTAGCATTGTGCACTTCTTCTCTATATTCTCTATAAGTGTGGAAAAATTCATACTCCTCCGTCCGCGCAATTTACGTAAAAAGGGATATAAAGTTTTTGCTTTTTTTTTTTATTGCCTTTGTAGGCAGACAAGCGTACGGCCCACCTGATGGTAAGTGGTTACCGTCGCCCATGGACTTCAGCACTTCAGCAATGCCAGGAGCAGAGCCAAGCCGCTGCCTACTGCTTAATACTCTTAACTTAACACGTATTAATATATAGATTTGATTACAACTTTCGAATTAAGGTATTTTCAACCCAATTTCCAGTATCGGAGACAGTTCTGTCCTGAGGTAAACAAACTCATCAGAATCGCACATTAATCATGTATGTTTGTCTAGCAAGTCGCGACGACTAACACGAGGCAGAACACAAGATGCGCGTTCTGTCAGCACGCTCCCATCAGGGGCGTACTGCGAGAATAATTATTCTAACGCTAGTGTTTTATTGAAAATATTTGGTATTTGTACGCTATTAGGCTTTAGTATAGAAACGAAATTACTGCACAATGAACGAGTATCTGAATAGTGAAATTTAGGTAAACTTAACAATATCTTTGCGTTCATTTACTTAGACTGAAATCTTTAAAAATAATAATAAAATGATAATGTATGCTTAACAGTGCTATACCAAAATATAATCCGATGTAAAGACTATTTAGGCAGGAAAAACGGTAGGCAGACAAATTACAATCGTAATATTAGTTCATTTTTCCGGAGTAGCGCTTTTCAGTAATTACCGATTATGTATTTCATTGAAATGACAAAAAAAATCATCATCGTGCCCAGTGATGCATCATTTATAAAACTATATTATGTCGAATATTTGATACCGATTAAAAACTAAAGACAGAGCTATATTTTCTGCTTTTCTTGTCCACTTCTTATCGATAAATATTTAACACAGTCAATGTGTTTTATTTTTATATCTAGCCCAAAAATTTTGACGGCTTTAGCTTCAAAAAACCTACGCAATTGATAACAATTAAATCTCGGATGACTGACTTACAACAAGATAGTAAAATACCACAATTTAGATCAATCGACGTACACACCTATATCGGTAACATCTGAACAGTAGGTACACGAGGGTGAACATTTGCATAGAATAGGACGTTACAAACGTATTTATCAAAATCGTTGAGTGACAGTTCAGTTGTAAGTTTAGTATACAGGATGTTGTTTTTATTTTTAACAATTAATTTTTTTACTTGTTTTTGTGAGTATGTTGATACACGAATGATTTGTGGAGCGTTATTTGGAATATAATAATCGTAGATTTTCTATATTTTGTTTGTTTGTAGTACTAGTAGTACTATTTATTTGCCTTTGTAGACAGATGAGCATACGACCCACCTGATGGTGAGTAGTTACGGTCACCCATGGACGTCAGCAATGCCAGGGGCAGAGCCAAGCCGCTGCCTAATAGTAGTAATAGTAGTATTTTTTTTAATGTCTAATTTTTATTTATGTATGTATTTGAACGTGTAGAGCTCGTGTGTCTCTCTCCCTCTCTGTGGCTTCTATAGATTAAGCTATTCTAATTTAGAGTCAGATTGCCGTGCGTGAGTAGTTCCCGATTTCTCATTTGCTTATATATTTTCAAAGCAACGTAATTCTATAAATATTTTACAACCATATCTTATGTTAATGTACAGTATTTTAATAAACTCGCACTTTTTGGAAATCTCTTTGGGCTATCTGGTTAGCAGCCCTGACCACTATATGTTTTTAAATGTACTAAATATACACGGTCTGGATGGTGTACACCGAGGCTTTCTTATCTTGTTTGCGTTCGGAAAATATTATTTAGAACACTGGTCACACATTTATCTTTTGAGGAAATCTGGACAAATACGTCTTGATGCTCAAACAAACTATTTTTTTTTTATTGCCCTTGTAGGCAGACGAGCATACGGCCCACCTGATGGTGAGTGGTTACCGTCGCCCATGGACTTCAGAAAGGCCAGGGGCAGAGCCAAGCCGCTGCCTACCTATATACTTATAATGTGAATGAAATACATATAATAATAAAAAAATCTATTTTCAAACACCCTCTGTATTCAAGCAAAGAGGGTTGTCTACGTAAATAAAACCTATGAACCGAACGCATTAGGTGTTCGGTAAGACACCTATTGTTGTCATATCTGTAGATAAACTATGACATTAATCAATTTAGCGCGACAATAGTGCCGCACACCTCAAATCAAATGTCAAATAACCAATATAAACTGAGCTTTAAGTATTTACAATTCACACGAAAATATGAAGACTAAAAGATATAGTTGGATCAACTTATATTGGATACTTATATTTGAATAGGTCATTTATGCTAGGCGTTTGACACTATGCATGTATTACTGTTAATTTAAATACATTTTTATTCATGCTCTTCAGTTTCTTCAGATTATTTTGTATCTGATTGCTTATTTTATAATTCATTCAAGTACAACCACAATTAATTAATGGGCTATATTAATGCTGCTGTCAGCTATTAACCATCCTAAAACTATTTGCGATTGTTTTTTTATAAAAAAAATAAACAGTTTTTTTCTGCTGTGAAAAACTTCTACATCAGTATAACTGACAGACTGACTCGTTGCGCCGAGGGTCGTGGGTTCGATTCCCACATCGAGCAAACATTCGTGAGATGAACAAGTTTGTTTGGTCTCTATTTATTATTTATATTATCTACAAATGTAGATCTTTAAGCATATCTGTATGTCAGTTTCTGATACCCATAACACAGGGAATCTTAATTTGGGGTCAGTGTGCTTAGTGCGAGTTTTTTAACGATTTCGATAGCGTAAAAGTTAACTCAAATTTGTTGGAACGTTCGCTCACGTTTGCCGCTAGGGGCGCTGTTCTAGGCTAGGTTAGGCTAGGTTAGGGGCTATCGAGAGCGTTAAAAAACTCGCACCAAGCACATAGATGACCGTGCGTGATTTGTTCCCAGTTAGCTATTTAGTAAAAGGTCAGTGTTAGTTACGGTTTTTCCAATGCTATGAGTACCAAACACAAGAGGTAGTATGACTATTAATAAACGTACTGGATCTGAACGAGGATCGATTTAGAAAATCAGACACTATGATATTACCTAGTCAGGTCATAAATTCTGTCACATGTTTAATGTAAAATAATTGAAACAAGTTTATTCATTATGTAACCATTCATATACCAAAATGAACTTAACAAAACATAGATTCTTATGACATTAAAGTTTATTCAAAATGACCTCCGTGATTTTGAATACAGGCCTTCAATCTGCGCGGCCAGTCGTCTATCGCAGCACGAACGAGGTCCATGTCAATATCGGCGGCTGCCTTAATCAAGGATGTCTTGAGTGACTCCAAATTGGGATGAGGCTTTGAGCACGCCTTTTCCTCCAAGTGTTGCCATATCTTGTAATCTAACGGATTCAAATCTGGACTGGAGGAGGGCCAGTCTTCGTGCCGGATGAAATCGATTTCACGCGCCGCCAGCCAGTCTTGTGTGCTCTTCGCTCTATGAGCTGGCGCCGAATCTTGTTGGAATACCCAGTGCCTGTTATTGAACATGGTATGAGAAACAGGTTCCACAAGGTTCGTCAGGACTGTATTTTGATACACAATTGCATTCGTTTTTACACCTTTATCACAAAAATGTACCTCTGTTAAGCCCCAATAAGAAACTCCCAACCATACCATGAGCGAGGATGGAAAATGACCTTGTTGGACACGCGGAATACGGTTGCTCGCTTCTTCACTACTGTGTGCGTACACCATATCATTTTGTTTGTTGTAGCTTTCTTCTACGGTAAAAATTTTTTCATCCGAAAAATGAATTTCCCGATATTTTTTTCCCGCGTACCGCTTCAACAAAGCGCGGCATCTCTTCAGTCTCAGGTCCATTAGACGAGCATTCAAACGATGTCCTGTTTTTCTTCGATATGCCCGAACCCCTAAGTCTTCATTTAACACCCTTTTCACCGTGGTTCTGCTTAACCCCATCTAAAGGGCCAACAGTTTCTGCTTACGTTTGGGATTTCTTTGAATTCGCGCCTTCACAGCTTTTATCACTGCTGGAGTCCTAACAGACCGAGGGCGACCACATCTTGATCTGTCATCTACACTAGAGTCTTCATTGTATCGTTTGATGGTACGATAAACGAATCTTTTGGTTATATTAAAATTTTTCAGTATGTTAAAAATTTGAATTGGCGCGTAACCGCAACGATGCAACGCAATAACTGCAACACGGTCTTCTTTAAGCGTCCACTCCATATTTAAAAATGAGTAAAATTCTAAAAGTTTCCTTTTTTATTTTCATGAACAATTCGAAATTCGAATTCAATAAACTTTTTTGTGGCCAGCATTCTAAAAGAAAAGTTTTTACTGTGTGACAATACTTATGACCTGACTAGGTATAGTAGTCAGGGTCACTGAACCAAAGAAGTGATAAACAGACTAAACAGAGCGATGAGAGACATAAAATTTCGATAAAACCGTAGCTACTCGCCCCTTGTTTTGTACTGTGTAATTTCATTAGCCAATATACCGATCCGTGCGTATAGAGATTTTGAGGAAACCGAGCATTAATCATTTATCAAGACCCTCTTATGTAGGAGACTAAAGCTCATATGAATCCAAATAATCGATTCGCATTTGATCTAATATTTTCTGTGAATAGCTATAAATTCGGAATGCCTCTATAATGTAACAGCGAATATATATCGACGCTTGAAAGGCAAACGTGACTAAGCGACAATGCGTGAACTTTACAGTAGACTAATTTATAGCTGAAATACCTGAAAAAAAATCTATTCTAACGAATCTAGCTGTAGGATTGAAATTATTTTAATAGACCTATAAATATTTTTTTTTTTGTGCATCGAATATGGTTATTGCCTATCATTTATGTATAAAGCAGTAATTGTCGCTTAGTCACGTTTGCCTTTCAAGCGTCGATATGTACATACATATGTGTATAACAACAGGAATACAGACAAAAAGTATTAAAAATTAAAATTTGCATTTCGTATCTTCATAGGTCCTCTTCAATCTGGTCGTCCTGTAAATATAAATACTGTATAGAACTGCATTAAAACTGAGGGAATTTTGTACTCTTGTCTCAATTTCTTCCTCTTTGGTGTTGGTGTTGGTTAAGGTACAAATTAGGTGCTTCAAAGTGTCTACACCCTTGTACACTTAGACTGCTCTACTAATGCTTGTGTGTGTTGTAGCATATAAAGGTATTCCGTCTTGTCTCGGTTGATCCTTAGGCCTACCTTCTTTGTCTCTGCCTCCAAAACCTCGACCGCTTCCACTGCTTGCTTTTTACCTTCCCCCCGTATAACCGAATTACTTAATTTTTATTTATTAATTATAATTAATATTAATTAATTTTTACTGGTTGTAGAACCTCTTGTGAGTCCGCATGGGTAGGTACTACCACCCTGCCCATTTCTGCCGTGAAGCAGTAATGCGTTTTGGTTTGAAGGGTGGGGCAGCCGTTGTAACTATGCTTGAGACCTTAGAACTTATATCTCAAGGTGGGTGACGTATTTACGCTGTGGATGTCTATGGGCTTCAGTAACCACATAACACCAGGTGGGCGGTGAGTTCATCCACCCATCTAAGCAATAAAAAAAATTGCTAAACCTATCACTTAGTAGTAATAGTGTTTGTAGTAAAAAAATCGTGTCATCAAGAAATTTCAATTATATGTTTTAATGATTACCTTTGCAACTAACCAAATGCGACTTTAAATATGATATTAACAGACTTACTTCTTTTTTTTTACAGATTCTCACTAATAATTTTCATCGAGAACTTGTAATATCATCGGATATCTCCCTACAAGGAACCAGGAAACAAGTGACACAATAAGAACTTATCTTCTTTTGTGATGCATTCTGAAAATGAACTTTACTTAGTTTCTAATTTAGATTTTAAGGTAATAGGTCCAGTAGGTATCATAAAAGGCAGGTTCTTGTTTGAGTGGAAAGATACATAGCTGCCTATTCTCGCCGTGAAGGAATTATGCGCTCTCAGTCAAATCGATCGGAAGCAGGATAACCATACTCCACGGCAGTTAATACTTCCACGTTCTAATCGAGTAGTGGCAATCACACCCTGATGTTTTCAAGCCGGTGAAGGAATAACATCGTGTAATAAAAATCAAACACGCAACATTTGCTTATTTACTGGTGTGAGGACCTCTTGTGATTTGGCACGGGTAGGCACCACCGCCCTGCCTATTTCTGCCGTGAAGCAGTAATGCTTTTCGGCTTGAAGGGTGGGTCAGCCGTTGTAACTATACTGAGTCCTTAGAACGTATATCTCGTGGGTGGCGCATTTTACGTTGTAGATGTCTATGGGCTCCGGTAACCCCTTAACACCAGGTGGGCTGTGAGCTCGTCTACCCATCTAAGCAATAAAAAAAGCCTTTAGAATCACGTAGAGGAAGATGACACGGGTCGAGCACTACTTTCAAAAAATGTTTCTTTGGGTCAAAGTAATAATGGAAAACATTTGCCCAAGTAATGGCTCACACAAAATTGTCCTGCTAATACTCGTACTTGTGTACCGAGTGTAAGGTACCTATTGTTTGTATTTTACTTGCTAAACTAGAAATTGACCTGAAAATGTGGGTAATATTTCACTTTAAGTTAAATAGTACACTTTCAGGAGTACTCTAAGGAATAAGTTTTGACTAAAATCAAAATAGTTTTAATTGAACTTAAGTATTTATTTGAATAATAGCAGGAAAGTGGAAAAATATCCTTACAATTTTGCACCGAATATTTCTTAATATATAGTTATAATTAATGCTGTTATTTGTGTGATGTTTCCAGCTGTCCTATATTAGTAAGTTTATGAGAAAATAAAAGACTACAAAACACTTCTCAAAGTAGCAGCAGCCACGGGTGGCGTGTTATTTGAGCCTGTGCCTCATTTTTCCGACATGTTGTATTTTGTTAAAGAAGTTTGTCATCAGTTATGCTAACATTTTGATGAGATCACTTTGAAAACAAATAATTTGGTACAACAAATATGGTTAAGGCATTTTTTTAAACTATAGTGTAGATTGCATATTGAAGATTGAAATTGTTGACTTATAGAAATTGTTGTGAAATATTGATCATTGTTTAAATATTGTACCAAGAGTATTTAAGATAAAGAGATTAATAAACTAAAGAAATTCATTACATGTTTGTTTTATTTCTTCGCTACAATATCCAGTAGCATAGTCTTATAGGTTTTTTTTTTTTTTTTATTGCCCTTGTAGGCAGTCGAGCATACGGCCCACCTGATGGTGAGTGGTTACCGTCGCTCATGGACTTCAGCAATGCCAGGGGCAGAGCCAAGCCGCTGCCTACCGCTTAATACTCTCCATAAGCCTCGTTTGAAGAAGGACATGTCATAGCGCTCGGGAAACACCGTGGAGGGGAGCTCATTCCATAGCCGGATGGTGCGCGGCAAAAAAGATCTCTGGAAGCGCACTGTGGATGACCGCAGTGGCTCCAGGTAGTATGGATGAACTCTACTCCAGTGGCGGGCGGTGCGGTGGTAAAAACGAGATGCCGGTATCATCTCGAATAATTCCTCAAAGCACTCCCCATGGAACATGGTTTTTGCTATCTTCCAAATTATCTTTATTGAATTACACTACACTGCTCGCAGCATGACACAACTGAGACGAACAATCAACTACATATTTCCAATATATTCAATAAATTTTATTTTTTTCTGCAAATCTTCATTTAATTCAAATTCCTAAATATACGTGCAGCGGTAATCATTTTTGGTTTTTGTTTTTATTTCAGATTGACAAAACTCACTTCCCGACTGGTGCTAAGTTGTTACCGATGTCCAAAAATATCAATACAAGGAGAAGTTTTAAATGAGCTACATAACTAACAATAACTAACTGCTTGTGTACTTCCGCAGAAATAGAAGCTCTGGTGGTACCTATCAATAGGAGGATTCAGGAAATCCAATTTATAGTTATAGATAGAGTTTTCATAAAACAAAACAGTGATTGTGAATTATCAAAGACCGCTAATAAGTATCAGTTTTTATAAAACCATCGCATGAACCAATATATTTCAATAGTAGATACAATCATTTAAAAAAACTTCAACATTGGCGCCCCAAATAGTAAATATTTACATTTGCAACTGACTCTCACCTTGGTTACTGAAAGTAGACGAAACAAACAGGAACCTAGGTTTAGAACACAAAATAAATAAAATCAAAATTTGAAAACGTTGAAAGATTTACTAGGATAATAAATGGACATGATGCCACTTAAGTAAACTTTCCATTAAAAATGTAAAATATTTCGCATGACAATGCGTATGCTTGTAACGGATTCATAAATCAAAATGAACCGTAAAGTATATTATAATTAATCGAAATGCGATATTTCAACTCGCTGAAGTTACCTAAAAGGAACGATTTATTCTGCTTATTTAAATCTTTGTACACGGATCTTTGACGGATATAATATATTAATAGGATGTTAATTTTTTTTTACTTTATTTTAGATTTGACCACGATTAGAATTGAGATTAAATTTTATTTCTAAATTCAAAGTCAATTTTTCAAGTGTTTATATTTAACTTGATCTTCAAAGTAGGAGTAAGTAAGAGTAATTAATTTGTCGTATTACTTGACCGTTTTGAATCCGTCGGAAAAAAAAAGAGTTTGTTTCGCTTCTTGAAATAAATAACTGATGTTTCTTTTAACCTTTTGTTCTATTATAATATAAAACTCAAATATTTCATTGAAATTGACATGAACAAAGTGTGAACCGTCGAATCATTTACAACAGCAAATATGTTTTGGACTGTCCGACCATTATCATGTACATAAGCTGCAGACATACAATAAGCAGATGAAGACGCAAGATTTCAGGCCTAGCTAAAACAGCTTGGGCTTGGACTGGAAAGTCAAAGAAGTAGCCATATTAAATGATCTGGGTATTATCCGATCACTCCAAGCTATTCATTACATTCCTACTATCCATCCGCCTTATTTTTTACCTTACTCAAACTACTTCTAATTTAATATTTCCGTTAATTTAATGCTAGTAAAGCTTGATGAGCTTGGCTATATATCACAGCGGCCGAATTCGAACCACGGTCCGAGTTAGTATAGGTACTTAGTAAAGTATATTGGTTCTTATCTTGTATCTTTGCGTCCGCTGCCCATAACAGAAAAGAAAATTCTAGATTGCGTGGAATGTTTAACTGTTCATTTATCGCTACCCTATTTAACCAATCTCAGATCCAGAAAAGTAAGGTAACTATACAATTAAGATTTAGGGCTTATTTCTCAAGTTGGCTGGCGGCATTTAAATTGTGATCTCTAATGGATCTTGTAACCGCCACTGATGAGTACGTCACCAGTTTGCAACAAATAAATAAAAAGTGCAAAAATAAGACAATACAAACTAAAATATAATAAATTTATTTGTTGACCATAAATCTAGCCATAAAGAGGAAGGAAAATAAATGAAACCTCATGTAGACTATAGATTTAATTGAACAGATCTAAATGTTTTCAATTCATGTGAGAATAAAGAAATTTCAATGTCTTTAATGATTTCTCGAGACTAGAATGTTTTAGATTTTTATTTGGTTTATTAATGACAAATTAAATAATTTTAATGATTATGTTAGAATAAAAATAATAAAATGTGCACAGAGGCGGAAATAATTAGCAACGTCGCAGAATTGCTTTTGGGTTTAAAAGTATGTAATTTTCTTGCTTCTTAGAGTAATCACAGAACAATTGATCCTCAACCAATAATAAGTTTATTTATGTACATCTATTTAATGCTGGACAATATAATTAATATCGGAACATTAAACTACATCTGTACACATATATAAAATGTCATTTTGGCACCGTTACAAATTAACTGGCAGTAACATCTGAAGTGATAGGAAAGTTAATTCAGCATTAATATTAACTAATCACTAGTAAAAAAACTGTTCAGACTGTATTCAATCATTTATCATTCGCAAATAGATTTCATTTAATTAGCGTTACAGTATTTAATGGCATTAAGCACTCACTTCTTAAATCGACGGGCTATCGAAAATGAACATGCTTTTTAAATATTATATTCGGTAATCACGTTTATTATGCATACCGTTTATCTATTTTTTTTAGCTTAGATGTGTGGACGACCTCACATCCCACCTGGTGCTAAGCAGTAGTTTGAGCTCATATACATCTACAACGTAAATGCGCCACCCACCTTAAGATATAAGTTCTAAGGTCTCAGTATAGTTACAACGGCTGCCCCATCCTTCAAACCGAAACACATTACTGCTTCACGGCAGAAATAGGCGGGGTGGTGGTATCCGTGCGGACTCACAAGAGGAATTTAATTTTGTCATTTTCGAGTGCTTGAAATGAAAACGATAAATACAACATGAAATTCAAAAACTAACTATAACTATTTGAAGCTTTCCAATTTGCTTATAATAATAGTGTTTTTTTTTGCCATCCATGGCAGACGAGCTCACAATTCACTTGATGGTTAATCGCCACTTAAGGACTTGGTCAATGTCAGGGTTCGGAGAAGGACATGTCATGGCGGTTAAATTGCATTCGTGGGCGGTTAATTCCAGAGTCGGATGTTGAAATTATCTCTTAATACAAGCCCTGCGAATGTAGCAGCTTCGGATGATAACTATGCACTCTAGTTCAGTGAAAGGTCGAGCTATGATAAAGAAAAGAAGAGAAAAGTAACTTACCACAAACCTTACAACTTACCAATTTCTCGTGTCGTATGCTTTCCATCGTCGCCTGCCTGCCGGATTGAAGTATGTTGCTGGAACTTCTGAGAAGATATAGACGGTAGTACCATCATTGCGTAATGTTTACTGTAATTCTCGTAATAGAATAGTTTCAACCAGTTATTGGTTGCCAAATTTTGCAATGGTCATAGTAATGCGTACCTACTAGACTTTTTTTTATTTTTACGATCTCACGATCCATTAGGTAGTGGGTAGGTTTAGTTAGTTAGTAGTTTCGGGTGCCCATGGTCAACTGTAGCTTCCCAAATGCGACATTGGGTCTAAGTTTCTGTTTTATTGCAAGATGACTATGTATTATTTGCAAAATGTCCTTTATATTAACCATTTGTGAAGGAATCCATGACTGTTTGACGGCTGTAAGTAGTTTGTGGTCCACGCTGGGATTGACAAAAGCCGAAGTACCCTCAGATCTTAAGTGTTAAGTAATAGGATAAATCAGTGATTCACAATTACTGTGTCTTAGCAGTTTTGCGTGCCGCGACAAAAAAGTTAAGAATCACTGTACAATCATTATAAAATGTACAAAATCGTGTAACACAACATAAAAACATTTTTACGTAGGTACATCGTCGTCGTAATACCAGAAGGCTTATAATGACATCTTATCTTTCATCCATATCGCTTCGTTTACAACAAATCGCTTTGTAATGTTAAAATTTAGTCTATTTTTCATGTTATACGAAGTAAAGAAATTACTAAAATAAAAATAAAAATTTTATAAGCATTGAGGTTTTTTTTTAAATGTTTATGATCGCGTTAATCCTTCGATGCAGTTATAACATTTAAACGAAAAACGTAACTTATTCGCCGTAAACATTCGCCGCATTTGAAGTGTTTTATTGAATGTTTTTTTATTATTATTGTATAGAATGTGCTCGCGATCTACTTGATGTCATTTGGTTACTAGGGCCCATATACATTATAAGCTTTATGCCACAACCACCTTGAGACGTAAGGTCAATCTCGCAAATCCCAATTTTTGCGGGTTTCAGGTTTCCGGCGGTCGGTCTAGACACCTTGTTGCACGCTAGCTCGGATCGGCAGCGATGTTATTGCTTCATTGTGGAAGTCATACGTGATCATGTGTCAAGTACATATTTCATTGGAAAAATTGGTAGGTACCTGCCTCCGAGATTCGTACACCGTCACTGGACACAGCCCACTGAGTTTCTCGCTGGATCTTCTCAGTGGATCGCGTTTCCGATCCGGTGGTAGATTGCGAATTAGAAATTGCGAAGCACTGCTCTTGCTAGGGTCAGTGTCAGTAACACTCCCGTTTGAGCCCCGTGAGCTCACCTACACGTTAGGGCGAAGCTGAAATAGCCTCTCAAGGCTATTAGCATAGGTAGGAAAAACAAGAAAAAAATAATATTTTCACTACGAATACACTATGCCACTTACATACCTTTGGACTATGACGACTTATAAAATATTAGTCTTTAGTGAGCCGTCTATACATCGAATGCTATAAAAGTTATAAATTTTATTTTAATCACGTAAGTACTCAGTGAAGCATGAAATGGTGTCCTTACACTAACTTTTGGAACACCCAAAAAAGACACCAAATGTAGGCTTTATTTATGTACTTCATAAAATCAGAATCTGCTTGAATCTATTAGTAAGCACGTATAGGATTTATATTTATCATTTTATTTTTTAAAGTCGTTGTAGGTAGCGTAAAAATTAAAAAATAAAGACAGAGTGCAGTAGTCATTCAAACATACAGACTTTCATCTAACCTCGTTTGAAGAAAGACATATCACATCACTTGAGGAACATTTGGGAGGGATGTTCATTCCAAAGCTGGATGGTATGTGGGTGAAGAGATATCTGAAAACGTACTGTGGGTGAACGCAGCGGCTCCAGACCGTATGGACAAAATCTGCTTGCGTGACGACCGCTGCGATGATGTAAAGGATATGAAGGATTTTTCTAGAAAAAAACTCCAGACAGCTTCCATGGAACGTACGACAGGAAACAAAAAGAGAACCGAAGTATAACCGTTTCTTGATTTGAATATCTAAATATTTATGAAAAAAGGAATCGAGCAAGAATATGTGTATTACGATTTTATTATACTCGCATTTTGTATATACTGCCTATAGCTGTATTATTTCTTAAAACTCGAGTGAGATAGATGACTAAAAACATTTATTATAAATGTTTTATGCAGCATACAAGGATTTTACTACACAATAAGAATTTTACAATACCATCAACGACAGCAGATGTTGTATTTTCGCATTTGTACCGAGGCTTAAAAAATTCAAAACCATACACAGAACTAAGTATACACCTACGTGACGTAACACCTCCCTGGAGGAAACCGTTGTATTTGAGGACGAAACTATCAGAAAATTTAATTAATAGGAACAGGTGTATATCGCTTTCCGTACACGGAAAGAGTACGACAGTAGTTCTGTCGACGTCAGCTTCGAACTTAACGGAACAAGTGTATCCAGCGGCGACAAGTTTTGCTCCTATTCTGTTAATTATTTTTATTATCTTCATATTTACGTAATAAATTTCGCTTGACTCAACAACTGAAAAGTACTTTTAAACGTCGTTAATATTTGATCGCGAGGGTAAAATTATATGTAACTCAAAAGATATAGAATTTTACGAAATTTTACATGTAATTCAACAAGAAATCAGATTTCAAAGCATAACAGTAGTGATTTCAAACGTTAGTGCCTAAAGACAATTGATAATTTACAAACAGGTAAACTAAGATTACATACTCGCGCTCATAAGGAATTTTTTGTATCTTAGTATTGCTTCAAGTAAATGATCCACAATAATTATTTGGAGTGTGGGAATAGATCAAAACCTGCGCGGCACTGTGTACATTTTGATAAATTAGTTGGGCTGCGTCCGAGTGACTGGGCAAGGGTGTGCCGCGGGCGGGCCGATTTCAGACGCCGCCCCAAACAAAATGGCGGCTTTTACGCGCCAAATTTGAATTTTACAATATTTTAAAAACTTTGCATTCATTATAAAATGGTTTCATATTTTTTTACAGAAAAACGAATACACAGTAAATAATAATATTCTTTCTCTTCTTTCTAAGAGCTTTTGAAATTAATGAAAATTATATATCACAAAGGGTATTTACAACGATTTTTCAAAAACAAGAGTAAGATTGCTTTGTTATCTACACATTAAAATAATATAAAAAAAGGGAAAATGATCGTTTCGCTACGAAAATCTCTACTAAAAGTCGTCAGTCAGGTGGACAAAAATTACTAAAAGAAATAAATTAGCTGCGCTTCACTTAAAGTTGACCTGACTTAATAAATTTTTAACACATTTTTTGATATATTAACGTAACATACGTAATTTAAGATAGCAAATTATTTTGCTACTCGGAATAAAATAGATATACAATGTAAGTCACTACAAATATTGAAATTCGAAGTAAATTTTTATATATTTTTTATGACGTAAATAAAAATTAAAGGGTAGGTTAATTAATACGTAATGAGTAAATTGATGTTTGTGTTAAAAGAAACACAATTTTCCCTTAAAAATTATACAAAATTTTATGATGGACATTAATAGTATTATAGTTTTTCGTGAGAACTTGAGTGATCTGTTTTTTCAATTAGATTATGGAGGTAAAAAACCGTAGGCATAGCTACTCGCATTCTTTAAAAAGTCTATTAAAGCTTCTGTATATTTTTGCCGTTTTACTAACGATAATTATGTGAGGCTATTACAAAAATTGAGATGGATTAAAAGATCGAGTAACCAGTGGCCGTAAACAAACTAAAAAAAATTTGCCAAAACTTAACGACAAAGCAATCATTATCTTTGAATAACAAATTAACATGATTAACGGTGAATAAAATTGATCGAACTTAAAGCAGACATAAAATTTTCATAATTAAAATATCTTCTAAAAAACTCATAAAATGCATTTGGAAATGAAATGAACAAAGTCTGTATTATTCGTGTCAATAATTTCTTGATTTTGTCATAAATTAAATAAGTTCACACAATGGCTCATCGCACTCGAGTCAAACAAATCATTCTCATTGCGATTTAAGAACCCATTTAAAAGCTATAAAATTACGAACATAGACAAATTTCAACCTTATTCTCTGAGATATACAGAACAATATCATAAACCATGACACAAAAGCTTCGTTCATAAACTATTTCCAGTAACAGCTAAATGAAGAGTCGCTCTCGCCATCTTGCTCGAACTATTACATTATGTGATATGAACGACAATGACGGAAGATATTTATGAGGTGTTTATATCGATACAGTGGCGTTGATTTAACCATTGGTTTGGTTTATTGCAGTCAATAAAATGAACATTATGAGACAAGGTCGCAAGAGAAAAATCGTTTATGATTTATGTCTTCATCTTGGGACAGTATCGAAGCTTCCAATCTTATGGCATACAAACATTTTTACCTTTTTAGCCACAATCTTCATAAGTCAATGTCATTTTACGAAATTAAAACAGTTTTAGAGTATTCCAATAAGAGCGAATATGAGAACATTGGATATTTTAAATAATAGCAACCCAGAAAAAAATATGTATATAAAAATCATCTCATTTTATTATCTATATGAAGAGAAAAAAACTTAGTAACTTGAGTAAGGCGAATATAAAGTACTATACACTTACGAGACAGCAAAAATGAAAACAAATCGCACACAATGTTCATAGTGATTCCTCAATCAATTGTCGCAAATATACACATATGACGTTTATTCTGGCACGACCGTGAACTCGAATCTATATTCCGTTTCAAGTGCAATGGCACATTGACTGACGGACCTCATAAATAACACTTATCAAACGTATGAGAGATTTGTCGGTCCATATGTGCGTGGACTTTCGTAGGCCATCGAATGAATGCAAATAGAGATCAAATAGAAATGGTTTTTTAATAGACTGAACAATGATTGTTGACATCCGTCGCTATGAAACGATAAAACATAATTTGTGTGCTGTTTAAATATTAAAATTATTAAGCCTAAAAAAGAACGACCTTGCCTGTGTAGAATTGTGTTAGAATTCGAACAAAAGTCGAAATAGGGAAATTACTTCCGGTGCGCCTATACCATTACTAAATCACCTAGCAGACAAATACACGGCCATTTAAAACTCTGCAAAACCATAATTGCCTCAATTCCGAACTTGTCAAAATCGCATTAGTTCACCTTGCGCCGGAGAATAATGATTCGCCTTTAGCGCTCATTGGATGCGAGGGATTATTAAAAACACATTAGGCCGCAGCCACACCTAGCCGTATAAATAACGTTGTGTTGAAACCGAAAAAAAAAAGAAGTAATTTCGAGATTTGTAACGGGGAAGGGAGGGTACCAATCGCCCGTGACTGACACGGAAGGAACCGGGCGGCTATCACGCGAAATCATTATTTTGTCGTTTGGGAAACTTATTATAATGATGCTATCTTGTTCCACGATCTGCGTGTAAAGAATACCTTTGGGGTCTAGGTACGAAAGGCAAGATTGATGTAACGACATCAGGTTACAGTAACAGATGGCGGTGAAGGTCGATATCGTATTTAAAAGACGAATGAATTAAATATTCAAAGCCTCAGTTACATGTAACGTTTTATCTATGTGTATGTGTGTGGGTGTGTACTGAGCCTATATATGCATTAGGCTGTGTGATCTTGTTTAAGTATGTAAAGCAATTGTATTTAATTCCAGAGACTGGGTTAATTTTTTTATAAAGAAAATATCGAATTACAATCATTATGCTTTATTAATTTCATGTATTCATATATTTATGACAATATCGTCTCTTCTAACCTTACCGAATTACTAATTATAGTAATATTTTATAAATTTTGAATCGATAGGACACAGTAAGTAGTAAATAAAATCGTCTCAAATAAAGTTCCCGACATTTCACTTGACTGACCGAGCTTTCGAAAACTTCAGGACAGCTTCCAGTGTAATCTTAAAACTGTAACTTAATTTCATATTCGCATTTAAGATCTAAATTTTACTAAACTTTTACAAATTAATTTCAAGCTTAAAGATCCTATCTGGCGAGGAATTCCTAAATATTGCAAGCTCCCGTAATTAGAACCGGGTGATGAATTTGTTTTAAATAAATAAACAATATGAAATAAACATATTAACTTATTGCTAGAAACTTTACAACGCAAACGGATGTATTTGAGCAAAATAAAAAAAAAAAAAAGTAATTCCAGCCAGACAGTGGATAGTGATCGAACCAATTCATCAAAATAAGCGAAACAATAAAGCAATCAATCAATAAATAAATATTGAATATGTCGTCAATATAATACAATTATTACAATTTACATTTTACTTAACGAACACAGCACAAAATATAATAAAATAATAAAAAATCTACTCATAAAACGAAACCGGCTCATTGCATTCTATGTTCACTAATCATAAATCTATATAGAAAATTATAATAATAAGAATAATAATTTACAAATAGTTTACAGTGTTACGACAAAAAAAACGTATAACTTGAATCCTGACAAATTAATTCCTTCGAATTCCATTCCGATCTCATAATATTTTTGGAGCGAAGTTCCTTATCGCGCGTTGTGAAAGGGGGCTAGACGGAAAAAATTCTTACGAAAAGTTGTCACGACACTTTTTAGATCCGTCATTCTGACCAATCAAATAGCGTTTCAACAATAGTGATTTAGTTCATAGTATTGTTTTTTCTTCTTCATAATGCCGTAATTTATTATTATAACTTTAAAAAAAAATTACAATTCCTTCACTAATTAATCGAAAGGAACTTCGTTCCATCCGGGTGTCCCTTGACACCTCTGAAGTTGTTTTTTAAATTATAAAGTTACGAGTAAATACAAATACTATTATCGTTTCGATATTATTACGTATATCGGGTAATTTCTTATGTAATGATTTTATAAAAATACCTTTTTATATAAGCATTATTGATCGAATATTCGACACCTGAAGTTACTATTTAAAGTTTAATTTTATACAAAAAAAAAAAAAACAGTGAATAGCAGTTTATCTCTATAACTTTGGTATACTGTGTCGCCGTACCTACATTCGCAGAAAGGAAATTAAACATACAACACTAGCTCTGTATATTTCTAACAGCAAGGGTAACTCTTTCTTACTAGCGATCAAAATTTCGGTTACTTCATTCGGGTACTTCAAAAATATTTCATTTTTTCAAAATAGGATTATTTCCCCGTTGACAGAGATATATCTCCAGAGATACTAAATAATATTAAATTTTGTTTGCGCCAAATTTTTTTTACTATATTTAAGCTTCTCGTAACATTTTACAATTATAATAGATTCCTTATTACGCTTATTATCAGTAATTAATTACGTATATGTGTCATCAAAAATCGTATACATTGCACTTGTATAACTGGCCTATCCACGCTACAAGTAACTCGTAGATCCGAATTTCAAAAGGAAAATTCCAAGAGAAAAATTCACAAAATAAACTCTCATCCCACAAATTAATCTCAGAAATATTATTCACACTAAAACAATTGTACATTACGAATTCTAAAATTATCGTGTATTTACAGAATAGTATTTCGAATCTTAATTAGAAATAAAACATCAAATATATTAAATTATAACAATATGGATACTAATTGCCTTCTTATCAATGGTTAAATATAAGAGGTCATTATGGTTTTGAGATAGAAAATATAATTTAAAAGCTTCGTTAGGTTGTGGCGTGGTTGTTGATAAGAAAACACTAGTTCAATTCTTAATTAACAATACGACTGCTGCGGATAGTAATAGAATCAAATTAATTTCCTAGTCAAAACTAAACACCACGTCACGTGTTAAAATAAACAAAGAAAAAATATATTATGGAGAAATTCAAAGAAGAAAAATTATAAAATTTCGTGTTCTTGATAAAATATAAAAAGTCGCTATTGAATCACATAAAGAGTCATTGCAGTTCACTAGGGTAATAATAATTAAACACTGCGTTTTTGGTAATTATTGGTATTGAGATTGCTCTATAAATTAATTTATACTTAACAACCGTAAAAATCTCTTCGTCACACTATCATTACTCTTTATTCGAAATCACTAGTTTACGTATTAGTTTATAATAATGTAATAATTATTATGAAAAGTCCAACATACAATTTATACAAATTAAACTGTTCTAGTAACTTCGGCCTTCGGACCGAACGTTTCAGATATTAATCAAAGCATTCGAACGTAAAATTCGACGTAAGACGAAACAAAATGCTGGGGAACAATGCAAGTCAGTGCATCGCTGCATCGAATCTGAAACAATTTGACCGTTCACTTGGACCGCACCGACTAAGCTAAGGTTTACTGTGGCGAGGTGGGCGGACTCATGTTATCCGGCTCGTCACCAGAACCGGGCTCGCCTTTGGTCTTATTCTCCTTCTTCCACTTCATGCGTCTGTTCTGGAACCAGATCTTGATCTGTCTCTCGGTGAGGCAGAGCGCGTGGGCGATCTCGATCCGTCTCCTCCGCGTCAGGTACCGGTTGAAGTGGAACTCCTTCTCCAGCTCCAGGGTTTGGTACCGGGTGTAGGTTTGTCGACCCCGCTTCCTCTCTGAAATGATACGAAGTTTCGAATTAATGCCAATGAAAGATAAGGTCTGAAAGTAAACGGCAGGCAACCCTGGGTGTCGTCGAACGTTAAAAACTGCATAGGTATTTCTGACAAATGGTGGTTATTTGTAAACGGCGAACACTCTCAACGGAGTTAATTGAAAATTGTTTTGAGCTTATCAATTTGTTCATTGTCTTTACTTGTTGGACATTTCTCTTTGTTGTCCGTAGCAGTGCTTTGGTCGAATAATCTGTGAAATTTAACTTAACAGTAGTTTGTAAATGTGTTCCCAATTTTAATTTTATGCAAGAAAGACTGTAATAAATTATTTTTCGAAGTCAGAACGAGTCCTAACAAAACGTGAATAGCAAATATAATTATTGCAATTTACCAATCATTTCTTTACGAAAATTGCGGTACGGATTGATTGATAGAAATAATCGTAACGTAAAAAGAGCCTTATATCCTTCATATTACTTCCTCTATCTGTCCGTTTTTTTTTATTAAATACGATTGATTATATGCATGCGAATATCTAAATTCGAAAAAAGATGTTTATATATTTTATAATCAATATTAGTAAATAGTATTCTATCAAAATTTGAGCAAACTAATATTGTTCCTGAAATATTAAATTAAACTTTTTGAATAAGGATAGTTGCTAACCAGGAACTTGGACAATGTTTTTTTTTAGGGAATTGGAGGCCGAACATGATCTGAGACTATATATTTTTTAAATGTTACCTTCTTTAATGCAAGTATCTAAATAAAAATGGACCAAAAACTTTTCCTCTTATATTAAAAAATAAAGACTTTCGAAAAGAATGTGTGGCCTTTACCAATTACATAAACAAATATTTACTGGCTAAATTACGTTGAAAACAAATGAAAACTACATTTTGTTTTGTAATAAAATATATGTACGTGCGTTCGTAAAGATGCAGTCCGCAGCGCTACCGAAGCCAATTAAAAGAATTTGAGACGCCGCGGGCGTATTTCATTTTGTAATCATTATTCTTCGAGGAAGAGGCGAAGCCTATTATATGCGGTTTAGGAGATCCTCAGATCTGTAATTTATTTGAATCCAAAAAAAGACAATAATTGTGACGATCGATTTCACAAGCTTGATTAATAAGGGTCACGGAATGAGTATGATTTAAAGTCTTTTTCAGTTTATAATAACAATTTTTATCTCTAGCTGAATGTGCAGTCGAGTCGGTCACTGAAGCTCACAGCTCTCACAAAGCGAATGCCTCCAACCCACCTTGAGTTATGAGGTCGAAAACTCAATAAAATTGGATATAAAGGTGTATAAAGGTAGTCAAGGAGAGGAAGTCTGAAAGTGGCACCTGTGACAGAGAAGCTGAGGAGTGCACGTTTGGGATGGTATGGACATGTGATGAGACGGAATGAAAATGAGGTTGTTAAGAGAGTGGAAGGATTTAGAGGAAGAGGTAGACCTAAGAAGAAATGGATGGATTGTGTGAAAGACGATATGGGTAGGAGGGGAGTGAGCGAAGAAATGGTATATGATAGAAGAGTATGGAAGGAGAAAACATGTTGCGCCGACCCCAGGTGACTGGGAGAAGGGCAGGATAATGATGATGAAAGGTAGTCAAGATTGTTTAGTATCAGAAATGGGTAATAGGGTAGTGTCAGCCTGTGAGGTCAACGACTCTCTCTCCAACTAGCTTAATTTGTTTACTTTTTATGCCTCAAGACTTTTCACTGGTTGTGTTATTTTAGGCAGCTTGAGGTTATTCTACATTATCTTCACATTCTAATACGTAAACGTGAAAAGTATTTAATTAAGGCAACTTCGACTACCCACTTTCTTTTTTGATTTACGGGTATGCAGCACGAGGCCACCAAATAATACATGTATTAGACACAAAACCGAATACGTGAGCCATTAACCTAAATAGCAACGCAGTCATGAATACAATCCACGGGGTAAAATTCATTCCGAATCGAAATTGAAACATTTCAAGTTAGCAAGTTCGCTACAAAGTCAAAGTTAGTTGATTATATTCGGTTCAGTGGTAACACGCAAAACGAGTTGCCGTACAAGATAAACACGCGAACTTCGAAGAATTACAGCAACACAAAATGTCCCGGATTACGATGCGAATGTCTTTGTTTTAACAAAAAGAAACGCTTCTCAGAACACCCAACATTCATAAGTTCATAATCATGTGAGAAAATAAACCTAAACGCCTGATGACAAACACAAGAGTGTATTAGTGAAATTCAGTTTTGACGAATGAATGAGTTACTCGCCATCGAGATAGATAACCTTTCATCGTTTGGCATTAATCTGATCTGTGCAAATGTTAAATAATGCAATGATGCGATAGACTTTACAAACGCTTATGAGTTGCTAGGGTTGGTGCAGTTGAGTGAAAATTATCACCCACTTGTTGCGTGGAAATTGATAGCAGAGACATTCCTAGCTTTATTGCTATGTTAACGATTTAGAATTCTTCCAAAAAATTTCCGATTTTGCACACCCTTCACAATTTCGTTTTGTCATCTTTCAACGGTCAGTGTGAACTCAACTGATAATCGAAATCAAACGATACGACATGTATCGGGGTTTCTTAAAATCTCAATAGGCTTTGCGTGCTACGAGAGTGACCACCATCAGGAGATCCTTGACTGCCTTTTTAGACAAAAACAATGACTTGTTGACATTATGAAACATAGTAGACGCAAGTGGTTAAATGTTGAATGATGTGTCCCGTTGATGAATTGATCGTTCGCAAAATCTCGACTTTAGAATTGAACTTTCTGCAGGGTTCGTTCACTCGAAATTATGATTTAAATTTTTTGATTTATATGTAGGCCGTTAGATTCCCACAGAAAAAAACTAAAAAAGCACTAGATCGATTGAAAAATGTTCAAGGCCCACGCGATGTTAAGCAATTTTCGGAGAATATACATAAATATTAATAATGGCACCCACTGCCCATGAGACGTGAGGTCTAATTCCAAATTTATAATTTAAAACGAATGTCCCATTCTTCAAAATATAGGTAGTACCATATTTATTAACTACGAGCTTGTTATCAGTGCCTATAGTCACACAAATTTATATCTTTAAGCGGTTTTTAGCGGTTTAATTATTAGCAAAATAAGACTTACTACTAGTAAGGTTTAAACCAAAAATAATCGCGTCACACGATAATACACCGAACGCCTTATTAATTAGGCCACGATGACATCTAAGACGGCCATAGTCTATTGACTATTAGCGTGTACTGCTTCTGCTTCATCCTACAATAAGTAGTAGTAATATCATTAACACTATTTTTACTGTTTAATCTCATGTTTTTTATTTTCATTATATTATTTCGGACCTTTCGAATGTTTTTTTTATTGCTTTGATGGGTGGACGAGCTCACAGCCCACCTGGTGTTAAGTGGTTACTGGAGCCCATAGACATTTACAACGTAAATGCCGCCACCCATCTTGAGATATAAGTTGTAAGGTCTCAGTATAGTTACAACGGCTGCCCCACCCTTCAAGCCGAAACGCATTACTGCTTCACGGCCGAAATAGGCGCGGTGGGGGTACCTACCCGTGCGGACTCACATGAGGTCCTACCACCAGCATTTAGTAATTATGTCTACGATTCGCGATGTGATTTAGGTTATTCACATTGTGTTTTCTGTTTGCCCCCAAATAGCTATAAAAATAAATATAGTATTTCATAAAACCTAACCTCTTTTGTTTCAATAAATATTAAACAGGAAACGTACATATGACAATCGAAAAAACCGATAAAACTGAACGTGATGAAACGCGTATCACCCGTTGCGTTTTTACCGTTTGTTTGTCCAGCCCAAACGAAATCGCAGAGCTTTAGTAAGCGCAGAGCGCAGCGCTGCATGTGTCGTCGGGAGGACATAAATCATCGCTAGCTGAGGGGAGAGCAACAGAATCGGGGTCCCGACTTACTTTCACGACACGACGCCGAGGACAAACATGCTAGGTATTATTAAAGCTGCAATGAAAACAATCGGTCCAATGGACTTGGGATCAAGTGCTTTGGAAATTATTAAATCAAATAAATAAAATTATAGATTGATAAAACCAAATCTACAGTACTGAGAGTTATTTTTTTTATTGCTTAAGTAATGCCCGCCTGGCCGCACGTTCACCTGATGGTAAAAAGTCACAATCGCTTATTGACACTAGCAATGCCAGGGACTCACCTTAGTTTAAAAAAGGGATTTCAATATTATCCTTACAGCAAAGTTCATTAAGAAATTAATTGCATATTAGTGAAACGTTGTTATCTTTGAATGGAAATTTTGAATGGCCTTAAAATACTCCAAAAATTGTACCGAAACTAATCCCCTAAAAATAACTCAAAGGTCGGGTTACATTTATCAGGATAAAGTGCGTGATAAAATATTGACCGGAGTCGATGCCACTATCTTGGATCGCATTTGTACTGATTACATTCACGAGCCCATGATTTCTTTATTCGGATATGTTCCCCTCAAAACAGAAAAACAAGAACTGTGGTGAATAGAACGATGAGCAATAATCAAATTAAATTTCAAGTTTTTTTTTAATGCTATAATAAAGAAGTCACTTTTTCCTGCTAAAGCTAAATTAACTTCATTAAAAAATAGGGAGGGAAGCAAAACACGAATCGGGTGAGTGCTTTTTTTTTGTTATTTCTTAGATGGATGGACGGGCTCACAGCCCACCTGGTGTTAAGTGGTTACTGGAGCCCATAGACATCTTCAACGTGAATGCGCCACCCACCTTGAGGTATAAGTTCTAAGATCTCAAGTATAGTTACAACGGCTGCCCTACCCTTCAAACCGAAACGCATTACTGCTTGCTGATGTGCTGTCAAAACAGCTACCTCCAAAAATCATAACTGACGAGTGAGCAAGCCTAAATACCAAATTCATCAGCGGATGACAAGTGAAAAGAGCTTTTAATTTAATTCGTTGCGGTATCGGCCGGAGGAACCAAAAAAAAAACCGCAACAGCTTGAAGCGATATCGACAATCCATAATTCATGTCCTACAATTTCATACATTTTTATGCGAGCGGTTCGCCATAAACACCCGTGAACAACTCATTCGAAATTGTACTCTATCAAATTGAGCATTGGCTCCAGAATTGTACGGCGACAAATTTATTTAGGCCTTTTAAGCTTCCGACGATCACTCAGTGTATTGCAACATCGTACACGATATCAAACGGGTATTCAGATTAATGCAATTTCTCTTAAACGCTTACACGTCGTAAATAAAATTGCTGGTTCTGGATACGAAGGCGAACGTCTTTTTAAAAGGTTTAACATCGCATCAATTATCATATAGAATGAAACTTCGTCGAATAGAAATTCACCCATAAAACATTGCTCGACATAAAATGAAAACAGAAAAAAACATAATTTGGATAAAACAATAATGATGTCCGCAACCGCCGAAATGCGATAGATGACAAAACACGCAACATAATAATTACGGCCGCCTCGTGTATGATTCATGTGGAAATGTGCGGTGGAATTTTTTTAACCGGAATATTTTTATATAATGCGGCTATAATAATAGGACCAACATTCACGTAACTATTTTTTAACACTAGACATCTGTAATAACAGCAGGCAGCGGCTTCGCTTTTCCCCTGGCATTGTTGAAGTCCATAGGCAACGGTAACCACTCATCATCAAATGGGCAATAAATAAAACATCTGTAAGCTTAGATGATATTACTCGCGATCTCAGAAACAATAGGATTCACGTTAAGATATCAGTATGTTTTTTTATTATGAAATAAAAAACCTGCTTAAAACTGTATCAATATACCTACCTACATACAACCATATTATGTATCGTAACTGTATCAAGCAGTCTGAAATGTTGAATGTTCAAAACTGAATTCATGGATACATAGGCTTTTTGCCTCTATACTCTCAAGGCTATGTTGATTACCATGGAATATAGTCGATTTATTTGTGGTTCGACAAAATGTGTCTAGTGAAGAATAGCTTAGGTCTCATTAAAGATCGCAAATCAATACTTAATAAGCCAACAACGAATCCCTGCACGTAAGAGTGATACAAATGGCCTCAACTTCATTATTTCTCAATAAAATGTAAAAATGCAATTCATTCGTTAATTCTTAATATCAGATACTTGTCTTCTGCGCGTAATGCTATGCTATTGTAAGTTGATTCTGTTACTACAGTCATATTTATTCCTACCGAGAAGCATTCACGCGTTCCGCTTTGAAGGTTGGGACAGAGTTGTATAAGATACAGTATTATTTACATTGCGACATCTGTGGGCTCCGGTAACCAAGGTACATAACACCAGCCGGACCCTCAGCAAATTCACCGGTCTACGTTGTAAAAACATAAAAACAGTTTATTTTTGGTTCATGACAACAAACCAGGCAATGAATACAATTCGATCTCACCGTAGCAATTCCCAAGTCACCACTGTCGTTGACAGTTCTTTAAGATCGACAAAACAGCTAAAATGTATTTGATACAGGAGTTCAGTGCCTATATAAAGACATTTTATTCCTACATATCACTACACTAGTTGACACAAAAAAATAATACGAAAAACATGGCGGCCTTTGAGCATTTGACATTTCATTAATCATTTTGGCTTGGCTTGGGCGGCCGGCCGTGGATGTGTGCGCTAGTGCGTTGTATTTATGTATCCGTTAACCTAATGACTTTTATTAGATACAATCGTATATTTCCTCGAGTAAGGAAATGTGAAAGTCTATGTGAACAGTTGAAAATTTTCAACCATTTTCTTCTTAATGTGGAGTTCATATTTCTATGTTGGTATTTGCTTAATATCCATAGTAAAATCATTTAAATGCAATTTGTATTAAATAATATGTACACCAAAAATAATACAGGTTTCTGTGTGCGTAAATTAGATTCAAAATAACATTACAGGACACAGCAATCATAACACAAAAGGTTCATAAAATCTGGTTGGATCCCAAAAAGAATTTATAACTTGAATACACGGCTATCAGTCAGTGTTGTGTTGACGCTGATTCCCGTCGTGTTTCGCATTCGAAACGGAATGTTATTCACAGAAAATTCAACTTCGGTGTATGCTGAAAATTACGCGCGCCGCCCGGGATTGAACGAAATTCCGCCCGCAAAAAAGGTGTCAAATGAAATATTCAAATATATTTTAATATAATTCATGCGGCGGGCGTTTCATTTCTCTCCCTCGTAATGGAATGCTAAATTTTCGGGCGAACAAAAAATATATATTAATGCGCGTACCTAATAGCTTATACAAACTCGTTTGTTGGGTATTGTTGCGCACAATGGGTGCCATAACTCCGCGTCGCAACCACGGCCGGTGACGTCTTTGTTAGGTTGGCGGAGCTTTGTTCTGCGCCCGGCTCCGCCTGTCAACACGGCATCCTACCCAACCTCTACGCCGTATGCAAGCACCTACATCTAACCTGCCTTTAATAATACCGAAATTCAAAAGCTAACAAAATTAGGTTCGACTCTGCCATTAATCAAATTGAATCTATCAATTAAAATGCAACAATTTTGAAAAAAGGTATAATTTTTTTTAAATGTTATACCGTTGTTTTTTGATATGGCTGGCTCACCCTAAAACGTATTCTAATTACCGGTTTCGTTTGGTCCATTACTTTAATTTGCGGTAGGAAAAACACGAATGAATATTTGAAAAGGCGATAGAAAATGAGTAATTGCGCTGGATCACGAAGTGAAAAGTTATGAAAGGTGCTGGGCTCGGTGATTTTTCTACGTCATCAGCACACGTGGAAATCACATTGATAAAGAAAGTATTCTATCAAACAATCCCGTAGTCACACGACACTATGATTTTATATTAATAAGTGATAACTTATTTGATGACAGAATGCTTATATAGAATATAATTCGGAAAAATAGACACTGGCCAAAAATGAATTCCGAAATTTTATCCCACGTAATGTAGAGCGCGGAACGCATTAGGGCTCCAAGATGAGCTTCGCCGCGGGACAGCAAGCCCCAGGGGGCTTCCCCTGCCCCCATAAGCCGGGAGGAGGGCGATCTCCGCTCCAGAGAATATTTGACACGGGTCTGGCAGATAGACAGGCCGGTCATGTGTGATCCCCTGGCAGGAAACGGGGGCTTTTTTCCGTTCCTCCATCGACACAGCTACTCCCTACAAGTACAAGTATAAAGATACTGTGTATGATTTATGGCGCCGTCAGCTCACACATGTGCACGCATCGTGTGACGTATTTTGTTCCGGACTAATGATATCGACTGACTTTAATATTAGATTAAAGAATATCGTATGATATTGCACGGTAATATTGAAGCAGTGTTTTTCAGTAGCAATAACAATACACCAATGGAACCCATACTTTTTTTTTATGTTAAAGTAATTAATGATTGTCCATTATCTTAGTAATATTGTGTATCAATTTCAATTTTGTGCGGTTTATGAGCACTAATGGAATTTTAATGCCACGTAATCAGTTCAGCCTCAACGACTTTAGTGGTCAAAGTATGATTGGCGTTCTATCCTGACATTAAATGAATTTGAGGCATAATAATATCAAACCTCGAGCCAGAAGAGTATGGAAAACAAATCGAAAAGGACGGAAACTTTCTGAAAATGTTGCTAGTTAATTGAGTAAAACTTACCCACGTCTGATAGGATATAGTTTGGGGAATCGTACGCCCAAACTGAGACAACTTTAGGGCGTTAAAGGAAACTTGCTACTCAGTGAACTTTGATTTAACTTCGGGAACACTGAATTAATGTGTTAGCAAATACAATTAATTCCACAACGATGTTAATTGAATAATGAAATAAAGACAATATTTGGGATGAAATATTTGAAAAAAACATAATTATTAAATTATTCACCGAAATAAATAACATTATAACCCAGGATAATACGAAGATCGTACATTAAGCAGTTGATGTGATCTGTCTAAGGCATACCTATACAAAACTGTTCTACTATGTTCAGAAGGACAAACAGTATAAGATTTTGTAGGTACTTCAAGACTGCTAGTCACAGACAAGTCATGAATTCTTTTTTTTTATCTTATCAAATTAATTACATTAGTAGTTTAAATAAACACAAATAAAGACATTCAACTATCGGTGTGTACGTAAATAAAGTGAATATTTGTAAAATTCAGTTCAGTTATTTTACTACTTTTAAATATTTTGAAATAAGATTTAATTTGACATGACAGTGAATTTCATTTACACCTTTACAATGTGTTAATTTTATAAGATGGCAACACTCATGTACATACCCTAAAATCTACTACCATTATAACTCTGAACATATCTATGTGTGCGTACGTTTTCATAAGGAGATCCTGAGAAAGATTATAGTTGTGTGCGTGCTAAGGTTGGACATTTATTAATGGGATTGGAGTAGTATTTTGTATGTGGGCGTATGTAATTATGGCACGGTAATGTTTTTTTAATAAGCTTTGGTTTTTTGTGCCATAACCTATGAGGTAGTAGATAATCAGTAATTTTTCGTAAGATTTGGAGGAGCTGTTAATACTTAAGTTCGGGCAAATAAGAATAGCTTTTCACCCTAAAGATACTTTTTTACTGCCTTGAACCAACGCGTGAATTGTCCATGACCACGAAGCAATCGCTTTAAAATTTAGATACAAAAAAAAACATTACATTGACGTAAAAATGAAAAGAATACACAAATTTTATTTCAGAACATTAAATTATTCCCCACTTAAAAAATCAATAACGCTAAAATAAAATAAAAAAACATTCGACTTTTTGAACTAATATCAAAATTAAGTCAATCGTTCAATGTCTCTTTCACTGCCATCTCAAAGCGGAACTTTAGAATACAGAATTAGAAATATATTTTTATACTTCACTCCACCCCACGGAAAAAATCTTTATGCAAATAATAGCACGTGTAAACACAAGGGGAAGTCGGCAAATGCAGTCGCTTACTTTTAAATAAATAAAAAAACGCGCTTTCGGAATCTCATTTTCGTCGGGGCCTATTAAATGTAGGACGCCGTGGAATTTTATTGAATTACATTTTTATTATTTCTTCACGGCTACTTTATATTCATATTTCCTAATTAACGCACAATGAAGTTGTTTGAAGGCGCGTGTTATGTATTCCTTAATTAAGTGAGAATATTTGAAATTTGTTAATAGTCATATCTGAGATATTTCGTCAAGATCCGGCTCTCTACAGTAGTGTTTAAATGATGAACATGACGTAAGTACTTTTACTGATGGAAGGCCGTAATACAAGTCTGCATGCCTGTTTCGTGTTCTGATTTGATGTGAATGTTTGAGGTCATAGCAGAGCAGAGCAGCAGCAGCTATATAAGTAACACATACATCGACCTAATGTCCCAAAATGGGAGGCAGCTGGATGAATTCTGGCAATACCAGCTGGGCAATGATATGCCACATCGAGAAAAAATAGTTGAACGAGACAATGTCATAAGAAAATACGCCTCAGAGCGAGGTAACGCCGCATGAGTCATGTTTTTTCGTGCATGCAGCCGGCTCCATCGAATTACAAGACGTTGTCACGTCAAAAAACTATTAAAATACCAAATACAAAAAAAAATAATACCGAAAAAGCACTAAATAATTATCTTTTTCGAATCGAGTGCCAAAAAGTGTCGGATTTCGTTCAACATTAAAAAATCAACTGTTTCAATCAAGATCCACAACTAATATCTCAGACGACTTCAGCTGTCGAAAGAACATTCAAACAATTATTTACGAGGAGTTACAAAGTACGAGTCTGATCAAAAGCAATCTTCGTGTTGATTAAGTTAAGATTTCATCTTCGAACTCACAACAAAATTTCTTGCTTCATCACAAAACAATCGGGGAGCGAAACCGAACAACATCGACCGAAACTCATTTGTAATTGTATTATACATCTCTCTACGTTTAATACGAAATGATTTGGGCTTTCAGTGGCAAGCGGGAAAATCAGAAGCAGGCTCCAGAACAAATACTTGTATTCAATCATCGGGCTTTCACAAAGGCCTCCGGTCTGATAACTGAACAATGAAATGTAACAAGTCGTCTATTCGGCATTGTATGCGCAGGGGGAACGAGGGTAGGGCACGGCGGGGGGCAGGGATTTCCATTATATTTCCATTTCCACCTCGATTCCCGGCGACTTATCGCGGCCTACCTCTCGGACTACGTAAGTATATCTTTCTGTTCCGTTAGTCAGTGAGGCTATACGTCAAACTGGGCCCAAATAAAATATGTTTTCGCAGTAAAATTGGCGATGTATTCGTAGAGTCACACAATCTCTGTCTGTTATTTTGAATGAACTTATCAATTAACTGTTCGGTAGAGCCTCGAAAGCAATCATTTAACGGTTCATGTTCTTCTTTTAGAGCAGTCTAAATATTTTTTTCTTTTGTTGGCAGGATATTGACATCGGCAAATGAATATTGGCGCCCATCTGTAGTCGAACTCTCAACTATATTTTATTCTCAACAATATTGCTTTACTCTTCAGACTAGAAGTTGGATGGTGGTACCCTCTCATACGAACTGATAAAATACAACACCATTAGTGATGAGATATATCCACAAAAAAATATCAATACTTCCAAATAAACTTAGAGCAAAGGAAAATGAATGATTTCACAGCGCTAATAGATTGACAAAATATATAATATGTATGAAGAAAATTGACCGAATCGATCCTTAGGTACTGCTGGACCGGGGGTCTTTCGATTCCTACAGCGGACAAACATTCATATAACTAACAGACTTATTTGCTCTTTTTCTGGATGTTTAAAATCTATATATGTAAAAAAAAACCTATACATGTAACAATGTGGATCAAGCCTCAGGTTTCCACAGTACAGAGAATCCTAGTTTGGGGTTAGATGTCGGTATGAGAGTTGTTTTCCGATTATCCCGGTTAATTAGTGATAGTTTAAAATGAATAAGAATGTAAAATTAAAAACGCAATACTTCCAACATTAGACTAAATACCAATTTTTTTTTGAGATTAATATATAAACGTACCACACTTAGCAACTACCAGCTAAGATATGTTACTACCGGAAACACATATGAGAGTAGAAAATAAGAAGTAAGATAATATCGCTAATGCTGATAGGAAATAATACCCTCATGAAGCACTCGACCAACAATGACACTATGAGAGGGCGTTCTCGCGACGATTGGAAATTTAAATTAGCATACATACATGTGAAAGTTTGTAAGTTTGGGTGTTTGTGGAGCAATGATCCAAAAATGAAACAATAATGAACACGGATGAAATTTTCGTAGAAAAATAGTTTATCTTCTGGAAGCACATAAGATGCTGTTTATCATAGATCCGAAGAATACCGAATATTTCTGCCACAATACATACGACAGTAGTTCTATAGTTCATGGTTTTAAAAATCGACTAGCGGTTTATGGAATAAAGAATGACCTGGAACTCTTGACCCCGGAAAATCAAAGGTATTCAATTGATCAATGAAATCCGCGAGAATTTATATTGAACAAGATAGATGGAAGCTTGTCATAGAAGCTTAGTTTTGCTTAGTCACGTGAAATCTTAATTCCTCCGTGTAGTATATGTTCAACCACGTTCAACGTAGGCAGCGGATTGGCTGTTCCTCCAGCATTGATGATGACCATGAGCGACAATTACAGCTCCCCATTAGATAGGACGTATGGTCGTTTACCAATAAAAGCTCTCGCAAGCTAGGCTTGAGCGTCAATGAACTAGCTGAAGAAAGCTTGAAGACAAGACGTAAGTATCAAATCGTACAGCAACTGATGTTGGTAATTAAAGGATAATAATGGTATGCTTACCGGTGGTAGCACCTCTTGTGAGTCCGCGCGGGTAGGTACCACCATCCTGCCTATTTCTGCCGTGAAACAGTAATGCTATTCGGTTTGAAGGGTGGGACAGCCGTTGTAACTATACTGAGATCATAGAAGTTATATCTCAAGGTGGGTGGCGCATTTACGTTGTAGATGTCTATGGGCTCAAGTAACCACTTAACACCAGATGGGCTGTGAGCTTCGTCCACACATCAAAGCAATGAAAAAAAAAGCTCGTTAACGAATTTCACTTATCTAGACTACACGCTCTTGTTAGTTCCACTGCACATTCAGCTAGAATAGTTAGTTTTGAATTTGCCAGCTATTGTCAGCGCTTTAAAGAAAGTTTCTGGCTCTCATTAATGAACGATAAGCGTCGAGCCAGTTAGAGTGAAGCATTGTAGAATTCAAAACTAATTCACCATAGTAATAAAAGCTACTTAATTTACAAAAAAATAAATAAATAATAGTTTAAAAAAACTAATAAAATACGCTTTTATAGGAAATCCAACTAAAAATAGAAAAATATAATTTTAATAAATTTGAATTAAAAATAGTGTAAGAAAAAATGATTTTATTGTAAAAAAGCGTGGGGTGCATGGTTTAAGTAGTTATAAATATTTTATGAACATATATGAGTAGAAGAATTAATTTGATAATATCCTGAAAAGCACCCCACGCTTTTTTACAATAAAATATTTTTTTCTTACACTATTTTTAATTCAAATTTATTTTCTATTATTTAGTTAGATTTCAATTTATTCAATTTTTTTTTAAATAGGGAATTGTCATCGGTCCTTAATAAGTATACCAAATTTCGAGTTAATCCGACGTTTTGAAGGGGGTCAAAATCGTGTTCAAAGATTCCGTTACAAACATACATACATACGTCTGAAGCTAATAAAAACGTATTAAAAAGTTGAAATTCATAGGCCTATCATGCTTTGGTATTAATATAAATATATCATGAAAATTTAATGACACAGAGAACTATTACAAAAACATCAATCAGATGTGAAGTGAAAAACGGTTACAGAAATAACTTAAAGAAATCTAAATATTACAGCACTTCTAATATAAAAATACAATCTACGATCAAGAGGCTACATACCTACACACTACGAAATTCAGAGGAAAAATAGGTAAAAAAAGACAGATTATAATAAATGCTTTACATGACTACTATCATCAATATAGGTAGTTTGTTTTACATGTTCTTTGACTACAGAGGAAAATAATAGGGGATTTTTATTAACAAAACATGTAACATTAGTGCTACATCTAAAGCCTCGTGAAAATTTCGTTATCAAATGACATTAAAATTAATACACGGTACAATGATTTCCGACAGTTTTTTTTATGATAGCAATATTTACTCAGGAATGCTGCAGAGAAAATTATCAAAAACCTAAATTCATTTTAATCATTAACTACTTCAGAAGTTAGTTCACAAATGATTAATGATTCGTACGCTGAGAACGCCAGAGTGTTCTATTTTAAAACGAGATCCGTTCCTATTGGTTGATTTTTTATTTCAAAATGGCAGCCGATTTTTGAAGATAATTAATGAAGGCATTCTCAAGTGGATAAGGTGAAACTCAATGAGTATATACGAGTAAGTGCGACTATTTGCTACCGTATCTTTGAAGTATCAAATTTTTCAAAGACTAAATACATTTTGTTTGGTTTCTGAATAATTGTTGATAATTTAGTGGAATGAGTTATTGTAAGTATGAAATTAATTGTAAGTGCTATTAGCGTCGAAGAGGTAATAAATTACTTAGATAACACGCAACATATAATTAAACAAATTAGCGAGATCATTACGAAAAAAGCTACTGTATAATTTAAATTGTCGTGTTTATAAGTGAATCAAATGACTCATATTTATCATCGCAAACATATAATTTATCGGTTTATTTTTTTATTATTAACAAAAAAATTGTATTGAACTATCATTGTGACATCACAATAATGCGGGCTTATACTGATAATTATTGAGAAAAATTTGATATTAAATTTTGACTGAAATTTGTGGGTATTTCGATAATATCTAAAGTAAGTGTAGTTTGTCTCGGCGTCGTTAGTATCGAAGTAGAGTTTGAAATTAATTAACAAGTTAGCCGAAGTTGACTGGTCTCTCTCATAGCGGACCGAAAATTGACAAATCTTATCTAGCTTCTTTGGATAAGGGTTACGACACGGGTTCGGCTCGTTCAGGCTTCTAGTTAAGTGGTTTTAGTATAAACCATACTGGGGTTGCTATAAAAAAGTTTATTTTAATACAAAAAGAATTAGAACCCAATTCTAGGTAAGACAAAATTAAGAATTTTTTATTGAATTCTTTTAAACTACCTTCAAACTGTGACACAAGCTAAATTCATTAGTTGTTTTCAAGGTTTAAAACGATTTTCCTAGTGTAACCAATGTCAATAATAATAATACAATTGTTGGGTAAATTGTGCAATTTATATTGTGGTCGCAACGTAGCTACTTATACTTGTGTAAGATCGCTGTCTAAGCAATGACTGTATCCGTTTAAAAACGGTTAGTAGATGAAAGAGATCCGGTATCAGAATTAATGTCAATTTCGTTCTATTGATGCACAAACGTACCTACTTGTACGAAGCAAAGGACTTACAATGGTTAAGGATAAAAGCGATGGACGTGTGGCTATATGTAGTTTATGCGGGTTAAATTATTTGAAGTTTTATCTTTTATTTAATAATATTTTTCTAAACTTTTAATATTATGAATGATTCGTTAATATTTAATGTACATATTTGGTATTATTCATTATATCATTCTATTGACGTACTCATTTATTATATAATGTTTATCATCAAGTTTTAATTATTTTGTAACTTAATTATCTCAATGTTTTTTTTTGTAACAAAAATGTATGAATGACATGAATGTCTAAAATTTTCACCTTTTTTCACGTTAGAAATAAACCCATAGTCTCTTATACACAGTCACATAGTCACCACGATATTAGTAACAAAAAACATTAAGTCACATCACTTAACTTCATGCTAGTTAATAGAAATACGTTCTGTTTAAGTATAACCAGCAAAACTATCTCATTCGACAATTCATTCCCGAACTAAATCTCGAAATACGAACTTACTAGGCTTACATTCTCAAATTACAATGGAATCTCTAAATCAGCCAACTCAACCGTAAATTAGATCGCAGACAAATTCAAAAACAGTAGGAGACGGTAGCACAACTTGAAGGCTCATTGTTCGTATTCGGCGTCAGCTAAACAGAAGGTGAGCTTTTGTCCTGGGTGTTGTAAATTTTGTGAAAAGTGAAATTCCTTTTGAATGCCTCTTCGGCCCATAAATAATCCCCGAACAGTAGGAACGGTATTGTTTCTGACTCTTATTGTTTCACGTCAATGCAAAACGAGAGTGCTTCTCGTAGATTCGCAAATCAGTATGGAATACTTGCGATTTTCAGTGCGGCTACCATAAATCAATAAATAAATGCGCCATTCATAGTTTCGTGTCTGTGTAGTGAGTGGCTTATTGTAAGACAACAGATAACGAAATCCAGGCAATTGCGTGACGAAAACAGCAAAACCAGAGTTAGCGTTCGCTTGACCCGTGAACTGAACTCAAATAAATAATACATTTTATCGGCAATATCTTAATAATGTGTAATAAATAATATTGTAAATATTTTATAAGCTACGAGCCTGGAGTCGGTACCTTTGTAAAAATACATGTGTTCTGGATCTTAGCGTATTTGTTATTGTCACTAATGGGTTTCCGATACCAGGATAGGAAAATAACATAGGAGAAATATTATCAATTTCTAATTATCTTCCAATTATTTATTACTAATACATTATTATTCCATTAGGCTATTTAATGCGAACCCTTTTAAGTTCTAATCACTCATTCTTTTCCTCTCAGAATTTCCAAATTATAGTTCACAAATGGCGAAAGTAACATATTCACGACTTTCGAAAAACATTAAAACCTTAGTTGAATAAAATAAAAAAATCCATAGTATTTTTGAAGAACTATCGATGTATAGTTATTGCTTTTATTATTTTTAGGTTAGATAGTTCGACTCGTAATAAAGTTTACTTCATTTCGATACTCGATCGTACGTTCAGATATTTGTGTTGTGAGTAAATGAAAGAACAGAGCCTATCCTCCAAATGCTATTAAATTTTGTCATTAGTTTCTGTGTAAAATGCCAGTACATCATTATATACGGACAACAACTGTATGATTAGATTTTTGTTTTGTAATTAGAGCAAACCTTTATTAATATGTGACATTAAGAATTAATTAGTTATCCATGTTTTTTTTCTTCATTTTATTATTTTAATTCCTTCAGAAATTTTAACCCGGATAATTGGTAAAATAATCAGGGCTCATACCGTGAGACCGCTGAAGTGATCATGTCTGAAAGGTAGCAAGTGCATTGATGTTATAATGATAAATGCTGTATAACATTAATTACAAATATAGGTTAGGTGCTTACCAAATTGACTTCGCATCCATGGGTATAGCGGACTGGGCAGCGATGCGTTCGTATTAGGCGGGGGCTGCTGCGGAGGAGGTTGCTGTGCATGCATCGATTGTTGATGCATAGGGGGCATCTGCGTCTGATGTTGCATGTCGTCCACAGGGTACATGAGATGCTGTTGGTGTGGAGGTACTCCGTGCTGGACCATATGCTGTTGGGGGTGCATATGATGGGGCATTTGTTGTGCTTGTTCTAAGGGTGGGCTGCCGGGGACTGCTCCTCCTGTCGCGGCTGCAGCTTGAAGCTTACACGACGTGTAAACTGCGGGAGTTGCCGGTTGGTGTCCGTTAGGTCCATATCCGTCCGTTTTAGGACCCATATGCCCCATTTGAGAAGGGCTGTCCGGCCGGTATCCGTTTTGTTCCATTTGTTGATAATACCCTAGCCTGTCGTAGGGTGGAAACCTGGGGTAGGGCATTCCAGGCGCAGGTTGCGCCGGGTAGTGATGCTGTGCCGGCCTGAGCTGCTGATCGCAGCCATCCATTTCGTGCCCTTGTTGTGGCACCGCACCGTAATGCGCGTGCGCCTGTTGATGTTCGTGACCGCCTCCGTTCCTCATGTCCGGCATGTAAGCGTTAGAAAAATATGTCATACTGTCGCAATTGTTGGCGCTCATCGCGGGCCCGCAGCCCGCGCGGCTCACGTCCGTATTTTCCGTCGCAGATTTTCGGCCCCAAGGGCCGACACTACGTTATCACAATTCAGTCACAACACAAACACTTCCGAATCCATTCACTAAATGACGTTTGGTGAACTCACTGTCGATTTACGCGTTGTTGACGGACGGTGTCTCCTCATCTGATTCTCGGCCAATCTGAAAAGAAAAGGTTGATGCACTTAGTCAATCTAAAATTAAATATTTGGAAGATATCGAGAGGCGGTTCTCGTTTGATTGTATGTTTGTTTTGGCCGGCTCGTGGATTGATACGCCAGTCATCACGCGCTGAGTCGACCTGACGGTCCACGCAGACTGACACGTGTCTTAAAACTGGGACACACACGAAGATATAAACCTTATGTTGCTAGTAAAACGCCTTATAGACGACCTGTCTGCTAAACGGCCCCCATTCGTAGGAGCTAACCAAGCGCCGCATTCTTAAACACGATAAGACATTTAAAATCTGTCTTTGTCTGTCTCAAGGAAGCAGTTCCTCAAAAATGAGACAGGAGACGAAATAGTGTCAAGTCGCGACATCAACATGTGGTTGACCTGACGTCATATCCTCGACATGTCCCAGCAGTTGATGGAGCATGAATGACAGTCGTATCGCGGTCTGAAGACTAAACTTTACACTGTCGTTGATTCTCGAAAAAATAACAGAAACACAAACGTTATCGTAAGATCTTGTTTTTTAGTTTTTTAAGTTAAAAAAAATCATGATGCATTTAATCTGGCACTTACTAGAATTCAACAAGTACACCAAGTATTAGTCCAGCAAAAAAAACATGCGTAACGGTAAAAATACGAGAAGACTTTTGTCCATTAAGACAACATCTAAGTGCTACCGTAATGGCTGCGCATTTCGGTCGTCACATATTATCTTATACGTTTCCATTTACGAAGTTACAAAGTCACGTTGCAACATTTTTGATACGCTTTACTAAATTTCACGTATCCAGAGAGAGAGAAAAAAAAATGTACTGTACAGGATCCGAATGTATCTCCGCCCCGAGAACTGGCGCAGGCTATTTAAAATCCAAAAGTTCATGCTTCATTAGCGACAGTTAATGATGGCGGCTACTCTATAGACAATGTGTTCTTAGCTGTGCTTACATTGGTTTATATAATAACTTACGCCTGGGAACAATTGGGAAAAAACGAATAAGACGCATTCTATTCACTTTGTTTATGTTCTGTATATTTTTTTTAATTAAATGTTAAAACTTTCGTATGGCTCACTTTGAAACGGATTGGAAATTTCAATTTGATTAGGGCAACGGTATTGAATTTGGTAGACTTTACGTGCTTCAGTAACAAGTAGTAGGTACTGGTGTGGACTTATAATCACACTCTATCAGTACTGAATGTAAAACTAAAGGGTTTTCTTTTAGGTAAAACCGGTGAGAGTACTGCGACATTGGAAAAAGATATTTTCTATGGTCACTATAGACAGACGAGCATATAGACCTCTAAAACTGAATGGTTACCGTCACTCATGACGTTAGGCGTAACCAAGGTGCTGTCTTGTTATTAGCTTTATAAATGGTGATACTTTTTTGTATTTCACCTCCAAAAATTCTTTGGCTAATATTCTTTGGATACATTAAATCGTTACTTATTGTAAGCATAGAAGAGGAAGTGTCAAACTAGTCAAACAATTTAAAGAGCGGATGGTTAGCGTGGTATGGACATGTGATGCGTAGAGAGAAGATGCGTGAATATGGAAATGGTAGTGCAAGGTAGAGGGGAAGAACTCGACCGAAGAAGACATAAATGGAGTGTGTGAATGAGAGAGAGGAGTGGATGTTGAGCTGACGGCTGATAGTAGAGAATGGAAGAGAAAAATTTGCTGTGCCGACCCCACCTAGTGGAAAAAGGTGATGAAAAAAATAATGGAAACGGAGAGTCGCGAAAATGTACGTACAATAGAAAAGCATGGCTATTCGAAAAATTTGCATCTCGGTTGAACAATTACAATTTACGATTTCACCGCCCCAGCGGCATTGCGACCCTCGCTTTTTTTAATTTTCAATTTCCATTTGCATTCCAGTAGATGCCTACATCGAGTCCAATCACAATAGTTCCGACTCCACAATTTATTACTGTCTAGCGAACGTTTTTAATCAGGGTGAATTAGAGAGAAACATATAAAAAAATTCGTTGAAGTGAAATTATGTTACTGAATATCGGTGTCATCTGAAGGCGAAGTTAAATCCCAAGAAACATGACATTTTCATGTTAACTTTACGTACACATAATTGTACATTATCTCGTAGTTATGAATTTAATCTCACACGTAACAAGCGAATGTTCTAGCCGGCAATTACCAGGTCGAGATAAGAATCTTAAGCTCGGTTCAAGGAACATGTCTTTAAGCTGACCGACGTCGAAATTAAGTCTCACGTGCTTTTGATAATTTGATAACCGAGTACGCTGCCGCTTTGATTTACGTTTTCAAGAACGGGTTTTCTGAGTCACTCGCAGGTCGCTCTCATGGCCTCCGCTTCTAAGTATAGGCTTGTAATTAAATGCTTTTTAAAGCTCACCAGGATTTTTCAAAATGATTTAATTCGAAAGGATTTTAAGCCAGAAATGTTTCAGTGTGCGTTTTTATTAAAGTATAAAGAATTAGCAAATCTTGTCCGTGAATTAAAAATTTGTTGAAGTAACGAACAAACAATGCAATTATATAGTAACATCCAAACGAGATTCCCATTGAATTTTAGCTGATACATAAATTAAACCAAACACTTCCTATACGTCGAAACCGCTAAAAATGTACCGATGACTCGTTCGAAATTTATAATCCCACTTTTATTTCGTAATGACATAAATCAAACTAAAATACACGGCATAATAGCCTCTGGAGTTGAAATTAAAAATAATACTAATAACATTTCGCGTACGACAGTCGTTGGTACTTAATCAAATGACGATCAAAGGATGAGTATTTTTGGAAAATATCCGACGCCTAGTATTTATCATTTCGACTATTTGTCAATTAGAGAGCTATTGTGGGAACAAGAACGATTTATTTATGCTACACTGTTTTATAATGTTAGATAAGGAGAGTGACAATGTAATTTTAATGATGAAAAACGTATTTTACGCCTTTTTTTTTATTCACAGCATTAGTGTGTATCTACTTTTTATTCACAGCGTTATTAGTATGTATCTATATGATAAAGCTACCGATAAACTATCAATTACACAGAAATAATTTTCTGATAACTTTGTTTTAAATTCATTGTATTTTTATTTTATTTAGTTTTATATTTCTGGTAAAAGACAAATTTATACTCATTCTCTCGGATCGTTTGGAGCCTCTGGGTCTGCGGAGGGACTTCGGTTCCCTCTGTATTTTGTACCGTATGTTCCATGGGGAGTGCTCTGAGGAATTGGTCGAGATGATACCAGCATCTCGTTTTTACCATCGCACCGCCCGCCACCGGAGTAGAGTTCATCCATACTACCTGGAGCCACTGCGATCATCCACAGTGCGTTTCCAGAGGTCTTTTTTGCCACGTACCATCCGGCTATGGAATGAGCTCCCCTCCACGGTGTTTCCCGAGCGCTATGACATGTCCTTCTTCAAACGAGGCTTNACCAGCATCTCGTTTTTACCATCGCACCGCCCGCCACCGGAGTAGAGTTCATCCATACTACCTGGAGCCACTGCGATCATCCACAGTGCGTTTCCAGAGGTCTTTTTTGCCACGTACCATCCGGCTATGGAATGAGCTCCCCTCCACGGTGTTTCCCGAGCGCTATGACATGTCCTTCTTCAAACGAGGCTTGTGGAGAGTATTAGGCGGTAGGCAGCGGCTTGGCTCTGCCCCTGCCATTGCTGAAGTCCATGGGCGACGGTAACCACTCACCATCAGGTGGGCCGTATGCCCGTCTGCCTACAAAGGCAATAAAAAAAAAAAAAAAAAAAAATATTATACGTTATTCAAAAACTATTTAGGTATTTATACAGAATTTGATATTTTATGTTAATAATGATAATCTTATTGGAAACGATATCCATGATGAAGGAATATCATGTGTAATAAAGATAAAGTGTATCATGAGCTGGCATGGATAGATCTTCCCTATTTCTGCCGCAAAATAGTTTTGCGTTCTGTGCAATAAAATATATATTATTCAAAATAATTCAGTGCTCCATATTCACCGATATCCAGATATGACATGATGTGGCATCCATTATGACGCGGACTGCGATTAATTTACCAGCGTTCCCTCTGATCTCGTGATCATTGCATTTGTCTGTTCTCAGATTAATACGTCAGTTAGCTTGACACTATGTATGTTCCTTTTATTTTATTGTGGCTTCCAATAAGATTATCGTTCCTAATTGTAGAAATGTTAATTTGGTGGGGCGAAGGATTTGTGGTAGTAAGACCACCCATGACGTTTCATTGGCTTTTTACTTTTTTTTTTTTAAAGCTTAGATGGGTGGACGAGCTCACAGCCCACCTGGTGTTAACTGGTTACTGGAGCCCATAGATATCTACGTAGACGCGCCACCCACCTTGAGATGCAAGTTCTAAAGTCTCAGTATAGTTACAACGGCTACGACACCCTTACTGCCCATTAATATTATAAAGTGAATGGCAGGTTGGCAATCGAACCCTTTAAAATACGAATACTTAGGTATATATGTATATATGCAAACGCTTTCTACATTGGTTAGTAAGTAAGATTAATTTCTCAAGGTAGAAAGCAAAACTTTCTATCTGTGGGCTATTTCAAAATAAATAGGCCATTAAATCGTCTGCCTATGTAATGAAATAAGCCCGCTTACCAGCTTTACAAATTTTGTAAAAGACTTGTTCTAAATTTCGCAAATGAATATGCAAAAAGACAAGAGTTCGTTATTTAATTCGAATTTTTGGTTAGTAAGTAAGATTAATTTCTCAAGGTAGAAAGCAAAGTTTTCTATCTGTGAGCTGTCTCAATATAAATAGGCCATTAAATCGTCTGCCTATGTAATGAAATAAGCCCGCTTACCAGCTTTACAATATTTTGTAAAAAAATTGTTCTGAATTTCGCAAATGAATATGCAAAAAGACAAGAGTTCGTATTCGCTAATTGACGCATGACATAAATCGAAATATAACTGGAGAAAAGTTTGACGTGACAACTCCCAAGCGACCCTCGAATCCTGGCCAACACTACGGCCTGAGTGAAATGCGTTGTAAGGCTAATTACGCAAACCCAAGTTCTAAATTTAATCAG
Source organism: Bombyx mandarina (assembly GCF_003987935.1). The sequence goes on along the minus strand of NW_021011489.1, from coordinate 1,013,865 downwards.
ACAAGTTGCGTAATTTCCAGTTTGGGTTCATAATTTTTCATGAGGGAGGAGAAACTGGGTTGCGATTATTGCGTTCCCGTGTCAAAGGTTATGCCGTCGTTGAAATGTAGGTATAATGTCTATGTGTACTTTTTATGCAATAAGCCTTAAGACGAATAATACTAATAAAATTTTAGTAATTTTATATTTATTTATTGCTTAGATGGGTGGACGAGCTCACAGCCCACCTTTTGTTAAGCGGTTACTGGAGCCCATAGACATCTACAACGTAAATGCGCCACCCACCTTAAGATATAAGTTCTAAGGTCTCAGTATAGTTACAACGGCCCCACCCTTCAAACCGAACCGCATTACTGCTTCACGGCAGAAATAGGCAGGGCGGTGGTACCTACCCGTACGGACTCAAGAGGTCCTACCACCAGTCAGGATTCATCGATCAGTTTGGGTATACCTATGCGATTGGTGACGTACAATGCCTTCATGATATACAATTCAAACTAAGCAGTCAATATGCAGGTACAATGTCCGTGAATGCATTAATCAAAGCCCGCTACAATCACCGGGCTGCAATCAAAATTTCTAACATACCAAACGGATTGGGGATGTTTCATTGAATGGAATTAATTTGTATGTGAGATTGCTATTGCTGTGTCTATGCTAGTGCTATTGCTGTGCAATCGAATATAACAGTGAATGTAAATATATTTATGTCATCTATATGGGTGACCAAGCTTGCGATCCATATGGTGTAAAACGAATTCCGAAGCCCATGGACATCAGAACGTGAAAGCCGACATCCATTGTGACATGAGGTCGAAGTTTAAATTTAACACGGCGGCTTTCAACTACCGCGTCACAACACATTATTTTGTCGCAAGAACCAATACGACATTTTTATGTAAGAGGGTGTAAAATTTCATAATGTACAGATATGTCCCCCTATTTCTACCGTGAAGCAGTAATGCGTTTCGGTTTGAAGTGTGGTAGCAGCCGTTGTGACTATACTGAGGCCTTCGAACTTATCCTAAGGTGGGTGACGCATTTACGTCATAGATGTCTATGGGCTCCAGTAACCACTTAACACTAGGTGGACTGTGAGCTCGTCCACTCATCTAAGCAAAAAAATAATAAAAATATATATATCTTCACTTTAAAGATAAAAAAATTGAATTATTAAAAGAGAGAGGGTTTGAGAGCCGCTGGCATGGCGTAGATACCCTTTAATCTGCCCTTATAAACCGCTGTGAGTCCTGTGTTACGCCCTGTGAACTATTCCGGAGAAGGCTGAAGAAAAGCTATGCTACCCATTCTCGGGTTACCTTAGTTGCCTTTTCCAACATATACGTAAAAAGGAGTCATTCTGTTGTAAGCTGAGTATCACCAGCTTCAAAGTCCCAGTCATGGCCAGAGCCGGTGAAAAACTCAGTAGTCATCGCCTTTAATAGAGTTCTTTTATTTTTCATATTATATGCCCAAAAAAGGGTCATATAGTGTGTAGATATATGAGCTTCTTTAATCCGCTGAGTTTAAAATTTCTCAAAATCCGTACCGTAATATTGATGATTTTTTAATAACTTCATAACCATATTGTGTCTACCGTTCCCTTCGGTTCATTTTGGCAAATTCTAATATACAGTTTTTCGCTGCAGAAAAAACTGGTCGTAAAAATAACAACAATACAATATGACGGTATGAAGCGAACACCACAGCCCTTCATTCATAACTAAATTATTAATTCTGCTAGCAAACGATCTAACGTTTTTTTTGTTTGTAAATCATTGTAAATCAAAACATTCGCTACAGAATTGACCTAAAACGTAATAAAATCAAAGCATAACAAAGCAACGCTTAGTGCAGATTCTTCACCGCAATTAACTTTTTTAATTACAACGTTCAGTTGTGTGTACAACTGTCCTAATAGAAATGTTAATTAAATGACCAATTACATAAATTACAAAATTAAATTTAAATTTATAGTGTAATTTTAAAATTCTATCCGTATAATAATAATAATATAATAACGTTTCAATATAATAGCGCGTTTAGGGTGCTGGTGGTGCTGCCCCGCTTTTGTAGCTATTATCAGGGGTATTTGCATCAGGGATATTTGCAGACGCGCACATAGATTGTTTTTACGCTACCATGCGTAAGAGGTGTGCATCTCTGGTAAGCAGAGCGAGGACCAGCTCCAACAGTATCCTGAGCATGATCGCAAGCAGGCTGGACTGTGTATACATGGGTCGCTGCGGTGCCATCTCCCATGGGATGTTACGACAGTAATTCATTGTGATGTAAATATAACTACTAACATAGGTCTATAACAATTTATATGAGTCATGATTACTTGCAATAAAAACATTATTATTATTATTATAATTTGGCAGAAGTCGTGCTATCTCAATTTAGTACCAAATACAAGCACTGTGGCGCCACAGTCGCGCTATAGGCATTTAATTAACATAGCTATCGTGCCGGCTAATTGTTATATCGCGCAGAGCTGATTTATAGCGAGATATAAGCGCCAACACCTTTGTAATTGCAACACGATTCAAACATTGCACGCATACGTCTGAACAATAGAAGCGGGGGTGAGATACGACGACATGTGGGAGTAAGATATTTTAACATACATGCTATTGAATTTGTAACTTGGAGTAACTAGAAAACTTGTAAATTGAGTAAAAAATCTTTTTATATTATGAACGTGCCTCAATTATATACCACAAAACAATTTGATTAAATTAATACAATTGATTTAAGTTAGATATTAATTGTTTATAGCGCCATCTACACTACACCTAACGAACTGTGCGTTAAACCGCCATCTTCATTTTTGAAAGTGAACTAACATCCGTCATGACTAGTTTTTTCAATCTTCTGTGTTTTCAATGTAACTAGAAAAAAATCTCATGTTCCAATAAGACTAAGAAATTATAATCTTATTTGACTGCATAGAACGAGAAACTAATGTGAATTTTATTTAAATCACCACGCAGTCTCCATAATTAGTTCTCAATCACTGTATAATTCAACCCTCTTCTAGTCTTACCTGATTTAAAATTACTTCACAACATCCTCATCAGAGCATTAAAATATCTAGGCAATTCAATATAATCCTTTGTATTTTATAGTTCCTTTTTGTACATTCATCCTTGCATGAAACTACACAGTTTGCGTCTTTTGTTTTAAAGATAATTAAATTAATTATATTACATTTCACAATTATTAAATTAATGTACTTTTTCCGAATAGTCATTCCATTAGACAATACTTATTCAGCAGGAAGCATCTGGTAAACTTGTAATTGCAAATGCATACGTTCGATATAATTAATGACCATGAATCACTACCTGAATTTGATAGATTCCAATCTAACCGTACTGTCATTTATTTTCAACAATAATTCTAAATAATAGTACACATTTTGACCAGCCAAATATTGTGTTACAATAAGCTTCTTCAGTATAAAAAAATGTGATCCCAATGGAACGAAAGCTTGACGGCTTAGTTACAAATAACTTTCGAATTTTTAAAATATATCTAAGCTTTCAGCGAATTCAGGAAAAAACGTGTAACCGGAAACTCAACGTGGCGGGCTGGTGAATTTACGCAGTGGCTGTGCGGTATCTGAGAGCTTCCGTCCTGTGACCGGTAGTGGTGTTGAAAGTCATACATCAAAGTTCGGTCGCAGCACGCTCGGCAGTGGATGTTGCTGCAAACACTTTGTTGTTTATTTATAGAAAAACAGTTTATTACCGCTCTATTATTTCGTTCGATCTTTTTGTCCGTTTTTCTAGTTTATTACTTTGATGTCCTCTTGGTGTTTGATTTATTTTTTTGTGGTTACACTTGCAGTCATTTTTTTATCTATAATCTAAACGATCTCGGTATCGGCTTGACATACATGACGTCACCTGCGCCTATGTACATATACGGTCTCCGATTGATATAATAATATAAGGTTACGGCATTGGATTTTAGTTTTGAATTCGGAATTAAGTTGTTTGTTTTTAAATCACGGAGTGTAATCAAACCTGTCGAATAGCATCTTATATTTTTGGTTTGACAGTGGACGTATTATTTCAATGTTGTGAACTGCGAACGCCCCTACTAAAAAGATGATAATTTTACTAGTTAATTTTGAATAATCCAATAACACTCCATGGTGAAAATTCTTGATAGGTCTTCGATCTCATTAATAAGTCGGTTGCAAACCTTAATAATATGTAAAGGTATGAATTTTATGTGAATTAAACAAATCCTCGTCTCAACAATTAATTCGCAACCTTCAGTGTAATTTGCATTATCACTAAGGATCAAGTAATTTAGCAATGAATTTAATATTTCAAACAATTAAACGTAGATAGAAAGTGATATAGTTTTATATTCGATGCCTCCAATGAACACTACGCTAACTCCAAATTCGTAGGTTTACACAGAAGGAGCATTTAAACGAAAAAAGTTGATAAAATCTTTATGATTGTAGATATATTTACGGTTTTTTCTTGTGTAACTAGCTGATTTACTCTTGCTTAGAACCCCATCAATAAAGATTTGTAATACTTTTAAAATAGTGAAGCGATTTGCGTGAAAAACGAAAATTTCAAAATTTTGAGTTAGAGTAGTGTTCATTGGAGGCATCGATTTGAATTATTTTCAGGTAAACACATAAATCGTTATTTACACATAAATTAAATTGCTAAATACCTTCACGCACTATTAATTTAGACGCTGTCAAAACTGACAAGGGTTAAGCTATGCGATTAAGGAATTATATAAAATTTAACAGAAATACGCAGCTATCTATCTACCTCGTTAAATTAATAACTTTCTACAATTCATGCTTACTACAGTTTTGAAGATAATCCCAACACATGTGTCTCATAGTCCTTTCTTCAGACTCCAAGGAATCATCATTCCTGAAAATCCCTGAAAATGAGTAAATTTTTCAACTACTTAATGTTCAACTGAAAAATAAATGAGCTAAACAGCAAAATTCGGGTGTTGGCTCCTTTTTTAAGGCTAGCAACATTATTTAATGGGTATATACGCATTTATGTAACCAGCTATTATATACACATGAAAAAAAATTACACAATCCTAAGCATTTCATTTTATGCTACATCCTCAACATGTCTACAGTAAATAGCAAAACGATTATCTCCAACTTTGGACAATCTTTTGAAGACAGTTAATAAATTTTACCCAAATTAAGTTGCCTCACAAAACTTGTTTTGAATACAGCACCATCTACCGCAGTACCTTTGAACTAAATTACTTATTTGTTTGATTTTTAACTTGAAAGTCCTGACCTCTATTGGTGAGTAGTATATTCCATTCTTTTGTTGACAAGAAATAAATATTTTTACTTTTCAATAATAGATGGCAAAGTCTAAATCTTATTTCGTAAAATCAGAATGATTTTCATAATTCATTGCTGTAAATGATTTAAAATTGTAAGAAACTTCTCCGGAGATTTCTTAATCGGGCATTTTGTTTAATGGTTTTGTCAATTTTTAATCGAGAATAACGTAATTGTTATTACCTAAAGTATTATGTCACCTTACAGTTAGAAGGAAAGGAAAAAATGTCTATTTAATACAGTTATGTTCTTATGAAAACAACAAGTGTAACCCGAATAGTATAATAATTCATAGTTGTAGAAGTAATTTTTTTACTTTTCTTTTGTTTTGAAACACCTGCGACCACTGTCATGACCTTCTTATTGTTAATTTATACGGTATGTCTGAGCATTGCTCAGCTATTTACATAACCTATTATCCAATATTACTAATTGAATTATAAATTAACAAGCTAGATAATTAAAAAAATGGATTAGACTTAAAAACCAAAAGAGTATTTGTTTAAAAAAAAAGCAATTCTAAAGAAATTCAAATGTAGATTCTCGTAGAAACACTGGCTGGTTAGAAGACAAAAAACTCTATCGATAGGCATAGATCGAGGAAAGCGTCCATAGATACTTTTTGCGAGATTTTTTCGACGTTATTATTATGAGAAAAAAATTGCAAAGTCAGTAGAGCGGAACGTGGGGTGGGGGCATGACGAGGGTTCCCCGGTTTGATTGAAGCGAAGAGGTGGGGGGCGGGGCGGTGACGTCACGCTCCTATAATGGGCCGTGGCATGCAGTGATGGCCGCCGTTTATCAACAATAAGTGTTAGCTCTTTGCACTTGGACTATTTTCATGATTATTGATGCGATGTTAAAAGATTCAGATACATATTCTGGGAAGTTTCCGTTTCGACTTATGTTCCATTTAAATTTAGTTAATCATTTACGTTAAAAAGTTTATAAAACATCCAATAAATTAGTAAGTAATTAGGTAATGAGTCTGATAAATTATTATAGTATGTAGTGTACCTACTTTACGAGCAATTTCGTCTTTTCGAAATTTCTTTTTAGAGTCGCAGTATTTTAAATGTATATATTATTATATAAAAATAAATTGCTGTTCGTTAGTTTCGCTAAAACTCGAGAACGGCTGGACCGATTTGGCTAATTTTGGTCTTGAATTATTTGTGGAAGTCCAGAGATGGTTTAAAAGGTAGATAAATATGAAAATGCTTGGAATTAAATAAAAATAACAAATTTGTTTTTCCTTTGACGTGTCCCCCGCCGGACGGATTCCTTTTGTTTGTTTTAAGTTTATTTTATACAAAAGTTTAGGTCTTTTATTTATCGATTGGGGCACTACGAAGTCTGCCGGGTCAGCTAGTTTTAAATAAATTTAGGATTTCTTTGTCCCATATTCTTCAATATATTCCCTAAAAGAATATACGCAGCGCGTTTATTTTTGTTGCAGGTACCACAGCAACGCCGAGCCGGCGGTTTTCTAGCAAACATAAAATCGATTATTTCAAGCTTTCGAAATTCGATGGAATACCCGAGATTTAATCGGGTACACATGATTACAACTGTAATTATTAAGGTGGAAACGTTGGTAACATTACAAAAATCGTGTAGCCGTTGCGTGCGGCGGGGCGGATCGGTTCGCGTGATGTTGCGCCGTTACTGCCGCCTCGCGAGCACATCACTAGCAACGCCTATTGCTAGATGGTTGGTTGTTAGAATAGCTATTTTTTTTCCACAACCATTGCAGATTACCATAGCAACGCCTATTCGTTTTGTATTAACTAAGACTCGGTGTAATCTTCGCGCTAAATTGTAATACGTACCTAATGCTTAGCTAGATAATGTCATTTGTTTTTTTTTTGTGTATGTATTTTGTTTGTGAAACTATTTTCTAAGCATTTGTTTATTACGAAACAGGAATGTTTAAATATTGCTTTTATTACTGTATTTGAAACATTTTTATACCATTGTAATTTTGTTCTATCAACGAAAGTGGCGGATGAAAGGCGATTGCAGCAGAGATGCGAATGTTGCGATGGATGTGTGGAGTAACGAGAATGGATAGAATACGGAATGAATATGTTAGAGGAAGTCTGAAAGTGGCACCTGTGACAGAGAAGCTGAGGAGTGCACGTTTGGGATGGTATGGACATGTGATGAGACGGAATGAAAATGAGGTTGTTAAGAGAGTGTTAACTATGAATGTGGAAGGATTTAGAGGAAGAGGTAGACCTAAGAAGAAATGGATGGATTGTGTGAAAGACGATATGGGTAGGAGGGGAGTGAGCGAAGAAATGGTATATGATAGAAGAGTATGGAAGGAGAAAACATGTTGCGCCGACCCCAGGTGACTGGGAGAAGGGCAGGATAATGATGATGTAATTTTGTTCTATTTATAAGTCGACATGGCAAAAAACTTAGAAGTAAGGATGTGAAAAATTTATGGTAAAAAATTATATGTGAATAGTAATTTCTTAGGCCACAGCAAGCTCTCTGAAAGAACTCAGGCCTCTATTACCTTGATTTGCTTAAAACTTTTTAATTCGAGTCATTTTTAGTTAAATATACTAAGAGATGATGAACGTTCTACAACTAGGTATTTCAGTTCTAAGTACTTAATAGATACAGATAGAAATATTTTATAACTACCAAATAATTTGTTTCACTATTCATTTTCCCCAATCCTGTTATTGATAGAGCTATCGTATTATCTAATTTAGTCCTCCCATTAACTCTTATATTGATATTTGAGCAACAAAATCCCCAGGCAGAGTTAACGTGAAGACATCTTCAAACATTTCTCATCCGTCAAATTAATTAACTGCAAATTGTCATTTTGCTTAAATAATCTAACGGCTTGCTTCTCCTAAAAAAAACATCCATTACACATCTATTTAAATCATGTTGTTACTACGTATTCAATATTTATTTTGCCCAAGGCTTTTTCACATTATCTTTAGTAATCATAGGCACACACTCTTTTAAACGCCACAAAACTCATCGAAGTCAAAGGAATTGAAAACTATATCTAAAAAAAAAAAAAAACTGAACACAAATTACCCTAAACGTTGATGATAATTGTAATAATTAAATCGATTAAAAACCTTCATTTAACTGTATAAAGCGTTAGTAAACACACTGTTTAATGTAATTTAAGACAAACATGTACATTTGCACATATGGCAATTGGCATTGGCTGTTTGTTACTAATACGTAAGCCGAGGCTGACTGTAATGACCTATTTTAACGTACCGTGGTTCAAGTTTGACATTGCCGTCAATAATTAACTAACGGACTTTCTTTAATCAGTTGTTTTCGAATGTTTTTAGAACGAAGTTCCTTATGGGACGATGCGGAGGGGTGCCCTAACCGGGAAAAAACGTCCGTAACATAATATTTTTTTATTAATGTATAGTTTTAGTATGATGGCTATACAGTGTCTAATGTATAGTCTACGTGATGACGGCTCTTATTATTATTCATATAAATAGCTTTTTTTTTGTATATTATTATTATATATTTTTATAAATCATTGAGAATAAAAAAAAGTTGATAACTTTGTAAAGTAGTTTTGAAGTGAAACTTCCTTATCGGCGTTGGAAAAAAATTTACCGTCACATTTTTCGGTTACGCGTCACTTTTTTCCGTTACGCGCCATCTGTTTTGTATTCATGTCTATGATAATAAAATCCTTTTGTTTCAACTTTATCTAATTTAACTTTTTTGTATTCATGTCTATGATAATAAAATCCTTTTGTTTAAACTTTATCTAATTTAACTTTATTTAACCAATTTCTAGAAAGTTGCATGTAGATCATTTTTCGAAAAATAAGGCCATAAACAAGTTTCACTTCTTACGTGTGTACACTAGTACACGCACACATTTTTTTTTATTTTTTTTTATCAATAAAAAAATCATAACAAAAATGTATACCTACCCGAATAATTATTTTCTTTATAACTTGAATAGAACTTAAAATTAATGTTTTTATAATAAGGAACTTCGTTCCTATCCGGTGTCCCACGACATCACACATCTTTTTTTTTTGTGGAAGTTGTAAGAAAATTGCCGGTGGGTCACTAGTACAATCAGCTCCAACATCTACGACGTTCTCCAACTAGCCGAAGATAGGATGAGATGTGACGAAAATCATGGATGGCGGATGTCACGAACCTCAGTCATGAGGAGCATAACTGGAGGATTCGAAAATATTTTAGACCTATTCAGCTGCTCATAATTTGGCTTATAGATATTGGTTTTTTTTTTGGTTATGTTTAGGTGTGTGAACGAGCTCACGGCCCAATTGGTGTTAAGTGGTTACCGGAGCCCATAGACATCTACAACGTAAATACCCACCTCAAGATATTATTATGAATTCTAAGGTCTCAGTATAGTTATAACGGCTGTCCCACCCTTCAAGCCGAAACGCATTACTGCTTCACGGCAGAAACAGGCAGGGTGTTGGTACCTACCCGTGCGGACTTACACGAGGTCCTACCACCAGTAATTACACAAATTATAATTTTGTGGGTTTGAATTTTATTACACGATGTTATTCCTTCAGCGTGGAAGTCAATCGTGAACATTTCTTAAGTACGTATTTCATTAAAAATATTGGTACTTGCCAGCGGGATTCGAACACCGTTGCATCGCTACATACGAATGCACCGAACGTCTTATCCTTTAGGCCGCGACGACTTCAGAATATATGCACCCTTACAATGATTTTCTAGTTAACTTGTACCATTTATGTCTCACTCGTGTTTGATGTTGAGTGCTTCAGCATACACAAGTCGATTCTCTGGTTTTACATACATCTATTACAGTGACCGAGGTTTAATATTTTCATTTACAACTCAGTTGATATTATGATTAGCATTGAATGATGATGAGTTCGCTCACGGCCCAGTGTTTTGTTGTTACTAGAGTCTATAGACATCACAAATTTACAAACAAATAAATAAATAATTGGTTAAATTAATTTAAAAAAAAAACTTATAATTATAATCCATCATTGAATGAATCACACATAATCTAATACAACATACTAAAAATATTGACGGGCACGAAACTGATTCATTATTTTTTGTCAAATTATTTATTACTGCAGCGAAAACCTTACGTCATTGAGGATATATTTATTTTAATTGGTTCTGTTATAGTTAGAACTAAAACACGACAACACCAATTAACGTTAAATATACATATATTCATAAATCATCTTAAACTCAAAACGAATTTCAAGGATACGTCTTCTGTAGAAGCCTTATTAGAAGGTCAAATCAGGGTCAAGGTTTAAAAAAATCAGTTCGAATTGGTTTTGCCGTCGGCTTTTGAGTTTTGCTTCAATATTTAAGACTGACCTCAGTATTCACACAACGGCATAAGTTCCATAAGTGAGTCATAATCTCATCGGCATATATTTGTTTTAATTGAAGTCCTTTTTAGAAGCAAACATTTCATTCTTAAGAAATAGGAATAGTTAAAGAAAACTTTAATATGAGATCCTCATCAAAAATGAACTGAAAACTAGAATTATCAGTTTTAATCCTGTACATCTTGGCCTAAGTGATAAAATTACTCCAGTGTCGTAGGTCCTTCATTGGCGTCTAAATTTTATAATTAATACGATGTATTAAATATGATGAAATTTACTTTAAAAGATTCATATGTGGTACAAATTAGAACGTTTTAAAAATTTATTTTGTCCCTAAAAGCAATGTATATCAAGCATGAGGGAATCACCAATAGATCTCTTAAAAATTCAATTATAAATTTAATTATTATTGTAGGTTGCGTTGTATAACTTGCGATGTTAATATAAATATGTAAGGTTATAAATTAATAATATAAATAATTTATTATTGATTTATAACCACGACTTTTGTATCGGCTTATGACGTCATAAAACAATTATAAACAGAGAATTATAGTTTGAATTATAAATAAAATGTCCAATATTTTGTTTATTGTACCATATTATGTAGATTAAACGAGTTATTATGCTTATGCAAGTATTTTGTTTAACTTCTTTAGGTATTTTTATAAAAATATTGAGTATTTGTATTATATGTAATATAATATGGCATATTGACTAGCCTGTTGTTTGTTAATTGAAGAAAATATGACAACATAATAGAATTTACAAAGTATAGGTACCTAAATTAACTAAAAATTCAATTTTTATAAATTGTCTTTTTAAATACTTTTACTTAATAGCTTGAGTTATAGTTGTGCCTACGATTGTAATGTTAAAGAAAATCGTTACTTTGAGAATTCTATAATTCTAATATTGTAAACTTGTAATAAAATCACATACAGACTTAATAAATAATAAATAAATATTTACTAACAATCACGCCACGTTAACTGGTCCCGTGATAAGTTCGTAAAAAACTTGTGTTACAGGTACCAGATATCGGAAATAAATGTAAGATTTTTATTATACACATACATATACTTAATATACATCCATAACCCTGGAAAGGACATTTATATTTACAATACAAATATCTTCCCTTGGCGGGATTCGATCCCGCGACCCCCTTATGTAGTGACTTAAATGTTTATGTTCGTTCGACTATACAAAAACAAATTTGAAAATGATTTCAGAATTTTATTAATATTTCATTTACATAGCTTGACTCGATTCGCGCGAATAAAGTCACCGTCACATACTATAGTTCAGCAGAAGATGAACTGAAAAGGTAAAAAACCGATTCACCTTCATTACATTACTGGTGGTAGGACCTCTTGTGAGTGCGCACGGGTGGGTACCACCATCCCATCTCTGTCTGCCGTGAAGCAGTAATCCTTTTCAGCTTGGACAGCAGCCGTTGTAACTTGAGACCTTAGAACTTATATCTCAAGGTGGGTGGCGCATTTACGTGGTGGATATCTATGGGCTCCAGTAACCACTTAACACCAGGTGGGCTCTGAGCTCGTCCACCCATCTAAGCAAAAAAAACATTAATCTATATGACGTTTAAATTCGACAATAATCAACCAAAGTGCATTCATTAGTCGTGGACACAACAAATTTATTACTGGATTAATTAAATTTGTAAATCATAAAATAGTCAGGCATATTATATTGCGAGAGTAAGTCCAAATACGCTTATTTTCCACACGAAACAGTAATGCTATCCGGTTTTAATATGGGCGGTAGTTAAATTACGTAATTGAGACATCGATATGATGTTCCAACATAGGTGGTCGCATTTATGATGTGATGTCTATGAGTTTCTCTTAACTTCATTGTCTATACAGACAAAAAGCCTTTAGTTTTCGTACTCAAACGCACGTATGTATGTAGTTTTGTTCAATGTTGTTGTAGGTACTGTCTCTGGGACCGTAATAGTCTCAAATTTAATGATCACTCCGTTAGCACGTGTACACGGAGTCGACCGATCCGGTGATAGACAAGAATAGTGTGCATGTTGAATTTGAATCAAATATCGGGAGTGGGTTGTTGCATAAACAGCCTTCTGTAGCTTCTGCGCAACTCGCTTAATGTAAAACAGATGTTTTAGAACGAACGATCTTATAATCGATCCGGTCTAGGTGCGAATCAATGGTTCATCAGACCAATCAATAACGTCCAATTTACAAAAAAAAAGGAATTGTTATTAATATTATTATTGACTATTTAACATTACTAGTGTTCGTCGAATGATCGGAGTAACATTACTAACACTAACAAAGATTTTGGATTCACCTATTCATATTATGTACGTAATACATGAATATTTTTACTAGTGGTAGGACCTCTTGTGAGTCCGCGCGTGTATTTACCACTGCTCTGCCTATTTCTGCCGTGAAGCAGTAATGCGTTTCGGTCTGAAGGGTAGGGCAGCCGTTGTAACTATAAGTATACTGAGATCTTAGAACTTATATCTCAAGGTGGGTGGCGCATTCACTTTGTACATGTCTATGGGCTGTGCGAAATCGTCCATCCATCTAAGCATTAAAAAATAAAAAAAATGTTTTTAGTTTTATTTTGGATATTTGACAAGAAAAAAAAGAATATTGCCAAGAATTGAAATCCGTTGACAAAAGACAAAACAGTGCTTCAACTGTTATGTCTTCACCTTTTTATGTATAGAATTTGAAAGATAAATATACGATAATAAACAATTACATGGCGTGATGTCGGTGATCTTGACCGAAGCGTTATGGGTCCGAACTTTCGCATTCGGAGTATTTTCTTGAATGATATTAAGATTCTGAATATAGCCGTTTGACTAGTCTGTTCGTATCTAAATCGCAAAAGTAAAAACCTAGCTTGTGAGCAGTAATGCGTTTCGGTTTGAAAGGTGGGGCAGCCGTTTTAAGTATACTGAGACCTTAGAAATTATATCTCAAGGTGGGTGGCGGCATTTGCTTTGTAGATGTTTATGGGCTCCGTTAACCGCTTAACATCAAGTGGGCTGTGAGCTCGTCCACCAACAGAAACAATAAAAAAAAAAATTATACGTACCACTACTCTTGCTCGGGCTAGTATTAGCTAATTCTCTCAGGTTGAGCCCGTGAGCTCACCTACCCGTCTGGGCGTAACTGGTATAGCCCCTAGGCTACCAGCGAAGAAGCAGGAAAAAAAGTCGATACATTTGCTCATTAAATCACGAACCAACGAGCACACAGTCACATTTTAGCAGAATCTACATATTATGTGTTATTCCAGATCTAAGCTGTTTTTGTGGGATACTTCACCCAATTCTGTTCAGCCATTTTTGTGCTTTATTTATTTATTTTTTATTTTTATTGCTAGGATGGGTGGACGAGCTCAAAGCCCACCTGATGTTAAACGGTTACTGGAGCCCATAGACATATATAACGTAAATGCGCCACCCACCTTGAGATATAAGTTCTTAGGTCTCAAGTATATACAGCGGCTGCCCCACCCTTCAAACCGAAACGCATTACTGCTTCACGACAGAAATAGGCAGGGTGGTGGTACCTACCCGTGCAGACTCACAAAAGGTTCTACCACCAGTAATAAGTTGACGATTAATAATAAAACATACAAACCATCACATTTATAATACTCAATTTAGATTTAAGATTTTCATTACATGCGAAAGCAACCACTGTTGGTATTTGCAAGAACCGGTACCGAACCTATATATTTTTCTATCCACGAAATCGCAACTAAATTTTAATTCCAACGCACAAAAATAAAAGAGCACAATCAAAAAGCCCCGATCGAGACCTGCACCGGTATTAATATTCAAATCGTTCGGCCGATAATTTTACATACTCAACTTACAAACGAGCGTGTATACCCGAGCCCTATAATACACATTAATTTTACCGACTTCACGTGTCAAACAGGCAATTCGCTTGTGATTATCTTTATTTAGCACTAATTTATCAACGCAAGTAAACTCAAGGAATTTTCTCTCGAGAAGTTGTTTTGATGTTATTTCGTTCGGATTCATTCTTGTTTCATGTTAGCTGAACGATTATTTGAAAGGTACGATTGTTTGGGTGTGTTTAAAATAGTATCGAAATGTGACTTGAGACATAAATTGTTTTGGAACGAGAAGAAAATTGGACTATAATTTAGGTGCTTGTAAAATTATTTACACGTTTCTCTCACGTATAAAACTGTTAATCAAAACATGTTTATCATACAAATTTGAGATTCTTTTCGTATTAGACTACTCATTATTAATGCGAGATTTAAAAAAAATTTGGGGGATATCTATTCTCTTCTACGAGCCGTCGTGGCCTAAAAGATAAGACCTCCGTTGCATTCTAATGTAGCGATGCACCGGTATTCGAATCCCGCAGGCGGGTACCAATTTTTCTAATGAAATACGTACTAGACAATTGTTCACAATTGACTTCCACAGTGAAAGAATAACATCGTGTCATAAAAATCAAACCCGCAAAATTATAATTTGCTAATTACTGGTGGTAGGAGCTCTTGTCAATCCGCACGGGTAGGTACCACCGCCCTGCCTATTTCTGCCGTGAAGCAGTAATGCGTTTCAGTTTGAAGGGTAGGCAACTGTTATAACTATACTGAGACCTTAGAACTTACATCTCAAGGTGGGTGGCGGCATTTACGTTGTAGATGTCTATGGGCTCCAGTAACCACTTGACACGAGGTGGGCTATGAGCTCATCCACCCATCTAAGTAATAAAAAAACTAAAAAAAAAAACCTTTTTTTTCATGATTGAGCACAAAAACTATATCAAAACATTGAACAACATACCCGAATCTGACGTGTACACGATCGCCGAAAGTCAATTAAAATATTTAATGAGTTACCAGCTCTGTTAGTGGGAGCCGATGACAGGAACAAATGATATTAAATTAACGACACACAAAGGTGGGCGTAATCATTCGTTTAAGCGGTCCGGTGACGGTTAGCGAATGTTTAAACTATTTTGTTGTAAGGACGTTTTTTTTTTTCGGTCGTACATTCTTTGAGTCAGTAGAGCTACACGTGATTTATTCGGTTTTTAAACATTGGGAGCCGTTCAATGATGTAGATAATAAATGAGAAAGAATCGTAAATGAATTCATTCGGTTTGTAAATTATTTGTATTAATTTGATTGTAAAATAAAACAGACAAAAATAACGTTCAGCTAAACAATACTATGTACTCGTTAAGCTTAGGAAAAATGTTATAGTGCCGCCGAAATAAAAAAGAAGGAAGTTCATTCCATAATTGCATTGAGAGCTTAAATTTTGCATCACGCTTTTTACGGGCAAAAATTCTAGTATCTAACTAATAACACATCTGTCTAATAAATAGTCTAAAATATTAAAATACGGGTATTTAGAAGATACAGAAAAATTAGGCAAAACGCACTCATTGGAGCAAGCACAAAAGCACAAAACATTCCAAATCTAATATGAAAAGCCCTCCTGCGCTTTTTTTAAAGATTAATCCAAGGTTGTCAATATCTTATTTAAAAAAAAATTGTAACTATTTTTTATTTCTCACAATTTAGCTAAACTATATACTTAACAAAAGTAAACGTCTATTGGGACACTATATACCTAACAAAAAACAAATACAAATCGATGAAAGGAAAATGAAAAAAGGAGGAAAGGAAAAGGAAAAATTATACCTTAAAGCAATTGACATTTTTTTTAATGTAACTTCAGGAGGAGTAGGACAAAAGAAAGCAACCCTAAACACAATTAGTAGCTTCAAAATTTGAAAACAGTTAATTAACTTAGCATCTGATCGTGTTTTTTGGGAAATTGGGACAGCCCTAGTCGACGTAGAAAGTCGTGATCACGCAGTCACGCCGCATTATCGCATCCACCGAATCTAGTCTACTGTACATTAAAATCTTACAAGTTGCTTTATTTAGTAGCTTCGTAAAAAGCAGTCCGTCTGATGGTCAAGAGATAGCGGTGAAAGGGACCGTTAGAAATAATCATAGGAACACTCTGAAGCTTAGACTATTGTGACTATGATTACATATGTATTTGTCCCTGGCAGTTTGTGACGGCCCATTTTTGTTTTTAATCTTGACCTTTCGTTTGATTTATAACGCATGGACATTACGTTTATGTGTCTAACTGTTGTAAATTATTTCTTATTTCATACACGTTGTAATTATTAGTAATGACCAAGTCAATCATTATGAAACGTTTTGCTCACAGCCAATAATGATTGCAGGAAGGGCTTGTTTGAGGAATTTAAATTTAAATTTGTGATTGCATGTCACTGCGATTCCTTTTGAATCGGTTTTATATACTCACACGGACTCACATTAATTCCTACCAATTGTTTTTTTTTATTGCTTAGATGGGTGGACGAGCTCACAGCCCTCCTGGTGTTAAGTGGTTACTGGGGCCTATAGACATCTATAACATAAATGCGCCACCCACCTTGAGATATAAGTTCTAAAGTCTCAAGTATAGTTACAACGGCTGCCCACCCTTCAAACCGAAACGCATTACTGTTTCACGGCAGTAATAGGCAGGGTGGTGGCACCCACCCGCACGGACTCACAATTGCAATGCAATTTTGTAATTTTTTACGTATTTAATTAATTATAAATGATATTCTTCCGTATTTATTTACGACTTCTACAGGGCACTATTTATTTATTTGAAACAAACAATAATAAGATAAATGTATGTATTGTATTCCTAAAATACTCTAAATGATACCTATAGCATACAACAATCCGCAAAGCTATGAAATAAAATTGTGAAGATTGCGAGGGTATTACTAATGTTATTACATTAAGAAAATTGTCAAATACCATCTTGTTCATCAGGTTACGGGCGGTAAAGGATAATGTGGAAGATCATGTTGTTCCAGCCGTTTCATAATAACAATAATTAGGTCACGAATAGAACAAGTGAACCACGATAATAGTTTGAAAATTTTTTGAATGTTGGTATTGCAAATGTAGCTGTTTCATTATACTCAAACCTAATCGAACAGAAAAATAGATTCTATTTATTTACAGCACTAAGTCATTAAATATTATTTAAGTATTTATGTTTGGGTGACAGCAACATACAAGCGTCCGTTTATTTGCATGCCTAAATTTGTTTTTTCTCCTATCTATTCTAGTAACCTTAAGGTGTTATTCTAGATTCCCCGAGCTATTAGGTGAGCTCACGGGGCTCAAACTGGGAGTGTTGCTAACACTGGCCCTAGCAAGGGTAGGCTTCGAAGAATCTACCACCGGATTGGAAACGCGACCCACTGAGAAGATCCGGCGAGGAACTCAATGGGCTGTGTCTATGGGGGTGGTCCACTATGAAACGAAATTAAGCCGTATAAGTAATTTTAATTCTGTGTACCACTCACGCAGCCCGAACAAAATATGATTATGAACGAACTTATAAAAAAAATTAGGTTAGGTTAAACAGAATTGTTAAATGGTTTCTCTTTGAAACATGTAAAAATTAAAATGGAACAAATACTCATGTTTATCTTAATTTAACTAAATTTCAGACTTAATATTGATTAGAATTATTAAATTATAACACGACTTGTATACAAATTGATTCAGCCCTGACCAGTAAAATACTGCTATTTTATAGCGTTCTTTTTAAATTGTTGTATTTTAATCTAAAATAAATCTAATTATATTTGGCACTAGCTGACCCGGCAGACTTCGTAATGCGTCAATCGATAAATAAAATACCTAAACTTTTATATAAAATAAACTTCAAACAAACAAAAGGAATCTTTCCGACCGGGGACACATAAAAGGGAAAACAAAATTGTTATTTTTATTTAATTCCGAGCATTTTCATATTTATCTACCTTTTAAACCTTCTCTGGACTTCCACAAATAATTTAAGACCAAAATTAGCCAAATCGGTCGGCCGTTCTCGAGTTTTAGCGAGACTAACGAACAGCAATTCATTTTTATATATGTTGGCATTATATTTAATATTTTATTTAAAGATTATGATGTAATTTGGAAGATGAATTTACGGAAATTCCGGTGTTAACTGGTCACCGAGACCATAGACGCCGCCACAACTTGAATATTACCGCCCTTTCTGAGACACGACGGGCGGTAAAATATGTATGTTTGTATTTTTTAAGTTCAGTGATAATTTAAATAGATAATAGGAGTTTCATTAAACTGGACCAAAATTATTGTTTAATAGTATAGCGACAATTCTCTTTCACATTTTTCATAATATCGAATACAAAAAATGTGCAAAGGAGATAACAATTTAACTCCTAAAATGAAAAAATTGAAACACAATATTTTCTTAACCATTTATTTGTTTATCTATCCGAGATTAGTGTAATTAAAAATCTAATTGATAATTTCTATTTTTGTTTGCTTGTGATCAACTATAAGCACTATGTTTCCAATTGTTGAGTGTTAAATTATTGAAACATGTTCCTTGTACTATCTTGTAGATAGTACGTGAATTTAAAAAAGCATGCTAAAACTGCTATGTTCACTCCAATTTATTTTTACATAAATAAGTAAAAAGAAAAAAAGGAAAGCCCTGTATTCAAATTGAGTGTTAAATTATTCAAATCAACTTATTAGCTTCAATGTTATATTATGATATCATTAAATTTATACTACTAAACATTTACACTCATTTAATAAAATTATCATTTCAATATGATTTTAATAAAATTCGACGTAATGTTGATGAACCCATATCATAATTCATACCATATCATTTTGTTTTATTGCTTATGTGGGTGGACGAGCTCACAGCCCGCCTGGTGTTAAGTTGTTACTGGAGCTCATAAACATCTACAACGTAAATGCGCCACCCACCTTGAGATATAAGTTCTAAGGTCTCAAGTGTAGTTCTAAATAAGTATAATATTTTTTGCTTTGCTTAACAAAGCAGAAATTCTAATAAAAACAGTTTAAATAATAACTAAAAAATTACTTAAACTTATTCCGACTTCTCATACACGTTGTTAAATTTTTCAAATCATAGTCTCAATTGTAACGACGAAATTGGAAAAAATTAAAACACTGATGAATTAATTCCAGCCACAGGGCGGTTCTACCTATCAACCCCCGAAACACAGACATCTCTATTTCGCTCTCTCACTCCATTTAAAAAGGTAACAACAGTAAGATTTTGATTAATGAATCGAAAAAGTGTTTTGGTACCTGCTATCGGCGACTCCCACAAAAAGGTGACCATCAAACGTAAATAATACAAACGTTTATTTGTGTTAATATCTCTATTAATCTTGGCGACATGTGCACCTTACTTTTTTTTTTTAAATCTGGAAACGAAGCCGACATACGTGTTTTTTGTCATTTACATTTTAATATTTCCGTTTGATATGTATTTCATAAATTATAACCAGTTTTTTTTTTATGAATGTTATCGATGTCAATACAAATCGATGTTGCATATTATAATTATAGAGTTTTAATGTGTTTTAATGTGAAACGCGCAACATATTGTGCCAAGTTTGAAATTTTGCGACATCTCGTTGTTTTATTTCGCATTGTAACTTTTTAAAGGTTGCAATTTTCAAAAGTGAACTTAATTAAAAACGCCCTAGACTTATTGAATAACTTAATATGCAGATTTATCAATTCAGTTTCAAGTAAATTTTAGATCCCTTTTATTTGGTTTGGTTTTATAAATGTCATAAAAACAAAACTTACCTCTACGCTCCGCACAAAATAGAGTTTCCCAATGGATTATCCGAATAATTTAATTACGGGATACTAATTAATATAAACACATTTTTGATATTCACATAGAAGACCTATACAAAAATAATTTTATTTATGATCACAGATTACAGTATTTATCACCTCATACTTGACATGTTTGTTACAGTATCAAATTTCTGATGTGTTCGTCCGTTTACATCACTTATAGTTCCGGCCGCACAAACATACAACATTCGTTCCGTCTAGTTGAAAATAAGAAAACGCAAGTGTCTTTATTCATCCCGTTGCCCCTCGAACTGATTCCCAACGAGCCGTGTCTAATTGAGAACATCATAAATGCTCCTGAGTCGCGGACATGTCACAAATCAATCCACAAATTGAACGTATTCAACAATAACACAATTTAAAAAAAAACAAAACGCGCGCGAAAATCGAAAACATTAAAACACTAATTAACCCCTACGTCACAGCACTAACGACTTTACCGCACATATAAAACTGTCAAGTATTTCACGAAAATTATATCGGCGTATAATAAACGTCTGAACCCGCATTGAGCTAGCTGTCAAATCTACGAGCCGTCATAGTCGGCTGCCATGAGTGGGCTCGCACACATAGACACGTGCACGTGCAACCATGGACACTAACACACTGACAGCCTCCAGCGGAGCGCGAACGTACGGCCACTCTCACATACAAAGCCCATGATTCATACATGTTTCGCGTTTGTGTTGCTGCGGGTGGGAGTGCGAACATGCAGCGTGCTTTTAATGCGGCCAGACGAAATGATGCCTAACTACGGAATAGACACAGGATCGAATAGGTTTTGTAAACTTGCCGGGTATGAACGCGTGTCCGATCACATGAGAGATTAGGCGAATGCGTGCGAATGCATGAAGCGTAGCGCTACGGATGGGCGGGAAACGCTATCGAGAGACCGCCGCTCTATCTACGATTCGAATCAAAGCAATTCTTTTCATTTTAACAAGCAAGGTCATTTTATAATCAATAAATTGTCCTGTAACTAACATTTTACGAAACCATAAATAACTATGCAATGTATTTCGTGGTTTAAAAATTAGATTTCGCTAATACATTAATAAATGCTGAAAATCTGTTTTTTCTTCTTGAAACTTGTTTGTTGCAATATTTTAGAATTGAAAAAGAGAGGTGGTAAGCTTCTCTTACATTTTCAGCTGTCGCTTACCCGCACACACATATACATTCAACGCCCGAACAACACGGGGTTCGTGCGAACTTGAAATACGACTTCATGCAAATCACAATTGAATTGATAATGGCTTGAGCACGTGACAAAATAAACGATCACTGCACACACATACACCAGATTTCCGATTCGAAATTTGTATTTACTTCAATCTCTACGGCTTCCGAGAACTCCTGAGATTCTTACCTGTAACAAAAAAAAAACAAACAATTATTTTAAAATGTTAAAAAAAAAAACAATTCAAAATAATGTAATCTTGTAAATTGAAAATGCGATACGCCATGAATTAGGACGCCGTAAATAATGGTTAATGCTAATTAAAAATGTTTTTTTTTATTATTGTAGGTCCATACATAAATAATGTTTAATTTATTCCAATATAGCGATGACAAATATCCGTTTCGTAAACTAACAGCACAATTTCCGGGCGCAAAATTTATTAGCGATTTTTTTATTAGCTACAGTGTAAGTCATTTAGATTATTACCATTTGACTTATTATTAATCGATAGACGATTAGTAAACACGTCTGGACGAGACAGTAACGTCATTCATAATTGCACGCTTATCAGGAATCAGGGAACATAACATTTTCAAAAAGTCGTTGCCTTTGTGTACATTTGACCCGATACGATATCGTAAGGTCATGAGCAGCTCAGAGAGATAAGTAGGACAGTGTTCGAACTAAATAAGTCAAGTTCATTTTAACTATTTTATATAAAGCGTTTAATTGTACAGTAGGAAAAAGAGCAAGGCAGATATGGAAAAGATTTTAGTGTGAAATTAAATTTAATTAATGGTAGTAGAGTAGAAATATAGGTTTTATTCATTAGACCTATGACACTGTGACATTATTTAGATTATTGGTAACGAATCATTTCGAGAGATATATGTCTGGTAATTAAATTGAAGTAAGGTTTGCAACGAAAACTTGATAGTTTAAGAATCATGAATAAGATATGATATGATAGTAATATAAGTCCACTTTTAGATAGACTTCCAATAATAGGATAAGACGTGTATAGTTCTCGTCTTCTGGAAATAGTCTCACCAATTGCTTAGAAAATCTTATCCTAAAAATGGTAACGCAGATACTTATACTATTTCACTAGAACCGTCCCGTGGTTTCCCGCGTTGAATTTTTAAATCAGGGAGAGTAAAACATGTTGCATTTTCACGGAATAAAGTCGCTTGTATTACTCTCTAATCCAATAACTACAAGTCAATTTGTAAATTCATTGCTAGGTAAAATAATGACCAACGAAGATCCGATTATATATTTATATTTAATATAACGTTATAATATGACCTTAGTTACGTATTACGTTATAATGTAACGCTAGTTTTTAACCTTTACATTTATAATTAGAACGTAGATAGATGATACCGGCATCTCGTTTTTACCATCGCACCGCCCGCCACCGGAGTAGAGTTCATCCATACTACCTGGAGCCACTGCGGTCATCCACAGTGCGTTTCCAGAGGTCTTTTTTGCCACGTGCCATCCGGCTATGGAATGAGCTCCCCTCCACGGTGTTTCCCGAGCGCTATGACATGTCCTTCTTCAAACGAGGCTTGTGGAGAGTATTAACGGTAGGCAGCGGCTTGGCTCTGCCCCCGGCATTGCTGAAGTCCATGGGCGACGGTAACCACTCACCATCAGGTGGGCCGTACGCTCGTCTGCCTACAAGGGCAATAAAAAAAAAAAAAAAGATAAAAACAACCGGCTCCGTAATATTCGATTAGAGTTCCGTGAATATCTGACCGTACATCTATCAGAATTTCTTCACGATATCTCGTCTAAAGTAGTTGAACTATAACACTCTAATTTAGTTTCTTAATTGTTATGCCAAAAATACGATATTTCGTCACGTGATAATACGGGCAGAATTTATCTAGACGTAATTGACGTAAGTGAATTAATTTAGATAAGATCTAAGGAAAATACATCGTGCTTTGTAAACAAAAGTTGAAAAGAATAATTACTTAAAATTAATTATTATTGTTTTCGCTATCATTGTTCAAGACGAGAACTAAATACAGGAGATTAAAAATTGTAAACATCGAGGTGAATGGTTCGTACTGACTGACGGGATGAGTTTTGTTTATTAACTTTAGATATTTGTTTAAAATTAGATATATGTAAACATATTTGGGTTATGTATGATTTTTGGGGTACCACGTCAATTTTTGATTGTTTTATTTTTTCGGTTTTCTTGAGTCCTAGATATAATTATACTATTTGAACGATTTAATCTCGTATTTATTAGAATAATTAAAACTAACCGGTAGCATGCAGAATATTCGAATGTCGACAGTTAATATTATAGTCATCCGTGACATAAATATAAAATATTTAAAATATTAGGTTAAGCCGTAAAAATAGTAATTTTAGATTAGACAACCACAATAATATATCAAAATATTTTTGACGACTATTATCCTGTCTGAGTGCATAAGGCTTAGTAGCATCGTTCTACCTATTTCGGCCACAAACAAATCTCACGTTCCTTTATAAAACGCGGGTGATCCGTTTTTTTCAATGCAATTTCCAATCCAATCTTGTTCTTTAATTACGCTAATCTAAAGTTTAAAAAACTAAAGGGAATCATGAATAGTTTTTTGAGACAACGATTGTCGAATCTCGTAAAACTGTAAGACTGAAAATACGGAATGATGAATAACTTACGAACAACTTTGTGCGATCACGTATTAGACATGTGGTCACTAAAACAACTTCATTTGCTTTGAATCAGTCCCTATTGTCAGTATAATGAAATCGAGCAATGTTCAAACGAAACGGATTCAAAATAATAATGCCACATGACAGCTTAATGAAGACGTTAACAATTTTCCACGAGCCCCGGATGATGTACGCACCGTGAAATTTACAAAAATACCGCTCGACAACTTTCTGAACTCCCTCAGAGAATTATTACATTAATATATTTACCAAACACGATCCTATTATTACGTTTTCATGTACTCGCTCGCGCATAAATTAAAAAGTTGTCAGTTTTTCTTTTGTCCCGGCCCTTATTTGGTATTCATATTTGATACTTTGTTAATACAAAGGGACGAAGTGTTTTGTAACGAAAATATAAAACGTCCGTAACTTACACGAGAAAAACCTGTTTCGTCAAACAAAGTACGCTGAGGATACAAATTGTACAAGAGCGATCGCTCATGCGCCGGCTCTTATCTACTTTAATTTTACGAGCCATTACTAGTCTTATTCTCAAGGAATAAGCTTGCTATTGTAATGAATCGGACAGCAACTCTTCAATTATGGTCATATAGAATGAAATATGATTTAAGTGAGGATATCAAAGGGCGAAGCGGGGTTGTTTATGAAATGTGAACTTTATGTGTGTACTGCATCGAAACACCCTTTTTTTAATTTGTACTAAGCTATGAACCGTAGCGAAACAGGGTCCCGAAAATATGGCTCAGAGCGTGGCCCGTTTTTTTGCTGATGAATCGATATTTTGTTCGCGTAAACTATATATTTATTGGATAATTTGTAACTATTTCGTTCGGAATTTTCGTGTTTCTTATTGCTTCCGCAACGAATTTCGTGCGACCCAAAAGTCGAAATGATTGAACCTATCGGGCATTCGCCGGCAGCGGCCGACTCCAATTTAGTTTTTCGGATTAGATACGGCGAACATAATAACATAATTGCTCTAATAACAGCCCAAGCGACGGTGCGAGCCGTGCCTTACAATTCACTTT
The DNA here is from genome assembly GCF_003987935.1 of Bombyx mandarina. The sequence continues at coordinate 988,410 of NW_021011489.1, read as the reverse complement.
CCAAATTGGTTTATTTTTTTACCTTTGCTCTGTCTAAAACTATTATGATTTATTATCAAATTTTCGTGCAAGCAAATTACGGCCTCGTTTTTCGTGACTCGTATTTCTCTCTCTAACGTGCATCGTGTTTATACATAAGACAGAGACGCAGTAGGTACTATTGTATTTCCTCCATGGCCTGGAGGCCGTACATAGTTGAGACCTGTGGATGGAATGATTTACGAAGCTCTTTTTCTAATTTACTCATTCAGTAATTAGTAGGATTAACATGTTTAGCATGAATCCATATTTTTCAACGTCATCTACCCTATTAAGCTTCCAAATTTTTAATTTTGTAAATTAATTTCAGACCGGAACCTCTGACACAAAGCACCGACATGAGTCGGTGAGTGAGTTATTAGAGAAAAAAAAACCTATAATTTATATTTACTTATGTTTTCTGATTTAAGCTAATTCACGTTCGTTAGTTTATTTATTTTCACTATCAACCATTAACTGTTGTTAGTGAATCTGACATGTATTGTGCAGCCATGAAAAATTTACTATGCAATTTTAATATGAAAAGTACGTGGACATCTCAATCATAACTTCTCATTTCAAAAGACATTGAAGACAGCTTAGAGTGCACACTACATCATTGTAATAATCCGTTATTTAAGAAGGTATGTTTTATTAAACAAAGAATAGCGAATATTCAGTTTTGTTTTGTGCAAACAAAAGTTCTGCGGTCTGAAATAGTGCAACCGACAAATGTTCATGACAAGCGGTTGCATTAAACATGAGACCTGCCACGGAGCTGTATTTACATATAAAAAACCTACATTTCAAATTTCACGTTAAAATAACCGGTCGCAACGAATACCGTTAGCTCATTAGAAACAATTATTGGATGTTTTGATAGTGAATAAATTAATCGAATGACCGTTTTCTGGTGTACACACTCCGGGAATTTTATTACATTCGTTTGTTCTTAATTAGGTACGTATTCGAGTCGAAATGCTTAATATAAATCAAGTAAGCTGGAGGCTAGGCTAGAGGCGAATTCGTGTTTATGAATTGTTTGATTTGAAAGTTTTGATATGTGTGAACGTAAGATTGGTGCTTAAGATAAAATAGTATATACAATTTTAAAAGAGGCCAATAATAATTATGTATTAGATATGTACTTAAGTGTATTGCGTATACACGGGGCGCAACTTTCGTAGTAACGCGCGTGGCGGTGCGGAAGAGACCTCCGACAAAGGACAACGACGAGACCGCACTAACGTATAGGGTTGACACATTTATTAATAATAAGCCCATTTTATTTCCAAAAAAATAAGAAAACACCTTATCAAATAAAAATTACAAATATAAACTTATGTTATTAGAACCCTATACTGGTATATAGGTCTCCTCCAGATTACTCCACTCTTTCCTTTTCTTGGATTTGTTTCTCCATTTTCTTCTCTTGTTTCATCATTTTTTTCTCCGTTGACACATTTAATAAATCTTAAAATAATTTTTTTCAGCAGCCAGTACGAAATATGTATTTACCGAAGCGCACGTTGTAGCGTCTTGTCAAAACGACATTTTTCTTCTCGCATTGAGACTAGTAGTAGTGGAGTGTATGTGCTCAAGTTTCCTGATATAGTAATACTAGATACTCGGTAATAGTCTAGTAATATTTTAATACTATTTTTATAATACTAACGTAAAGATACAAACACAATAACAATTAAAAATCAAATGACGCTCAAGGTTTGTGTTATCGGACAAGTAGGTACTTAGGGTACCAGCCAACAATTCTACCTTTTGCGGTGCGATAATGTATTTTTAACTAACAACTGCACTATGCTTTAAACTCGAATGCCTGTTTTGTGGCAGAAATAATATGTTGGTTCCATTTTATTATTGTACCTCGATGTTTAATCAAACTTATAATGTGCTTTGCGTGTCATCGTTTTCATTTCGAACTAAGAAACAGAAAAAAATGTCTATCAGCAGACACAGAGGGAAATACTCTTAAACTTATAAATAAACCTGAAAAACTCATAACAAAATCAATCGACATTCGCGTATTAGGCTAAAAATAAAAAAAGTTATATTTTGTATTGTCATATTAAAATACCCATTCTCTTAACCCCTCATTCTATTTATTATTTTGTGTATAAATATTAGCATAGGTCTTTTTTTTAAATAAATTACTTTTGTCATGAACCCTGGGTTTGTCTATTATTTTCTAAAGGGTAATATTTTAATGAGTTTAAATATAAACAAATCTAGGGTGATATTTAAAAACAATAATTGTGTGACAAGATAGTGTCTTTGAATCTACTTCATTAATGACAAGGTTTCAATTGAAAGGTCTCATAGAGCTCTATATAGATACAAACTTTTTGATTTTGTAGACTTGCTTGCTGCTATTTGCTTCTTTAAATAATAGATTAAAATTATCACATCGCATATTTTAATTATTTTCATTCAATATAATTTTCAAAGTACTTTAAAATATATTCGAATGGTTTTACATGTAACAAAAATATGGCAGTGGGCAGCCCTATTCTGAGGTTCGCGTCCAACACAGCCGCCCGGACACGTTTCAGAATCATGAATTATGGCGCGAGCCGATGCGACTTTTCAATTTGAAATCATCAACCTGGAATTAATTTCATTTTTGAACCCCATTATTTCTGTTATCTACACACGGAATCGCGCAATATGCGAGTTCGCGTTATTGCCGCTTCGACAAAAATATTTTGTGGCGAAACGTTTCGCGCTGTTGACAATTTAATTTCTGGTGATCGGCTTTTGTTTCGGTCTTGTGACGATACAACCGCAACGGTTCCATCCCGATTAAATTTCAGTAAAGCCATAATAATTCATTTAATTACCAAATATATTTTTTATCCGATAGTTACTCAGAAAAAGAACATCTAACTTGATATAACAGCAAAACAATTGGATAATCTTTGTTGAATTACTTTAACTTTTATTTTTCCCTATTTTATACAATTTTTTTTTGTCTTACTACAAAAAGCAGCCCTTAGTCTAGCCATAATGCTTAATCATTATATTTTGAAATTCTTCACGTGTTTTATATGTACCAAAATAGTTATTAGAGTCGGCTAAGAAACATCTATTTCATTCAAACATGACAAAATTTGTAGTTCCCGAACATAGTTCTGTAAAGAAACGCATCTAAATCTTTCGTTAAAATAAAATAAAAAATATATTCTTCCGGAACCGCGTAGGATTCATTTGTAACGCACAAATCTGTCACTAAGAGATATCCACAGTTAGTTGAATTCCGTGGGCGCCTATTCATAGTACATATCATCCGATTCTCGCCGACTACTCGTGTTGACGAAAACCGAAATAGAAGTCCAAACGATAAATTTCAAAAGCTTTCGTTTTATTTTAGAACCCGAAGACTTTTTACTGTGATTACCAGGAACGTTCAAAAAATCTCCAGACTCTGGGGCGTTGACCTCAAATTCTTACAATAATTTAGTGATATTTAATTTAAAAAAATGGAAGCGTGAGTGAGTAAACATTGAAATAATGTTGCAGTTTTTATTTTATTTTATGTTAACTACTTCTGGTATTATCAAAAACTATTTCTACGTATTTTTGTTGGCAAGAAAGAATCCGCTCGACCAAGTTTATTTTCGTTAAATGCTCTGGCAACATAAATTGACTTTCATTGTCAGCGTAATCATCATTAACATGCTCGACCATAGAATAAAACGTATTTTTTCTTTGTTTTCTACGACTATTGCATTATGGAGCACGTGTAACGAATAAAATATACGTTTATTCTGTTAATTAAAAAGTTCTCGGACATAAAGTGCGAATGATTTTAAATAAAAGTAATATAATATGTCGTACAGCGGCGCCTGTTATAATTATTATAAAAAGAGCACCGTGGAGCAGTTAAGGGCATGACAAGAACGTTTTCCGAAAAACCTTGTTCAAATCTCAGTAGAGGGACCTTATAACAAAGCTAATATTAGACAATCATTTCCTGTCAAAAGGGAGGAGCTCTCACCCCCTGATGGATCGTAGCCGGGGGACGGGAAATACCTCCTCGCTTCAGATTTCACAGACTCCGTGTTCGCGTGTGAATCAGATTTTTTGCGAGCTTGATGAATGGATTTTTAATAACCAGTTTCGGTCGTCTGCGAACGAAGTTCTTTGAAAATTTTTCTTCATAGTTTTTTTTACGTGATATTCGAATTGCTTGGCGTCTCGTAGACTCGTTTATATACGTTCGCGCTTAAGAAGTACATTGAAAATAAATGTGTTCGTCATGTCTGGCTTACAGTGCGGACAGGCAACAAGACATCAGCATCCAGGACGTCTCAATACACCAGGTTACGGATGGCAAAAAACGTGGCGGTCGCTCTCACGGCACGACTCTATTACGAGTCGGCTGCGAATAAATAAAACATGACGGGCCCTTCTCACACATATGTACATATTTATGTACGTGTTGGCGGATGCTAACAGATCTCGATTCGGCGTGTGTGATTTGAAACGCTTTCTCTGTTGAGCTTTTGGGCTCGTAAAATGGAGCGATTATTTTCTGTACCGTTCGATTTCGTGCTGTCGAAATCGGATCGATTCGTTTTATGTTTCTCATTCAAAATCTTGTTACTAAATCACAAGATTATTTTGTTCAATATATATAAATATTGTTTGGAATATTTACAGAATATTTACGTTAAACTCATTTTAATGTTGCTAAAATTAAATCTCCTCAAATTTAAGTTATAACTTTTTGTTATTATAGAAATACCTTGATCTAAAAGGAGTTAGTATTTAAAACTAAAATATTTTCGATTGCGTAACAACTAGATTTAACGACACGTAATTGAAACAATTGATCTCGTCAGGGCATGTATTGTCAGACAAAAATAAAAGATGGGACCGACGAGACGAAGGCATGTGCTCAATGAAAAAAGATAGGAAGGATTGACAGCAAGTTTATTGACAGGGAACCGAGAAAGCGTTCTGATTGCAGACTCTATTATACAGTGGAATATTAAATGATTAAACCGACATCTACTTCAAGTGTCAATAAACTACATATTTCCTATAAAACAATTCCCGTCGCCTGCACTATACTTTTTGCATTCAATATGTATGTGGAGTATTTATGAAAAACAAAAGCAGTAAACACGTATTAAGCTATAATCATCGTTTAAATCATCCCCTTTAGGGTCTAAATTGCACTTAATGACATTTGTGCATTTTTATCGAGCCACCGTGTGTGGCATTAAATACTTCCACTAATAGTGTTGCGACTCCTGTACGAACGATAAACAAAAACACGCTCGAGTATGGACGGTGCATTAACGCGCACGCCATAGTTGGCAGGCACCACGCAAGCCACGCCCGCTGGCAGCCGCTCATCACTAAATATCACTAATCATAAACGATAGAGCTAGGATTAATGTAACAATTATTAAACAGACAATTTTGCGCAAAATTCGATTTTATCGATAAACGAACTTTTGTTAACGAAATCGCGTGCTAAAAATATGTTTGTTGAAAGTGTTTTTCATTATTAATGACTCGTGCAACAAAAATATTAATCATCAATCAATTCCATAATGAGCGTTGAAAAGATGACCTGAATATTTAAGTAATGAATGAAAAATTCACGTTTTTTTTTTAGGATTCACGCGTTTATATTATACATATACAATAACCCTATTTTGTGTATGGCATTTAGTATCACCATTCTACCTACTTCTTCTTCATTTCTCAAGGGTATAAGGCTGTGATGTCCGTGGGATTCGGCGACCACTTGACACCAGACCAATCGTGCGCGTTTGCGTCGAAAAATTATTTAAAAAAAGATCTAAGCTAAAAACAATTATCTAATGGTAAATTTACCAGTTCTAAATATAATATTTTTCGAAATTCGGGAACAAGATAGATGGCAGCCGCGGCTGAGAATTTGTAATACAATGGCCACAATCTCGGTGATCCCTGGCACGGTGCTAGAACGGCTGTTCTCCCTTTTCACACTACTTGGCACTCAATAGCTTTCGTCTCATACGAGCGATGCGAGCGGCACTGTAATTTGTGGTCTCTTGCTACAACAATGTTTTTGATTGATTGTGGCTAGTCTGAGAAAATTACTGCTACATACAAATAAAATGTCGCACGTTTTATCGTGATTCACAAATCTCCAATAACCTGCCCATTTACTGTCCGTTGAAGATTATGAAAAATTGCGAACGCTGTAGTTCTAAATCCTGCCTGAATTCTTTATCGAAACCACCAACTATTTCAGTTTAGTTTTAACACAAATATTTATACCTTAAAAACGAAACTTGTTTGCACCATGCACTCCGTAAGCGATGCATTAACTTTACAGCGAAGGATCTGTTATGACAACCATCGTACAAGCGGTGGCACAATATGTCAGAGGTGTACGTTGAAGATTTATTTATTTATAATAATGTGAGGGTTGTAAATTAGCAGTGAATGTATTGCGAAGAGAAACGACCGCAGTTTATTTCGGGTTGTGCGCGAGAGTCGGTTTGAAACGGTTGCCAATTGAGATTGAGACGTTTGGAAGAATTTGAATTTGAGGAAGCGCACCTTTGAGTTTTTGTACAGCAAAAAAATTCATCGACATGCGTTTTTTTTTCCAAAAAAACAGCTTATGATCTAGATTTCTATAAAAAAATCCTATAACATCGGTTTCGACCAAAGGGACTTAAGGTCCTTTTTATTGAGGGAAATTGATATATAAGTTTAAATACATTAAAGTAACTAATAATTAACTAAGTTTAAATACATTAAGTAATTGAACGCCCGTACAACTGCGTTGCATTAATTTCAGATTTGAAATCAAAACCAGTAACTGCTAAATAGATATATGTATTGATCTGATCAACTGCTTTTAAAAATAAGTACAACGAAAATAAATCTATCGACAATTCCAAAATATCATCTAATTAATTCCCTTTTTCGGACGTTTTTTTTTAAATATTATTCATTACATGAGCATAAACATTTGAAATGCTTTGTTGAAGACGAACCAACAAGGACCGTTCCAATCTCAAAACTCGCCAATGTAAATTATATAATAAAAGCACAATCTTCGTGAGTTTGTGGTGAACAATCATACAATATCTGGTCACGAAAACATAATATCTATGTCCACTTAATAAGATCTGAAGTACGTGACCTTTTGTTCACCGGCGCGGGTTGCTTTCAAAAGATATGTTCGATCAACCTTGATCGATTAAGTTATACCGCTTTGAGTAACAACACTATGCCATAGATTAAAATATCAATTATAGTGTCCGACCGGTTTTTGAATCGATGATTGAACGACTTCAAAATTATTTGTACATTTAATATCGATTCGTAACAAAAGCTAAGTTCTTCACTTTACTACATATCGACGACTGAAAGGCAAACGTGACTAAGCTACACTGCGTGAACTTTACAGTAGACTAATTTAAAGTTGAAATATCTGAAAAAAAATCGATTTTTACGAATCTAGCTGTAGGATCGAAATTATTTTAATATACCTAGAAATATTTTTTTTTTGCGCATCGAATATGGTTATTGCCTATCATTTATGTATAAAGCAGTTATTGTCGCTTAGTCACGTTTGCCTTTCAAGCGTCGATATATATTCTTAATGGAATACGAATCGCGTAAGTTATGGTAACCTACAATGTAACTTCACCTTTATAAAAGAAACTATAGAAATGCATAAATATTATGACCACCATAATTTAATCAGCATAGTTAGTAGAGTTAAAAGTAACACTATAACTCGACAAGATTAGTTTAACCTTTATGTAGACTCATTTACATTCACAATTTACGATTACAATCAAAAAGAATTTAACTTACGTTGAAATGTGACAACAAAAAAAAAATTCACTAACAACCTCTCATAATGAAGTACTGTTGACAGCGAAATTAAATGACACTATAAAAAAGAATAGTTTTTCGTATGTCTAAAGCCGTTTAGTATTTTTGCCACAACAAGCTGCTATAAAACGTTTTTGTATTAAACTCTCCAAAACAATAAGTACTCAATTCCATACGCTTTAATGATGACAAATGATTAAAAGGACTGCTAATTGACATTGCAAAGTGCGAATTGTCTATAATCGATAATGATTAATGGGTGTTTTGTGAATGTTTCGCGTTGGATTAGTGTTTTGTGGTGGTTACATGGAGTCCACCTGCACACCGCGGACTGTTTATATATGACTTTATTTTCATGATGTATGTTTACTGTGTTATGTGTACGTTCGGTTGTTGATCTAATAAAGTCGGATGACGATTTACAACGCGATTTTTATACCAGCTATTTTATCATAATTTTTTGTTTACATTTTTCAATGTTTACATATTAACATTCGCATTTTTTATTTCAAAAGATAAGTCGGTTGACAGTTTTGGATCAGACTTAACATAGCCTAGGATCTGTTGTAGATGATGACGATGATAAAGATGTAAACTACGTTACATAGTTACATAGGAGATTGCTAACAGTTCCTATAGGCGGTTTAAAACGACGTTCAAAATAAAAGTTTCTGGCCGGACCTTTTCTGTGGGTCGCGATTCCGATTCAGTAATAGGTTCTACGAAGCATCGCTCTTGCTAGGGTCAGTGATTAGTGATAGCAACTTTCTCAGATTGAGTCCTGCGAGCTCACATACCAGCCATAGCGTAGCTGCAATAGCCCTTAGGCTACCGAATAGGTAGGTTAAATGACTGGCCTCATCTAGATATTAATGTTCTATTGAAAATGATATACATTTTACACAGTTGCCTAATAGAAAAATAATTCAGTTACGTGGCGCTTAGATATTACCGCGATCGTAGACGTGAAGGCAAACAAAAAACAACCACGCCTGTAACAACTGCGGTACTACAAATGCTCTAGACGAAGCATTGTGTTACGAATTATTTGATATACAGAGTGTACGGCAGTCTTCACAGCTGAACTGATAATAATATTGCCAGCGAGTTTTGTAAGCTGTACCTTACGAAATGTCAAATTATTTTAATCGATATCAAAGTGTCCATGTTGCTGGTAAATTTAGTAATTTCATGCCTTTTACTTACTGATAGAAACTTGTAAATAACTATTTATTTTTCTTGGACATGTAATTAATTTATATAAAGTTTTCTAAAGTAAAAAAAAAACCAAATGGAAACACTAAAAAAAGTAACTTGGATGTGGAAATCAACATTGTTGTAGTAAAAAAAAACTTCATCTTTGACATGACCTTCAGAAATGAAAAACACGTTCAAGATGAAGATAGTATTATACTGTTGGCGTTTTGAGCGGCTGATTTATGTTCGGTGCGAGTGCTGAAGTTACACATATATTATTATGTATGTACATGTAATTAATATCACGGACTTTTGCAGTAGGTACATTGAACGTTGTTCGTTGCATAAAAAATCAACTACAAAATGCTATACTAATATCGAGATATTAGAGATAGACTTATATGACTTTCATGTCATAAAACAAAAATATTTGGTAGGAAAATTACTAACATTACGTTTTTGTAAGCGGTTCGATATTAAAACGAAAAAAAGTGTGTGTGTCCGCTCCGACGCACGACTGGAGTTTACTGGATATAAAAAATTAAACGAAACAATACGAGAAATAGTTCTATATTACGACAACACGATACACTACAGATTATTAACAAATTAACGAGACACAAAACAAACGACTAACAAATATATGAAAATACAATAATGAGAGAAACGCGCGATCAGTACGAGGCTTTGTGGCGGACTGCCGGCGCAGCAGCCCGGCGTCACCTGCGATAACGCGGCCGCGCGTTGGCTCCTGATTGGCGCGCGCACGCATCACGCAATCAGGAGCCAATCAGGCGCATAACGCATTTCGTGTGACATGCTAGTACGATTTTGGTCCCCATAATTTTCATACCCCGGGCCTATATATGTAAATCGATTCTAAAGGAGTAAACTCCAAAAAAAAAAAAGCGTTGCGAGTCTTTGTAAGGAAGAAATAAGCCTTATATAAAGGGCGTTGATAAAAGTCATTGTACTTGTGCAACACAAAAGAATATTCTAGCAAATTCTAGGGTGAAAGCGAACACCGAGCCGGTGACATGATATCGCGGGGCCACGTTCGTACAACATAAATCACCCACACCGCTTGTTTTACCAATAAAATTGATTTTTTCGCGCATCACTGCCGGTTACGATGTAAAAACAGAACAGTTTTTGAATGTGAATTAGGATAAACGGTCAAAAATGAATTTCCAAATTTGAATTCGATGGAATAAAAACTTTTAAAACACGAAATTTTAATTCGCTGAAAGAACGAACGGATCTGAAATTGTAAATAAAGTTCATTCGCACACAAGAGAATACAGATAAATTATAATGAACAGACAAATGTCATATAATTTTCATTGAAATCGAATTAAAAATGGACGTATTAATTTTGTCTTTCACCCAAATTGGAAATATTGTAACTAGTTTATAATTTATGATTTTAAAATTAGTTAGTTCTGGAACTATAAAAAAGTCATAATACATTCTTGTTATAGATACAAAAAAATCTTTTTCAATCGCGAATTACACGCCGAGGACATAAATCAAGAAATCGACAATAAATATCAACGGATCTGGCCCCTAAATGAGGCCTTTGATCAATGATAAATAGAACGCACGCGTCGATCCCAACATCGAACAAAATGATCCATCCATGATATCTCAAATGATATATTGTTAACTCATATTTTAAATAATGACACACAGTACACAGTCGCGATATTTTCACATAATAATAACATTAGTTTATCGTTTAACAGAATATTAAAATGAAATAAATCAGTGAGACATAATGCCGGTATTATACTTATATATTATCTGCATATTTTAACCGAAGTTGCGGTTTTTCGTTTTACTGTCGTTTGATTTTATGCCGTTTTTTAATCAGTTTCCGAACGTAGATTTATTGTCAACAAACTTTCGTTTGCTTGTGTTGATTATTTAAGTTGATGCATCATGAAGTATTGTTGTTAATTTCTAAGCTAATTTATTTTTTACACTTTATATTTTTGTCTACATAGCGGACCTATAAGGCATTATCTGCCAGTCAAACAAAAGTTTAAATTTTTTTTATTGCTTAGATAGGTGGACGAGCTCACGGCCCACCTGGTGTTAAGTGGTTACCGGAGCCCATAGACATCTACAACGTAAATGCCGCCACCCATCTTGAGATATGAATTCCAAAGTCTCAGTTTTACAATACAACGGCTGTCACACCCTTCAAACCGAAACGCATTACTGCTTCACGGCAAAAATAGGCAGGGTGGTGGTACGTACCCGTGCGGACTCATAAGTCCTATCATCAGTGCTTATGCAAATTATAATTTTACGGGTTTGATTTTTACCACACGATGTTATTCCTTCACCGTGGAAATCAATCGTGAACATTTTTATTAAGTGCGTATTTCATTAGAAAAATTGGTAGTTGTCTGCGGGATTCGGACACCGTTGCATCGCTAGATACGAAAGTACGGGGCGTTTTATCCTATACATCCGATGAGTTCAAGGTAAGAGTAATGCAGACAGAATAGTGGTAGGTGTATTGAAACATAAATTAAAAACAAACACATATTGTACAGATACACAAAAATACATACATAAGTGTTAATATACATTTTTTCAATATATAAAAAATATACTAGCACGAACTTGATGAAAACAAATTATATGTTTCGGCTTGGAAGACCGGGACTGGGTTTATGGTATACCACACCCTCGAGACTTCAATTTTGTGTCTCTACATTGTCATTGTGGTACCTATGGACACCCGTTATCATTTATGACTATATGACATAACCCAGTTTTGCCATTTTCCGCATAAAAAAAACTACTTACAAAATTAAACAGCAATACAGCAACTGAATTATACATATTTAATACTTTTATATTACAACATATGGTTAGTTGTCTATTTAAACAAGCTAATGTCGTCTGGGTCAGCTAAGGGAATATTACGTAATACCAGGTAGGTATTAAATTCTCTGTCTGAGTTTTGGCAAAAGTATAATTTACGTTATACGGAGGAAATGTGGACACTCAAAACTCACCAAAAGTGTTTGCACGTGAACATCAGGGGGCAAGGAAATAGAGAAAACAAACGTTGATGCTGTGACTTTAAAACTTTAAATATAAATTTAATTTTAAAACATTACTTAGAATTTGTGTTGGCTCATTGTACATTTCATCCCAAGTTTAAAGGTAAGGGAAAGTGGTTTCCAGATAGATAATAGCTATCTATAGACGATTTTTTTTCCTACCTATACTGATAGCCTTGACAGGCTATTTCAGCTTCTCGTTCGTTAGTCTCCCTAAACTCGAGAACGGCTGGACCGATTTGGCTAATTTTTATTTGTGGAAGTCCAGAGAAGGTTTAAAAGGTAAATAAATTTGAAAATTTTGTTTTTTCTACGATGTGTCCCCCATCGGACGGATTCCTTTTGTTTGTTTTAAGTTTATTTTATACAAAAGTTTAGGTCTTTTATTTATCGATTGAGGCACTACGAAGTCTGCCGGGTCAGCTATCAATATAATAAATACGGAATCCGACAATCGGTAAACCAAACCAGATGAACTGCATGCTTAACTGTCCAATTTTACCAAGCATATGAACACATGACAATATTACTACTGATGCTTTTTCAAAACCGGTTTTTTTTAAATCAAGATATTCCAATTTCAGTTTTGTGTACTAAATTTTGAAGTTAAGAGAAACATAAGCTGTCAAATGTAGTAAAGAGCGTGCTTTACTTATATCTGGAGCTCTCCCGGTTGGAAGTTGTCAGAGCTGGTGTAACTACATTTTATTATTTAGCAAGACTGTAATATCTGGACGCTAACATATTATATCCCAGGGATCTTTTTGATAATTTCGCTTAGAAACTTGAAACTGTGAATTTCTTTTCGTAAAAACAATTGAAAATGAAAATGAAAACTTTATGATGGATTGGAGTGAACTTAATTGCATGCCACATCACAAATATGATAATTATAATACAAGACTACAATAGACAGTCTTATCGCTCAGTGTTGGTAGTTTGTTTCAGTAAACAACTGAACAAAGGATGAACTTTTGAACACTTTCTGTCACTTGTACAAAAAGCATTTTATTCCAAGAATTATAACAAAATGCAACAATGGACTAAAATTTTTATAAAATATCTTATTCCAAAACTAATAGGTATATCGAGATGATTACTAACTGATATTTAAATCAAATCAAGAATAAAAAAGTTAGATTCTGGGGCCTGTCTTCCAATTTCGCTTTAAAAATAATACACCACAGCTCTCGAGAAACGTTAAAAGGAAGGCCATTGAACAGCTCGCCTTGGAGTCTCGGATAAGGCAAAATTCACCCGAGGCAGTCGTCGTGGTCTAAAGGATAAGACGTCCGGTGCATTCGTGCTTAGCGATGCACCGGTATTCGAATCCCAAGCGGGTACCAAATTTTCTAATGAAATACGTACTTATAAAATTTTAATGTTCACAATTGACTTCCACGGTGAAGGAATAACATCGTGTAATAAAAATCAAACCCACAAAATTATAATTTGCGTAATTACTGTTGGTAGGACCACCAGGTGATAGGTACAGGACCTCTTGTGAGTCCGGGCGGGTAGGTACCACCACTCCGCCTATTTCTGTCGTGAAGCAGTCATGCGTTTCGGTTTGAAGGGTGGGGCAGCCGTTGTAACTATATTGAGACCTTGGAACTCATATCTCAAGGTGAGTGGCGGCGTTTACCTTGTGGTGACGCGCCTTGAGTCTATTTTTCCTTGACCCTGATCCTACCGGATGACGAAGCAGCGATCATTAACGCCATGACTACCGGACCTCTTAGTTCGCGGCCGACGCTAACTCATACTTCTAGGATATCCCACTGGGTCCGAACTAAGGGGAGTCAAAAAGAACAGTAATTTATTACTCAGTTGATTTTTCAAAGGTGCCTGTAAAGCACTTTATACGTCATTTTCTTGGACTTCCCTCGTCAGTGCCCAAACCGACGTAGAAAGGTGACCCGAAACAATTTCGAAACCCATATTCAGACGAAATCCCGATCTGCGTCCGTGTCGAAGAGTTCAACCGGACAGAGAAGTACGCTCTTTTATTTCTATGAAATGAAGTCTATTCAAAAAAGGACGTTTATAGATTACACACAGACCGATTCTTTTGAAAATGAAAAATCCCTGAGAAATATTTAACAAAAATGAATGAAAATTAACAATATTAAAATGTGTTTTTTTTTTTGCATTCAAGACACCAAAACTGTAGTAATATAACATTGACGCAAAGTTTCTTTGTAATAAACCAACCAGTCGGAAGCATTCTTGATTTATGACAAAGCAAATTTTTATTTCCATTTCTCACCGTCCATTGTTATTTTTTTATTATTACTTTTCCACAATTCCTCAGAGTTTTTCAACTGAAAAAAGTCAACGTGGAAGCTTGCTTTCGCTTTAGTGGAAATGAAAAATGGAGAGAAATAAAAGAATCGGTTGCATATGCGCCCGTGAGGGAGGTTTTAGTGTTATGACTCGTGTTATACTCTCATATAGGTAACATTGTGTATCAGAAATAAAACTTATTTGCCTTTCAGAGCGTCTCGTAGCTGTCAAAGGCTTTTCTACATTATTACCTGTACAAAAAGTGCAATATTGTTTATTTTTCAGACTTGTATCAAATGTTGTAATTGGGTTGCCAGCTTTTAGAAAGTGCCTTCAGCGGAATAATTGCAGCAGTTAAGAGTGTAACTTAATATCAATTATGATTTAGAACACACGGTCAATGACCGCTGATCAATATAAAGGTACAATACAAAAGTACAGGTATCAATACAAATGTCCCTATTGATTCACTTACGAATTATGGTATTACTTTATATGGTACTAGCTTTTGCCCGCGACTTCGTCCGCGTGGAATAGTTCACAAATAAAGCTTTATTTTAGAATAAATTTAGTTAGCATAAAAAACGTTATAGTGAGCCAACCTTAACATATAGACATATACTGTCGCGGACTCTGCTTTTTAGATCTTTTAAAGGGGAACAATTCTGTCGTACATTATTTTAGCGAAACATTAACCATTTCTGCAGCGCACGCACTAAAACTTTATAAAGGAGAGAAATAATCTTCAGCGGCATAAAGAGAGTAACGGAAAAGCTTTAAGTAACTCCCGAACACAAATCCCAAGCGAAAAGATTCCATTAAGGAAATCAAAAAAGGTCTGTTCAGTTCGCGGGCCGCGACTATTTTCATTTAGCAAAAACAACCCATAAATTGTCATCTTAACGAGATCTCTGTTTTGCAGAATTCTCACCCTCAAGACTTCGGCTACCAGCAGATTGGTGATTCACAATTCGTTGCGCGTTTTCCGATGAGCTCTTTCTGGTTAGATCGGGAGTACTCGATGTGGGCTTGGTGATGTCATTAAGATAGTACGTGAATTGCTACGTTTTTATTTCTGTATTTACAAAACTACTGTTGCATTTACAAGAAGAAAGCAGATGTTAATGGCTAGAAAACACGAGATGCTAACATTAGAAAAATAAAGGGTCCATAGTCCAAAAATAGCCTTTGTAATAACAAATTTAATACATCAATTGCTAATTTTTATTTATTGCTTTCGTGTGTGGACGTACTCACAGTCCGCCTGGTGTTAAGTGGTTACCGGAGTCCATAGACATCCACAACGTTAATGCCGCCACCCACCTTAAGATATGAGTTCTAAGGTTTCACTTTTAACAGTACAACGGCTGCCCCACCCTTCAAACCGAAACGCATTACTGCTTCACGGCAGAAATATGCAGGGTGGTGGTACCTACCCGTGCGGACTCACAAGAGGTCCTACCAACAGTAGCGTTAAGTCTTTTACAATTACACTCAGCTTCAGAAATACTGTTTAGCTTAATATTAGTCACAGTGTTGATTAGTTACGGAATTCATATTTTACTGAAAATTATTATACAGTTTCAAGGAAATGTCCATCATCTGTTTATTTTCTAAGTCTATTTGAACACGGCTGCGTAGAAGCATTTGTATTGGCACGGATAACGGGCGTATGCGTGGCGAACATCACACACTGCGCGCGAGCGCATGCAACTGCTCCGACTAATTTATTACCACAATAACGAATTAAGCTGACGTCAATAAACGACAAATTCATTTATTTGAAATTCACACCTTCCACCCTTTGAATAAAAGCGAAATTGAAATGACACGCAAACGTTGCAATTCGTCTTTGAAATTAAAAAGAAATGGTTAGTAATTATTTCGAGATAAGGCTTCGTTTTGTTTAGAAAGCTTTTTATTTCTTCATAAGTGCTTTGGTTAACTTTGTTAGAAGCACCTTTTACCTTTTATTCGATTATCGATATAGTTAGTAAAAAATTAATGAATATGTTAGTACGTTTTTGTTGTTAGCAAGCTAAAGTCTGTAGTTGCACCAAGTTTATTTATAATACAGACAAATATTTATAGACCATTCACCTTATAAGTGATTATTTTTAATGTTATTGAATCCATTAGTTTTTATCTGACTATTGTACAGTAATGGCATTAATTGAAAATATACAGCTAGGTGTATCTAATAATGTTTATACTCATAAAAGTATGCTCCTATTACAGAGATTGCACGGTTGGACAAATAGCGTACTCAAGAATTTATAATAATATGTATTTCATCAATAATTTGTTAAAAAATTTATTATTACGATGATAGAAAATTTAATGATAAAAAAAATACTAAAAATATTCATTAATATATATTTATTAAATCATTATATATAGTATCAATAAAAATATTTATATTTATTAAATCGACAGTAAAATTATGTTGCTAAAACAAATTTAAACTATAAACATAAATCAAGGCTCTTGTAACTTACTAAATGAACTTAAATTCTCCAATACGAGTAATTTTCGAATTGAGAACGAAATGTACTCCAGAATATCATAATTAAAGTGCCGTTTCACAGTTCGGGGCGTCACGTGATACCGTTGCCCAAATTATCCGGGCCTCGTGTCATCTTGTCCCAATCCAATATGGCGCCATAAATCCTGAGTGGGGGAAGGGGCGGTGGAGGGGGTACGTCACTCAAACTTTCTCTGCGCTCCGTCTTATACTCTCGTCTAGGGGTGGGTACGGATAGATCCTAAAGCTACTTTTTTCTGATACTTATTTTTATTACTTGTGCTTATTACATTCTACTATATTTATTGAAGACTTAATTTTTATTTATTTATAATGTCTAAATTAAACGTAACAAGACAATAGTTTTATTAAAATTACCTATAACAGAATAGGGCAATATCCGTTATCGAAAATGAAATGTAATGCAATTTCTAAATTTATCTATTTATTTCTTAGTCGGAATGAATGAGTTCACGGGTCACTTAAGACCAAGTGGTTATCGGAGGCCATAGACATCTGAACGTGAATGTCACCACCCACTTCGAGGCTTAAGGTTGAAGTTTTAATTGTATTGTATAACTGGAACGGATAGTATCTATCTATCTGGGTCCACAATACGTCTTATCATCAATTCAATTTATACACAATGGAATATTCTAGATGATTCCAAAAGTCGATTAGCGAAAGAAAGGCATCCCTGATTTGTTGTGCATGGGTAAGTTTCAGATTAGCATTTGATGGGAACATTATGAAACGTTTGTGAAATTTGAAATACTTTTTTTTTTTGCAATCGCTACCTTCCTCGGGGGGCGTTCGAGGAATACTCGGATAGAGTTCGAGCGCGGATGAGTAATCTCTTTTGTTTTTCTAAGAACAGCCGGCCGACGACCGTACCGCGATTATCAGCTCGTTTTACACACACACACAGCGTTGTAAATAAGCGCGTTCGATTTATAAAATTGCAACTACATATTATATGTTCATATTGTGTTTGTTAAGCTATCGTTGGATTTTTGTTTTTCTTTTTACCAGTATGATGGATTTTAGTAAAATACAATTACAGTACAGGCATTAATATTTAACCTGCAAGCTATTTTTAATTTGTTAATTTATTGTGTATCGTAAAATCTTCCTTAGTGTTGCATTAATAAGGCACACTCCGATGAAAGAAAACTATTGTATACCACAATGTATTAGGCCAAGGCATCCATTCCACTATCTATTCGCAATCTAATCAAATTTGAGGCCCCCCGCCTGTGCTAATCTCTCTGATACTCGCGTGACTATACCCAATGTCTACATATGTGTGTATACGTGTGTGTGCTAGGTATTGGTTTTCAATAAAGTGACCATCTATCAAGGCGTCTTACCTCACCAGGGGGCGACTGTATTAGAGGACCCGTGTGTCGCGTGCACCTCGTTCTTTACAAGCTCTTACAATGCCTTAATTATTTCCGAAACGTTTAGGTTAGAATTTCAAAATCGATTGCAATATGGAAAACTAAGCTCTGATTATTTTGGTGTTTCAAAAACATTCCCGTTGTAGGGACATGAAAAAGTGTTTCTGATGATCAAAAGATATACCTAAATAATCTCAAGTTCCGTGATACACACCTGCTTCTCTATTCATTGAAAAAAAATTTTTTTTGTATTAGTTAGGTGTTTGGACGAGCTCACAGCCCACCTGGTGTTAAGTGGTTACTGGAGCCTATAGACATCCACAACGTAAATGCGCCACCCACCTTGAGATATAAGTTCTAAGGTCTCAGCATAGTTACAACGGCTGCCCCACCCTTCAAACCGAAACGCATTACTGCTTCACGGCAGAAATAGGCAGGGCGGTGGTACCCACCCGCGTGGACTCACAAGAGGTCCTACCACCAGTGAAGAGGTCCTACCACCAGTAACAGTAAATTAACAGTAAATTACAGATTAAAGAAGGTTGCGCCATGACGTTTGCGTAATCATCATCACATCACATCATCATTAATCGATTAAAGGGATTAATCGAAATTTATACACTAACCAAAAAAAATAATCATCACTCATTTAAATCGTATAATTCTTAACTACACGTGTAACAGAATCGAGTTAATCTCGATAGCAACAATTTAATTAATTAAAGTAGCCAGAACATTTTTATGGACCGTTATAAAGTTGGGTTTTGGTAGTTACTACGCATAACAAGCGTGCCTCGTGACGGCGTTTGAAGTTTTTACATATTTAATTTTAATATGTATCTAATTGGATGTTATGATAGGTTTTAATGATACACGCCGTGTTCTATGTATTGTATACCTACGTAATAATAAAGTTTAATGAAAATTCAATTAAAAAGGTCACTAAGCTTACAACGGATAAACAATACCGTTTCAAAATGTTTTATAGATGAAATATATCTTAACTTAAACTTAAACTTAAACTTTGGAAAACTGGACACTAATGTATTTTTAAAAGTGTAATCTGAACCTATGATAATCAGGACTTCTATTCACTCTATTATTTAAATTATAAAAATATATCACAAGTACGCACGGATTTTCTTTTTACAATTATATGTATGAAGTCCGCATATTTTTTAAAGTTATATGGTACATCATAAATAACATTTTTACAACGAAAAATAAATGAATAAAAAGAGTCATAATTATGTTCGTAATCTTTTCCACTATGAGAATTGTTTCGTGTACGTGAAAAAAAGTGTAAGAATTAGAATGAAAAGAACAAAGATTCGGAGCTTAAGCACAAAATTACGATGTCATGTTCATATGAAAACGATCTTTAATGTATAGGGCAATAAGAAACATAATGTTGCACAAGATGTTAATGTCCGTATTCTGGAACCCGCTGAGTTTACGAGCATAACGGTAAGTACGGGATTGTGCGGTCGAACGTTCAGGGCTCTGGGCAAAGAATTAATTATGCAAACAAAAACGGGGGTTATTGTTTCTACTCACAATGCTTCAGTTTGTTTGGACATTTAGCGTAACTTACGTAAAAACCATATTATCACATGCTTACATAAAAAAAACTGTTACTGTCGTTGTATCGCTAAGACATATTATTATTGTCGACCACATTCACGTCCACGTTTCGTTTGTGTTCGGTAATATGATTTATTCGCAAGGTCTTAACGAAAAAAAAAAAAAAAACTTCCAGACACAGAAAATTACTGCTAATGCACGATTGGAACTATTCCAACTCGGTAATAAGAAAAGTTAAGGAAAAAGCGATCGTCTGAATTGAACTGAACATTCGGTTAAGTTTCGCGCTGTTGTTCGTGATTGAAAGATTACTGGTGGCCCGAAGGCCTTTCCAATTTCACCAGGACAGGCAGGCGAGCAAAGGCTCAGCCAGGAGGGGTGGGATTCGCTAACAACTGCCCGAGCGCATCCGAAGGAGACCTAACAATTCAAGAGCAATTGCTTCTCGAATGAATCTATTACCGGATCGGAATCGCGACCCGCTGAGAAGATCCGGCGAGAAACTCAGCGGGCTGATGCATGGGTTAGGTTGCACATCGACCTCTTTGTCAAGTTCGACGAGTACGGTTACCGGGGTCCCTAAGTCCGCTCCTAGTATTAGAGCTGAAGGCGTCTGTTCGTGAGTGTGGCAGTCGCGCGTGTAACAGAATAGGCCACTCGATTTCTTAAATAAAACAAAACGAGATTAATACACCGAGATTATCTTACAACGCTCGAGGAAGTAAATTAATATTAGAGTCCGATTCCGGAATCTGAGTAATTAAGTGCCATTAGCAAATTTCTACAAAACGTTACGTGGTTATCTATGCGTACAGTCTAATTTACTGCTATTTCGGCTTTTGTTTCTTTGATAATAATTCATGTGGGTTGTAAAAATTTGATTAGGCCCGAGCCCGTATTGAGGAGTCACTCAGCGGGTCGTTTATGGCCTCATTTATTTTCTAGGGCGCCTCCTTGAACCACGACCGCAACAATTACAATAAAACAAAGAAGATGTCATTATAATAGGTTCCACTGCAATCAGATTATATTTTTCTTGACGCATTCAATTCCAAACTTATTCATTATCGTCAAGTTCCAATTTCAAATGTCAAACATGTTAATGTTGTAAAATTTTATAGAATGCATCGTCGCAACGGTTAAGACGCGTAGGCTTTGATTCATCAATGATACGATAACATCAAAACAGAGGTCTCTGTCTACCATGGACGCGATGTTCTATTTATAAACGACTTTTTTTTAAATTTAATTTCGTTTTGTTTTAGAAACATATTTTTTGTCGAATATGCGAAATTTTGTCACAGCATCGCCTCAGCATGAAACGAATATAAGAGGTGGCGGAGTTATAGAAAAAAGACCTAATATCTCAAATGTCAAAATGTGACATTGAGTGATTTGTAGCTAAGCTCCGCCTGTCCCGTGTTTCAAACATCACCGCTTTGGGTAGACAGCTGAGCTCTAAGCTCTGCAAGGGCGCAACCGCGGTGCATACACCTGTCCCGCTCGCACCTAAGTAACTGCCCTATTTCTGTCGCCAGCGTCGGATAAGACTCTATCCCATTCTATAATCGGCACTACCTATCTCTATACTTACCTGCGTGCTTTTGTGTAAAGTTCAACGCTTTTTCACGATGCAGTTTTGTATGTATAAAGAATTCGTGAGAAACACGTTGCACAAAGTATTTTGCGAGCTTGTATTCATAGACGTCTTCTATTGATTCTTGATGTCGGTCGGTGAGTGACTTTCAAATTTGTCTGTGTTTTTGTATACCACGATTTAGATAAATACTTACGAGTGTTCTTAAATTCGTGTACATACCTGTAACAATAAAATTACATTAACATCAAAATTTCAAACATAAATAAATAGGTATGTATTATGTTTCGTTTAAATAATTTATCTACTGAATAAACATATATGCGATTTTTATTGCACATACAACAAAACTCTGAGATCACTACTAATCTGTACACCCTGTAATTAAAGTATGGAAAACATGCATTAGTATCATCGAATTTGTCCTTAATGTACTACTACATTACATTACCAATGTAATTAGCCCATTTCAATCAAACCCGTCCAGTAGTCATAGATAAAATGTGTTTCAAAAGAACTCATTTACTTAGTAGTTATTAGGCATCTGTTTTTAATGAATGCCTCTCTATGAACGTTCCCTTTCGGTTTTGTGTTAGCCGAATATCCCTATTTGAATTTTCTCACAGTATATTAAATGATAAATGGGTTAAACATGTCATTGCTACTGACGTCATATGAACTGTGGCTCTTGAGATTTAATTGCAATTGTAAATCTGAAATGTTTGCTATAAAATTGAAGCGAGTTCGAATGAGTTTTTAAATCATAATAAATTGTTCGCAAGTTTTGTTTGAAATTCAAAACTCTTAATTATTAAATCTGCAAGATTCATTGAAATTTTGTATTCGCTAATATAAATGAAAAAAATATTTCCGAAAAAACATTCGATGGGCATTTTTCGGACATGGAAAACAGATTTACGACTATATCGAGTACTATAAACTGAGACAAAAAACGAAGTATCTTTTTGTGAGCTTGATTGAGAAAGTTCCGTAACTTTGCAGACAGATGCTCCAGCATACAATCTGTCTCAGTGGGTCCCTCCAAGGATATAAATAGGCTCGTTTTAAGTGGCAAAGCGCGCCGACTCGCGGCCCTTTCGTCCTTAACGATAACATCACATTAGGGCAGCGAAAGAATATTATATGGCTTCTGGTCTTTATCATACATTTTGTGCATTTGGGCTTTGTATGATAAAGTAGTTAGCTCACAGGTGGTATTCTGTGTTATATTACTTACGTATTATAATTTTGTTAAGGCCTTTTGTGTTTCTGTATAACTATATATTATAATTTTAAGAATAATCCACGTTATATTTTTTCTTCGAATCCTATTGGTTACGTATTTCAATTTTCTAAAAGTCTCTAATGCTAACAAGTTTTTCATTATGAGTATTATTACACTTCACGCCATGAATATGCTAAGGTTTTACAAAAAAAGTCGAATACTTCTACTGTTTCATTGACAATGTTACAAGTGCCGGTGTAATTCTGTACAACTGATATAAAATAAGACTTTTTTATTCTTATTTAATTTTGTAATCGGTTGCTTAAATCAGGTGGCTAGAAACCGGCTGACGCGATAATTTACGGTGACTAATGTTATTGTGGAACAAAACATAGACACAGTTAAACGGCTATAACAGCTATAAATAGCTATAAATAGCTATAATTAAATGTATTTAAAATTAGATAATATTATACTTGTGATTTGAAAGTTTCAACACTCGATTCTCCAAAATTGATCATAATATAATATATTTTAATTCTCGTTTGGAGGTTTTCATTTCAATTTGAAAGTTTTTGAAGCACAAAATTTTATAATTCGACTACAAAATCTATTTGTGAATTAGCTTTTTGATTTTGGCATCGATTTTAATATAATATAATATAATAGAACACATAATATGATTAAAAGTTAACAAAATCAGTTTGTTTACTTCAGGATCAAGTCTTCGTGTTCGAAAGGACATTACGTACGTTACGTACGTATACTAAGGTACCGAACTATGCCAGTGTTAATATGCCAGAGAAAGGTATATTTTTTTACTAAAGTTTTCAACTACTACTATCTAACAAATTTTTAGGAACGACTTCTACTATAAAACATATTAAAAGTGAAATCCGAATTAACTTATTTATGTAATTACTTACAGTATGAATACTAAGAAAAAAAACAGGCGTAGTAGGTATTTTGAACAATGAATATGAATGAATGAATGAATGAATGAACAATGAATAACTGGATACTTATTTATTTGACAAATCTTAATCTGTAATTAATAAAATGTCGTTAGAAGTGTTTAATGTTAAGTTCAAAAACGGAGACCCAAAAGAAAATTTTCGTTCTTGAATGGAACTTTTGCGCATGCACAATAATAGTCTTACATTTTCAGCACATGTTTGTACTAGCTGAATCAATCATAATATTATATATTATGTATGTATTAACATACCTACTCATGGTCATCTGCTTGTTGTTTTTTTTTTCGCTAATTTAAAACTATTTCCCAGACAAATAGATAATCAATCAATAGTTTATGTGTTCTCTATTTGAAAAATTATTATAGTTTATTAATTAAACGCAATAAAATGATATATGTACCGTTTTGCGTCTTTTGTATTAAAAGTCAACTTCACCCACGGTGGAAAGAGATACAGAACTATTTGTATGCTTTACTTAGATCACGTATTTATAAATCCTATAATTTTAAAGGTCAAAATTTAAACATAAAGTGTTTGGGAATCGTAGTCAAGTCGAGTTTGCATTACAAGGTATACGGATAAACCCCCAGCGTACGTACTGACGAATTCGGAAGTGGTGCGCCCGGGAAATGAGATTCCAGTGTGTGAAGTGCTTACATTGTGAACAATGGTATATATTTACATTTTAATAAAGTTTATGTAAGCTTTTCACACACAAATCGAGGTTTATTATAGTAAATTGTTTAAAAATATGACTATTAAAATATACTTTACTGGTAGTAGGACGTCTAGTGTGTCCGCACGGGTAGGTACCACCACCCTACCTATTACTGCCGTAAAGCAGTAATGCGTTTTGGTTTGAAGGGTGAGGCAGCCGTTATACTGTATTGAGACCTTAGAACTCGTATATCAAGGTGGGTGGCGTCATTTTCTTTGTAGATATCCATGGGTTCTGGTAACTATTTAACACCGGGTGGGCCGTGAGCTCGTCCACCTATTTAAGTATTAAAATAAAAATAAAAAAACTAGAGAAATCAGTAAGCAGAATAGCAGCTCATGTGTCGACTAAAGTAATTTAGTGTAAATATACAGCGATTATATCACAATTTATTTAAAGTTCTGCTATAATTTGTTACCATTACATTTTATATCAGAACAAAATAAAACAAAACCCGAGAAAACCCGCAATGAATCTCGCGTTAATTCGACAACTTCAATCTCGAATTAGCATTATGCTATTTTTAAAACCATAACCGGATCACCGAAAGGTAAATTGTAAGTTGTATTTCCTTCGATTTACACAGGTCGTAGATATGATTAGAGCTATATAGTTTTACGGTTTTACTACAGTTTAATTGAAGACTGATCATCCGTGATCACGAAAGCTGTACAGTATTCGAAACATCGGGAACAATATTTTGAAAATAAAACGGGCGCCTGATGAAGCCGTAAAAGTTCTAATCACTACATAGTATAAAACAAAGTCGCTTTCTCTGTCCCTATATCAGCTGTGTGTCCCTATGTATGCTTAAATCTTTAAAACTACGCAACGGATTTTGATGCGGTTTTTTTTAATACATAGAGTGATTGAAGAGGAAGGTTTATATGTATAATAACATCCATTAAATAGTAGAGAAATCAATAATAAATTTCAGTTTCCGAAGCGAAGCGAGGGTGGGTCGCTAGTAAAATATAAAAGTGTTTTCTGAAACTGTTTGTTGAAACTCGCAGCAATGCAATGCAAAATAATTGTCACAAATTCACTTTAGTCATAACGATATTCATTTCATCATAACAGCACACATGAATTAAGAGATTCTTGAACGTGCTAGAAGCGAAACTATTAATGAGCCTATTTATAACTTCTCTTGGCTTTCATGAATACCTGAAATCGTCGTCTTAGCAATTTAAACCTTAGTCTGATTGAAATAGTGACGCAACAACGAAACAGAGAGGTGGTTAAGTTTCTGAAATTGTGTATTTTTTTTAATATTTCAGTGCTAACTTTATACTTTAGTTTTAATAAAATATGTTTTATTGTTATAGTGTGCTTAAAATATTTCATCTGATGTTTCATATTTTTAATTTCACTAAAGTTGTAACTATACTAAGACCTTAGAACTCATATCTCAAGGTGGGTGGAGGCATTTATATTGTAGATGTCTATGGGCTCCGGTAATGTCTATGGGCTGTGAACTCGTCTAACCATGTAAGCAATAAATAAATAAAAAAGAAGACATGAGCTCACGGTCGACCTGACAATAAGTCGCTACGTTCGCTTATCAACACAGCAGTACTAGTTTATTTTTTTATTGCTTAGATGGGTGGACGAGCTCACAGCCCACCTGATGTTAAGTGGTTACTGGAGCCCATAGACATCCACACCGTAAATGCGCCACCCACCTTGAGATATAAGTTCTAAGGTCTCAAGTAAGTTACAACGGTTGCCCACCCTTCAAACCGAAACGCATTATTGCTTCACGGCAGAAATAGGCAGGGTGGTGGTACCCACCCGCGCGGACTCACAAGAGGTCCTACCACCAGTACCAGTGCCACAACCACTGCATTCCACTAGCCTATAGCTGTGCATATGTCCATATAATGCATATGTGCATATGTCAAAACAAGTCCAAGTCCCTTATCTATATTAAGTTGCATTAGTCAAAATCTTGAAAGTTCTTAAAGTTATTAAACATGCTCGTAAACTGCGGTATGTAAAATTTATACCAACCGTGAAGTTGGGTTTAAAAAAATCCAAAATGTTTTACGATCGCGCCCCGATCTAAAACCCGGATCTAGTTTTTGTGAAACCGATTCAACGGCGGGCACACGAGTGCTTTTAACTATCATTATCTGTTGTAAATTAATAAAAACACAAACGAAAATGATTAAACAACACATTAATCTGTTTTGCTGACTGCTTTTTAGATTTAAACAGTCGAAATTTAATTATTTGTTGTCCAGAGACCGCTTATTCAGACATAGCCTCTCACCGCCTATCTCCAAAATTGACCATCTTACTTTCAAAACCGTTATTAACTCACATTGCTACTATATCCGCTAACAGCTCTGTGATATTAGCGGACATGAATTTTAATTGAATATATTTTTCACTTTCTCAATTGTAAAAATTTGAATTTTATGAATTTAATGGTGATGAATTTTTTGGTCTAATTTGCATTTTGCATCAAGAATTTACATATCTATCTCTCATATCTAGATCGATTAGTATATATTTATTTGTTCGACTCGAGTTTTCTGAATCGGCTGAAACTTTCTTGTCACATTTAAAATAAGAAACAGAATATTTAGCTGGTCATGAAAAGTTTTAAAACATTTATTTGTTTATACTAATATTTATAAAGAGGAAAGATTTGTTCGTTTGTTTGTATTGAATACGCTCCGAAATTACTGAACTAATTTGAAAAATTCTTTTACTGTTTGGAAGCTACACTATTCCTGAGTGACATAGGCTATAATGTTTTTTGATTAGGGATCCTTACTAAAACTCCAATAATGTAACCCAAGGAGTAAAAAAATTACCTAAAATATTCTTTACATTGCGTGCCCTGCGACAACTATTGATGAAAGAAAAAAATTATGTATTACGACTTTATAGAACACATTATTATTTACAAAAAGTGTCGCGAGAGCATATGTCTAACTATTATAGTTATGCCGCAATACGTATTATTTTATTTTTAAAAAATAAAACATCGTCAAATATCGTTGAAATTTTTGTTAAAGACCCGAGCGGAGCCGGAGCGGGCCGTTAGCTAGCTATAATTTTAAAGTTAACATCAAAACACGCATACAAAAATTGTTTTTGTTTCACATTAAAAACTCTGAAGCATTTCTGTTATTTCATAGTTTTTGTAACGATTTGTTTACCCAATTATGCCGTGCGTGTGTGTGCACCCCGCCTCTTCCTTGTTTAGGCGAAAACAATAAAGGAAATTGCATTCCTTATTTTACCCTCCATCGCTGATTAAGGGATCAATCTATTTTAATGTAACGCTAGGTAATATTGTGGTAAAAACGTTGATGATATAATACAAAATGAACAAAAAAAGTTTTTGTTCTGAGGCAGTTAAATAGTTCTGTGTTCATTTCCTGCTAGTTTAAGTTTTTATGTACAATGTGAAAGTAAAAATTTCATTATTAATATGAATTACGTCATTATAATATTACGTGTGAATGAGCTGATGAAATATAGGATAGATTTTTTTTATTGCCTTTGTAGGCAGACGTGCATACGGCCCACCTGATAGTAAGTGGTCACCGTCGCTCATGGACGTCAGCAATGCCAGGGGCAGAGCCAAGCCGCTGTCTACCATAGGAATAATGAGCAAGCTAGTTACAAAACAACAACACTCAATACTTATCGTAATATATCCATAGCCTGCAGTACCTAAAATCCGAACTAATAGTGAATTCTCATCGCATACCTTCCGATTCAGTGGTCTTATTCTGTTGGCGTAAAATCCACTAATACATTTCGGGGCCTGTGTCGACGTCGGGCTAAAAATCAGGGCGAACGGTGCCGCCCTGCATAGCAAATAGCTCGGATTGAACCCGATGCTCTGTACCCACTTACACCCCATATCGACTCCTTAAATTACTTTACTTTCAACTTCACTGGTACATACTTTGCAGTGATAGAAAAAATAATATACATAGTACTAGGTCTTTTTTGCCACGTACCATCCGGCTATGGAATTAGCTCCCTCCACGGTGTTTCCCGAGCGCTATGACATGTCCTTCTTCAAACGAGGCTTGTAGAGAGTATTAAGCGGTAGGCAGCAGCTTGGCTCTGTCCTTGGCATTGCTGAAGTCCATGGGCGATAGTAACCACTCACCACCAGGTGGGCCGTATGCCCGTCTGCCTAAAAGGGTAATAAAAAAAAACAGTATTACTCTTAAAATATTATGGGCTATCTCTTCTTCAGCTATTAAATGCTACATTCATGAAACATTCCGTAGCGGCAAGACGTGTAGGTAGACATCGATGGCTATAGTTTTTAGGCATAGTCCTCTTCCTAATAGTAAGGAGCCTTGTGAAAAAATAAATTTAAGTTTGCTATTTTGTGAATATATTAGGTACTTGACAATAAACGATAAAATACGTAATATTATAATTAATATTTCTGTGTGGTTTGAATCTCGCGTTTTTTTTATTATTTTTTACTATCCATTTATTGTTTACATAAATCATTTTTTAAATAGACAGCAGTTAGGACCGATCTTTGTGGCGAGGCTTAGGGGAGGTCTATGTCCAGCAGTGGACGTCTGTGGGCTGATAAGAAGAAGTACGAATTTGAAATAAAAATGAGTGACATTTCCCGATTCATGGCCCCAAATGTTGTAAAGTATTCGAAATATCGGAAAAATATTAGAAAAAAATAATAAGTAGTTTTAATATTGTCTACAATTCGCAAAAACTGAAGAAAATCCTCGACGTGATATAATTGAATGTGCTACACAGTAGCCTATCTCAACAATTCAATTCAGATATGCATCAACTTGTTTAATGGACAGGTGTCCTCAGATTGACATTCTTTCGATTTTTTGATGAAAGCTAATACTTTACTTAGCGTACGTTTTCATCACTATGTAATTTAATTTGGACGCATGCCTATATCAAAGGCATTCGATGTTGTCATCATTGTCTACATTTATAGATTTTACTGTAACGCTTGCTACTTACTGCTTGATTAATATAACATTTTATAGTTTAGGTTTTTAGTTTATAAATTTTGCTCATTTCCGAATGCAATCTATAAAATCTATGGTCTATCTATGTTTTATTTTGACAATGTCTTATCTGACTATCAGCAATAATCGTTGCTCACGGATATCAATAATGCCAAGGGCACAGCCAAGCCACTTTGTCTCGACAAATCAAAATTTCGGATCGTATGTATGTACTGTTGACAGATATAAGAAACTTACTGGGGCTAGCTCATGTTCCGGTGTTCGAATACATTTTAAATTCTATAATTTAAAAAAAGTTTATTATTCGAAATTTCATTTATTCTAAATTCAAAGAAAGATCTTTTTCATTCGTGAAATCAGTAAAAAAACGTTTCTCATACGAAACAGCTGCGTTAGAGAATTTACGTAACACCTTAATTCTATTTTATGACTATCGTTTAACAACATCAAATTATTCTAATGTCTTTTAGAAGTGTGTTCGAATTAGCAGATTAACGAAATTTATACGACACTTTAAAACCACAATTGACTCTTAAGAATATCCTTCAATGTTTATAGATATTATGTTTTATTAATTAACAATAAAACGACTACTGTTGCGTTTTATTATATGATTGTGAAAATAAACTTACTACACACTTTATATTATATATAACATACATATAGTAAATAATGGATTTCCAGTAAATGTATTGAGTTATAAAATCGTTGTTATCGGCTACTGGAACATCTAGATTCCACGATCTGAATAATATCGCCCATACGAAAAGATGAATTTTCAACTACATTAGAACTTCTAAATCTTAATTTTTAATAAGAACTATGTGATGACTACCTGGTTAAAGTGTCGCTATTGTCGCGCAGCTGAGAGAACGCGACTAATTTTAAATTAAATTTAAAATAAAATGATAAGTATTTGTTTGTAGGAAGAACAAACATTAAATGTTTTGATTGTAAATTCAAAATTACCTAGTTCACTAAATCACAAGCACATTATTTCAGCGGTTGGAGAATTAAAAAAAAATCCTAGATTTTATCACCACCATCCGTATTCCAAAAGGCATTAAGAAAAGCGATAAGTGTGGCAATAAGAAGAAACTACTAATAAGGACTCATAATCAGAAAGCACAGACATAAGTGCGACCTAAGGACTTCAATTTCCCAATTTTTACATTCCGAAACCCAATTTCATTACTGTTTTTAATTTAATGTCACGCGTTTTGAAGTTTTGACATATTTTTTTATGTTTTAAAACTAGATATAAATAAACACTTTGTTTATTTATGAGACAACTATAAAACACGTCATAAACCACACACATTTGAATCATGAATGACAAGAATAGTTGGCGTGACTCCATAATAAGAATTTCTGTCGGAACACGCGATGCTAAGTTGTCTTCATACAAATGTTTTTAGTTGCAATGTGCTGAATCGAAGTTCTTAGTTTCTTGAAGTTTCGCGTAGTTTGTGTCTGATTGCTAAGCTTACTGAACTAATCAGGGTGCTAGTTAGGACTTTTTAGAAGTAGTACTAAATTGTTTTATCAAGAAACGTTTATGTTTTTCACTGGGGTAGGTACCACCACCCCGCATATTTCCGCCGTGAAGCAGTAACGCGTTTCGGTTCGAAGGGCGGGGCAGCCGTTGTAACTATACTGAGACCGTAGAACTTATATCTCGAGGTGGGTGGCGCATTTACGTTGTAGATGTCTATGGGCTCCAGTAACCATTTAACATCAGGTGGGCTGTGAGCTCGTCCATCCATCTAAGCAATAAAAAAAAAGTACTAAATAATCGTTTAGACTACATTACAATTCTAATTTCAAAATAATTTAATTCGTCTATAAGAGAAAGACTTCAATTCTTAAGTTACTTTCAATGTTGTTAATTGTTATGGTAGTCTTCATAAGCAGTTATACTCTAAGTATTCAAATGAAAATAATATTCTCTCGATCGTTTAACTAGACGTTAATATGCAAAACAATAATATTTCAATTCGAATTTTCAACGTTTCACGTTACGAGTTTTGCCTATAAGGCTTTGATCACAATACCGAGCGAGTTACAGCATGTATACCTACATATTTTTTAAAATTTTGTAGATCTTTTGTGATAAATTAAATATGAAGTGATTTGTTGATCGTCAACAAACCAATTCACCGCAAGGAAAGACAGTGACAGCTTGGAGAAATTGGTGATCACTGGAAAGGTCGAGGGCAAGCGACCAAGAGGCAGGAACCCGACCCGTTGGACGGACCAGATTCGTGCAGCCCTGGATACCACAGTGCACGATGTTCTGTACTCAGTTGCAGATAGGAACAGATGGCGGTGCACTATAAAAAATAAACTATTTCAATGCCATGACCACGACCCTCAGTAATGAGGAAACCGACGCAAGGAGGAGGAGGAGGTTTGTTGATCAGTAAGAAACCAACCTTTGTCAATGTACAATTCGATGTAGCTAACTTAATAGAGCAATTAAAACTTTGAAATTTTTCAGTTTCATCACAGTTTTTTCTTTTGTGGCTTGTAAATATCAATGTCGATTTTATACTTTTTATCAATGTTTTTTTTTATTCCTTAGATGGGTGGACGAGCTCACAGTCCACCTGATGTTAAGTGGTTACTGGAGATATAAGTTCTAAGTTCTCAGTATAGTTACGACGGCTGCCCCACCCTTCAAACCGAAACGCATTACTGCTTCACGGCAGAAATACGCGGGGTGATGGTACTTACCCGTGCGGACTCACAAGAGGTCCTACCACCAGTAACAGTAAATAACAGTCAAGTTCTTTTTTAATGTTGTCCAACACTGATAGTATTGATAGCAAAAAAATTGCTAAAATAAAAAACCGTCACCCTAACTTCCAATATGAATTTAGCATTACATACGTCGGTCACAGGCGCGTAAATACAACGCCCGATTTTGGCGTACACCAGTATTTTAATTACTCGTTCCGTGAATGATTTACGTCGCAGCCCACATACATATGATACTGAAATAGGCGTTGAGGCGTTTAAATAGAACGTAGACAGTCACCGTTTGTTCGGTAAAATACACTATTATATGATCCGTGTATAATCTATCTATATACTTATATAAAGATGTATATAAATATATAAAAATGAATTGCTGTTCGTTCGTCTCGCTAAAACTCGAGAAGGACTGGACCGATTTGGCCAATTTTGGTTTTGAATTATTTGTGGAAGTCCAGAGAAGGCTTAATAGGTAGATAAATATGAAAATGCTCCCCCGTCGGACGGATTCCATTTGTTTGTTTTAAATTTATTTTATACAAACGTTTAGGTATTTTATTTATCGATTGAGGCACTACGAAGTCTGCCGAGTCAGCTAGTCAATACTAAAAGTGTCCGGTGCTACAACGGACACTTTTAGTATCAGTTAAATATACCTCCAAAGTTATGTAAAAAAAGTATTATTAGTAAACCAAATTTCTTCAAAAGATCGATCTGGCAAATTTTTATTTAAGTGTTCGTAAATGTCTCAATAAGAATTAAGCGATAGAAATATAATTAAAGTTGGCTTTTTTTTTTAGATTAATTCTAATTTTACCCACAGCAACTATATATTGGGTCACTTAAAAAATTATAGAAAGCTTGAATAAAATTAATTAGGCAGGCAAACTCTCTACCTACTTAATTTTATACGGCTACCGAAACACATAGACATCGTGAATGCTACTGTCAGGAGATAAGGTTGATAAATATTTTATTTTACTCTTCGTAGCGGAACAAATTATTATGCAACAACAAATAAATGGCGGAAAACCTTGAAAATCTAGAGAAACTGAAATACCACTTTACGGATCCATCAGATCCAATAGCCTTTTCATTAGACGCCTTCAGCTCTAACACTAGAAGCAGGCTTTGGGACCCCGGTGACCGCTCTCGTCGAACTCGACAAAGAGGTCGACGTGCAACCTAACCCATGCATCAGCCCGTTGAGTTTCTCGCCGGATCTTCTCAGCGGGTCGCGATTCCGATCCGGTAGTAGATTCATTCGCGAAGCAATTGCTCTTGAGTTGTTAGGTCTCCTTCGGAGGCGCTCGGACAGTTGTTAGCAAATCCCACCCCTCCTGGCTGAGCCTTTGCTCGCCCACCTGTCCTGGTGAAACTGGAAAGGCCTTCGGGCCACCAGTAATCTTTCAATCATAAAAAAAAAGATCTGAAATAGATGGTACTACCCACCTAAGTCAGCATGGAATATACCTTAACAACAGTAAAAACGATCTACACACATTTTACACATTATGAGAATGATATTCATTTCAAAACGTTATTTTAATTTATTATACTGAACGTTTGGAATAAATTATCACAGGTCTAATTTAAATGCTGTTGAAACTGTTTCAAAATATTCATAAAATACTAGTTAATCCCGGCCACGCTTTGTGACTAACTATATTAAATAGATACATTTTTTTCAAATGTATCACACGACAGTTAGTGACTTTAGTGGTGCTTTGTCACAAGTCTTCTCTAAGGTGCGAAAAATAACTAAAGAATTTGCGACTCAGTTAAATTGATGAGGTATAGCAGCGAAGAAGGAAATAAAATAGATATATAAAGTACTAGCTGGCCCGGCAAACGTTTTTTCATATATATATATTTTTTAGGAAAGATAAATAACCTAGATACGGACTGCAGCGCCATCTGTCGGGCTGAGTTGTAAATCTAAACCATTCTCGAATCCACCTGAATGTACACAGAAAATTTCATTAAAATCGGTCCAGCCGTTTAGGAGGAGCTCAATGACAAACACACGCACAGAAGAAATATATACATAAACTAGCTGACCCGGCAGACTTTGTAGTGCCTCAATCGATAAATAAAACACCTAAACTTTTGTATAAAATAAACTTAAAAAAAACAAAAGGAATCCGTCCGTCAGGGGACACATCAAAGGAAAAACAAAATTGTTATTTTTATTTAATTTCGAGCATTTTCATATTTTTCTACCTTTTAAACCTTCTCTGGACTTCCACAAACAATTCAAGACCAAAATTAGCCAAATCGGTCCAGCCGTTCTCGAGTTTTAGCGAGACTAACTAACAGCAATTTATTTTTATATATATAGATAATAACACAATAACTAAAATTATGAACAAACAACAGTCAGTTCCATAAGAATTGAAAAAGCCATCGAGAGTCATCTACCACTGTGATATGTTCATATATTTTTTGTTGTACCCAGTAGGCAGCGGCTTAGACTTTGTTGTTAGAATGTACTATACCTGTATACTCTAATCTCTAACTATAATCGGTTATTTACTGTACCTCTGCTAGAAAAAAAAATGAAAAGAAGAAGGTACGTACCCTAAGTGAAATAACCAGTTCAGTTCGTATTAAGTAAAAGCGTGCGAAATCCGTTATTATTTCGAAAGTGTTCCAAAATATGGAAGTCGTAAAGAAATTTATGAAGTTAGTTACGGTCCGAAAGGAAATCGGACTAGAGAAATAAAAATAAAACGACATGTAACGAGGTCACGGTTGCACGGTTCTCATGCGTTTAGACTTACTTCACTTGCTCAACATGCTTGTGATGAATTTCATGTGTACCAACCAATGTTACCGAAATTCTGCTTTCGTACGTAAACTTGTTTCTGTTACCAAGAATTTATGTATTAAAATAGTTAGTCTAACACATTATGGCATTCGCTTAAAGAATACGAAAATTTAAGAGATCATATTTTTAACTTTTAAATCGTTATTTGTAAAAAGCTTGTAAATCTAAATAAAGCATTGTAAAATGCAAAAAAGTGCCACACAGATCTACACCAAAAGCCGCTTTCACTGACCACCCCTAGTTGCCCAAGAATTGCTTCAAAAACTTCATTTAAAGTTATTCACGAAAAATCGTGAACAAAAACAAAATATGTCTTGCGCAAGCCTATTCATGTAACCTTTGTTAGTTAGGGACCTTTCGAATTGTAATGCTCTGTACCGTTAGATCCACGCGTCTTAGGTGAAAAAACTATATAGTTCAGTTTGTATTCTTTTGTAAGTATCGACAAAAGGACAAAATATGATTTAGTGGTTAGCTGTTTTACAAGCTTACGCATATGACGAGTTTTATTAACATTTACGTTTCGCACGCTGCCGAAGACATGCGTTGTAAAAAAACTTTTTAAAAGTCAAACTTTGTTTTAACGATTTTTTTATATTTTTCGGAGGCTTCGTGTGAAAGTAACTGTTAAAGGCAATTCAAACTTTGGTTCCGTCGTCTCTAATTGTACGTAGATAATGTAATTAATTCTTTGTCGTATGTTAATTTTTGTAAGTCTTATCTGTGTCTAATTAAATTATCTTGTTGTTTGTTTTAGAAAATATAGTTCAGTTTTTTTTTCTGTTATCTATCCACGATTCCCATGAGTTCTGAACGCAGTTAATGTAACATTATACTGCAAATTAGGTGATGTATATGTGAGAAGTATTATTAACATGCATTTTTCTAACGGATGTCGTTTCCCACTTTATTGTTTAAGAGTGTTAGTATATCATTTTTATTGCCTATGAACTGGGTTCATATGTTTCAGCTTCATAACGAAAATCATTCTCACCATACGCGTATTCTTATTAATTTAATTAGTATTATTCTACCTGGCAGCGTTCTTTAGTATAACATCAACGTACCTGGTGTAAGCATTGCTTGCAGTTTATACTACCTCAAATAAGTTGTAAATTTTAATCAACACAGAAAAGTAGAATAGGGAATAATGCTTAGGGAATATTACTACAAATGAGAAATGTAATCGGTATAGTAATTTAAATGCATCTTTTTGAGTCTACTTGAATAACACACAATAATCGAAATCGTAGTGTTGCGATGTTATATTCAAAACAATTGCTAAGCGTTCGACACACGATCGGCATTTGTTCGTTCTAAATTTAAATTGTTAGGCTCGGGACAAACAATTTGCGGATTGCGAGCAACGGCGGCTTGTCGCCCGCCGTTCGCCTCTGCCACCTCGCGTGATTTAGGAGTTTGCTGTTCGACTTAAATCATAGAAGTGTCTCTTCTTTGAGAGTCGCTATACGAGTGTTTTTTGCATTTAGCAAACTTTACGTGAAGCCGGAGTTGTACCAACTTTGCATTTACTCAACGTTCCGCTATGGTTTTATTTTGACGTTTTATATCCGATATTAAGCGGGTGTTCTTAATTGTCTTAATGTTTTTTATTCATATCGTATCTTCGTATGATCCGTAATTTAGAGCAATTTTGGCGGTGCAATATTCAAACCTACAGTTATCTTTCATTATGGTGATTTGATTAACAGTTGCAGGTGTGTATAATAATACGAATTTATTCAGTAAGCATATTATTAGAAACGGTAACTCACCTAAAATTACTCACGGTAGGTAATCTAAAAGCGGTATGAACAGTAGCAACCTCGATTCGGCGACTTATACTACAATCACATTGAATTCATACAAAACAGACCCTGTATTTATTCGTATGTAAACTATAGACGCTACGGTGCCGCTATTTAATTACATTATTTTGTACTTTAATAATAAAAAATACTAATTTCTCTATTGGATATAGAATTTTGTACTAATGAAAAATAAAAACGTAACGGTATGTGTATCACTGTAAGACACTCGTCCGTCTATATAGTGGTCCAGGTAAGAGGAGGATTTGTCGAATTTATTCAGTTTCGGTGGTCGCGGCGCGCGAGTTCAGAACGCGACGGGTGGCGCGTGGCGGTTCGCGGTCGCGTCGAGTCGTAGAGTCGCGCGTGGCATGGCGGCGGCAGGCGACTGGGCGGGCGGCGCCTCGGCCGCGCGCGGCGCACTGCCGCGCCGCCGCCGCGACGCCGCCCCGTCACCCCCGCGCCCATACACACTCCAGCTCTTATTAAAAATTCTTCGCAAACTTTCTTCTCGGGATAGCCCTCGACTTGCCATTAACGCATTGACTGCCGTATAGGTCACCGGTGCCCTACGTGGCGCACTGAAGTAATTATATCGATTTCGATCTTTTAACTAAGGCGTCGGAATATCGAATAAACTCCGGGAAAAGCGAATCCGTAGATACTGAGAGTGAATCTATTTCTAAAAAACCGAAAAAGACTAAAACATAGCAAACAAAAGAAGGCAAAGTTAGGCAGTCCTGGCGCCTTAGTAATGGAAATCGACATATTACTTCAGTGCGCCGTGTAGAGCACCGGTGACCCACATGGCAGTCAACGTGATAATGTCTTCGGACAATACTTTCGCTGCAAACTTTTATAACTTGACGATGTTATTGAATCATTTTAATCTTAAATGCTCAGAAAGGCTTCTAGCGATTTATTAACATGGTAGAGCATTTTCCTATTTTGAATGCTGAATTGATAACAATCGGTTGTTTATTTTCTAATTTATTTATAAACAGATTTCGCAAGTCAAGTGGGAGTTACTATTCAACTCGTAATTCTAGTTAACTAGTAATATATAGTATCGTATAATTATTTCGGATGAAAAGTAAGATACTGGAAAATGTTTTCGCTGTAGGTATCTTAGCGCCTACTTTATCGGCTGTGTTATGTGAATAGGATTGAAACCCTCTCCTGCTTAGAGATTATAACAGTTATTTGTTAATAACATACTTATATACTGTATATTTGTAAAAAAAATTTACATCACCTTCAACATGCGACAACAACAAAGTTGGCAGTTTTTAATAATTATTACTTTACACGGAAAACTACATAAATGCTGGAAACGTGTATGACGCCCTTTTGCCCCCACAACTTAAGTGCTGGCCGGATTAGAAGCGGCCCGCATGTATAGTGAAGTTTTCGCTTATTATAAAACAAAACATTAACAAATTGCTCTAACATTTCGATGCCTCCAATGAACTCCAAAATTCGTAGATTTACAGGAGGAGCATTTAAACGAAAAAAGTTGACAAAATCTTTATTATTGCAGATATATTTATGGTTTTTTTGTGTAGCTAGCTGATTTACCCTTGCTTTGAACCCTATTAATAATGATTAATTGTAATACTTTTAACATAGTGAGGCGATTTGCGTGAAAAACGAAAATTTCAAAATTTTGAGTTAGAGTAGTGTTCATTGGAGGCATCGATTTGTGTATATTCTTAATGTTTCAAAATTCGACTATAAAAATTCAAAGTAGCAATATTTTAAGTCTTCAACCTATTAAAGTTATACTCGTAATTCATTTTAATTTTAATTGAAGATTCATTAATTATCTTGACTGCTGCGAGTAAAACTATGTTTCCAGAGTAAAGTCGAAATCGTTATGGATTGTCTCAAAATAGATACATATTTATATAATGATTGATAATGTCTTTATGACTAAAATTTGTGTAGGACATGTGTATAGACGACTAACGTGCTATTATTAACACTAATCATACCAACACTTACTGATACCTATTTCTATCACAGCGGGTGGATAATGGTATAGGTACACGTTTCATTCAAAATAAACAAAACAAAAAAGTATAGGTAATAACTGTAGATTAATTAGTAAGAAAAAGTCATGTAGTCAAATGTGCAAAAGCAATAAGATGACACGTGCATTTTAAAAGTTCAAAATGGATCATTTGACCTTTTATGGTAAGCTTAGTGTTAAAATTGTTAGGATGTATTAGTATGGATAAGTTCCCGCGGGTTGCCACCTACGGCGAGCCTCACAATGGCCCCTCTAATCGCCACCTCCTCCCCTGAGTCCCCGGAAAACCGTGACGACCCACAAATATAATTTTAGGTAAAACTTTCCCCTGATCGGTAAAGACGCTTGCTCCACGGGTGCATTAAGCAGGAAATTAATGTGAAATCATGTTTAATATTTTCCATTTTTAGGAGTCCATTTGTAAAACATGTCCACTGTTTTTTTTTTTTATTGCCATTGTAGGCAGACGAGCATACAGCCCACCTGATGGTAAGTGGTCACCGTAGCTCATGGACGTCAGCAATGCCAGGGGCAGAGCCAAGCCGCGGCCTGTTATCTATTAAAGTGAGAAAAACATTCGAAATTCGTTTCGCAATAGATTCTTATTTATAATAAAGTGATACTTAAGTAATACGTAAGTTGGTACTTAATTTCTACCAACAATTTAGTGGAAGTCAATTCAATTAAATATGATGATTTTTATTTTATTAAGTTTCATACTCGATCATTGGACGCATTATAATATTACGCGAACAAAATCATTTAGTATTAAAAATAAACAGCTCACAGCGAATTCAATGATAAATCATTCGGCTTAACCATGGAAATTTTATAGATCGTAAAAGTCGCGTAGTAATCTGTATATAAGCAGGTGCTTTGAAATTTACAATATCGTTAAAACGTCAACATACACAAATACAATATGTATAAAACATTTATTAAAAGCAATAGAAGAATGTGTTTTCTTTTCAGCCTTCATAGGTCGCTTAGCCCAACGAATTCCAAGGAACAGTTATAGTTGAGAAGATTAATTTTATTTCAGTACTATTATTCACTCGCACACGAAACTATTCGGAAATCGAATCGGTGACCTCGAAAACGACGACCAAACAATCGTAAAAACGTCAACAGGTATTATCAACTCTGCGAACAATTAATCAGAGAACGCTAACTTTTCCGAATGCCTATGATAGTTGATAACGAGGTTTTCTAATAGTGGGTGGAGGTGTATTATGAGTCCTCACTGGTGGAAGCCATTTTGGTAGCTTTGGTTTAAGTAGCCCCAATTGGGTTAAAGCCATGACGTCTTTATATTTCCCCAATATCACGAATCAGTTGATCATAATTTGCGATATATTGCGGGCAGTGCAATTTAATAACGGTAGGTAGCGGCTTGGCTCTGCCCCTGGCATTGCTGAAGTTCATGGGTGACGGCAGCTACTCACCATCAGGTGGGCCGTATGCAATAAAAAAAAAAAAATGGAATAAATCATTTTTTTAACAAAACAAATTTTGCGAAGACAAGAATTATTAACTGTTTTTAAGATAATATTTCACCCACGTCGATCTGTTCAGCATCAGATTACATTGAAACTCCAACTGCTAAATGTTTCCCACTCAACGACCTTAAGCCTAAATTTCTCCTGTGTTATGCGTGTTAGAAACACTGAAATCTAATCTAGATATTATGGCACACCAGTCATAGTCACCATCCAGTAATAATAAAAAAACGATCAATATTTCTGTATGTTGTAGTGTGATACGGCTTCCAAGGGTTTTGTTTTTGTTTTAAGGATCGGCCGTGAATCAAAAAATTAGTGCATTTCACATATCGCATATTTTTCGTATTATACAAGTTCCTGTCTTGTCATTAATTACTTGTGTTAAAATGTTAATAAGTACAGTAATATAATGATAATACAACATGCAAATACGAACGTATTAATTTTATTAATTGCATTTAACCACCAAAAAAAAACATCAGATAAGGTCATTCGATCGCTAATAAAAATAAATAATTATACGAGCTTATTGCTTTTTCATTATCAATGAAACACTTTAAAATTACAAATACATTGTCAAAATGCAAGAGAAAAAGCAATAAACAATGAAACACGATAGTCATAGACACCGGGCGGCGGACATAGCGACCGTTTCGCCGCTCACAAAATCGCGACACACTTTTTAATTTATTTCGTCCACAAAAAGCTTTTTGCTGTTTTATTTTCATTTCAACGGAGACTTGCGCTGTAGCGGGATCTCTATTTTTATTTATTCCATTCTGTTTTTTTTTTTTTTTCAATTTCGCCCCGATCGACGCGGGACCAAGCGGAACGCAGACTGATCTCATTTTAAATTGAATTCGCTTCCACTTTGCATTTTTCTTTGGCGTTCCCTCTATGTAACGCGTCTAATTGGAGACGTTTGTATGATACCATTGTTTGTTTCTAATCAAAGTGCTCGTTATGTCAAGGAAAAATACGGCCCTAGCTGTCGGTCGATAGCGTTGCGTGTTACCGAAGTCTTAAAGTAGCTGCAAAGCTTTTTGCAAATTAGAAATTTTTCTTCCGCTTGTCCGAGCTCGACGAGCGATAATACTATAGAGTACTTTCCGTGGCCAATCTAATAAATGAAATGGATTATATCGGTAATGAAAAGCAATCAAGCGGCCTCGCAAAACATTTCGCCCGAGTAATTCGGACGCCTTGTCATGTTGTCGGGGTGCATTCAAATGCGGTGCCCTGAAACATGCCTGTACCGGCAATTCCTAAGGCTTAGTTTACATTAAAATTGTACAATTTTTTCAATCTATTCATCTTAAATTGTAAAAATAATGTCTGTGGTAAGATAAAAAAAAAAGTTTTGCTTTAAATTAAATAGGTACATAACATTAATTTGTCGAATTGAAAACGCGTTGAAATCTTTTTACGAACATTTAAGAAAACACAAAGTAAGTAAAATCCGTCGATATTTTATAAATTACAAAAACATTTTAAACGCAGGTAAGCCTTGCAATAAACTTGAATTATATTTTGCTGTAAAATTAATTTAATTGTAAAAATTTAAGTCTTAAATTCAATTACTAACATTTTAATTTGAAATCCATATAAAATTTATCGCGGTGTCCACCAGGCTTTTGCGGTGCAGTCATTGATAGTGACTGCTGCTCGATACTCGATATCGACTAATGAATATGTATGAAA
The DNA here is from genome assembly GCF_003987935.1 of Bombyx mandarina. Next base: position 946,305 of record NW_021011489.1, on the reverse strand, counting down.
GCAGGTGTACGCTGCCGCCGACTCGCCATGATTAAATAGGTGCCGCCGTCAATTTTTGTATCGATTCGATTTATCGATAGGTATTTGTTGGTACACTATTTTTATCGGGGACCTGATATATGCTGTTACTTCTTTCACTTAAATTCATTGCTCATCTTTGAATTTAATAAAGCTTTGAGTTTTGATTATGTTTCGTAATTATATTTGTAACTTTTTTTTTATTGCTTAGATGGGTGGACGAGCTAACAGCCCACCTGGTGTTAAGTGGTTACTGGGGCCCATAGACATTCAAAACGTAAATGTGCCACCCACCTTGAGATATAAGTTCTTAAGTCTCAAGTAAGTTACTGCACAGAACAACTTTGGTAAATGTACTTTAGGTCAGAGGAAATTATTTGGTCCGCGATTTATTAGAAGATCGCTGCATCGAGAATACGAGTATTTTAATCGTGTAACACCCCTAATCATTACAATAAACATTCGAATTAATGTAAGCAGTTTACTCATCATTTTTAAGTAATAGTAGATATGATAGTCTTAATTTCCGACCAATTCAGTCAAATCTTAATTTTTAATTTCCACAATGCCTTTTTTAATTCACAGTATACCAGTTTTTTTTTAAGATTCAGTATCATCGAACTCGTCTAGTTATATCCGTGAATGACACATAATATATTTTTTCAATACTATAATGTCAAAATAATAATGAAAGAAAAATAATAATAAAAAAAGGTTAGGTATTTCGTGAACTTTTCTCAACCAGTACTTTCGATCGTCCACCAAAATATTTCGTTCGTGATCGAACAAACGGTTCGACCGTACGATGTCGGAGTGTTGTTAAATTTAGTTAATTCTATATGGCTTATAAACACTACTCAGGTAAAGTTTGCCTTAAAAAAATTTTTTTTAAATGTCAACCTAAAATCAATGTTATGATTTTATGCTAAATTTAAATTGAATCGATCGCTTTTTCTCGGTGGTATTAAATCGATGTTAATAAATAAAAGTCAAAAGGTTTAGTCTTTACATGGTTGTACGAGTATATGAAAGTGATATTTGCTTACATTTTTTTATAGCCCTTGTAGGCAGACGAGCACATGGCCCACCTGATGTTAAGTGGTTACGGTCGCCCATGGAGTTCAGCAATGCCAGAGACAGAGCCTATCTTTAAATACTCTCCACAAGATTCGTTTGAAGAATGTCATGTCATAGCGCTCGGGAAACATCGTGAAGGAGAGCTTATTTCAAAGCCAGATGGTACGTGGCAAAAAAGATCTCTGGAAACGCACTGTGGATAAGCGCAATGGCTCCAGGTAGTATGGATGAACTTCTACTCCGGTAGCGGTGCGATGGTAAAAAACGAGATGATGGAATCATTTCAAACAATTCCTCAGAGCACTCCCCATGGAACATACGGTACAAAATATAGACAGAAGCGAAGTCCCTCCGCAAGCCCCGAGGCTCCAAACAATCCGCGAAAATGGGATTATCGACAATCCGAACGGCCCTCTTCTGTATGGTGTCAAATGGGAGTAGCTGGTATTTGAGAGCCCCGGTCCAGAAGTGGGAGCAATACTCCACGCAAGGCCGAACTTGTGCTTTATAAAGCAAAAGTCTTTGTCCAGGCGTGTAGTACCGTATCGTTTTGAATTTTGGACGCCAACTTGGCTTTGCCCTCGAAATGGCTCCGAAATTGGACATCGCTCGAAATGTCAATCACAAGTATCCCGATACTCGTGGAAGGTTGCAGGGATACTCCTTGGAATTGCGAAACCATGACAAAGGGGTCCTTCTTCGCAGTGAACGTGCAAACTTGAGTCTTTAACGGGTTGAATGGAACCAAGTTCAATTCACCCCACTCGGAGACTCGCCCCAGAGAGTTCTCTATTTCAGATACAAGTGTTGATCGTCTGTCTTGCACTACGCTCCGAGAGAGATTCTGATGGCCGATATACCGCGCATCCTCTGTGCTGTTATCCACATAGCAATGCATGCCATCAATTGATAGCATGTTATTGATATACAGGATAAAAAGCGTGGTGGACACTAACGAACTTTTTAGAACACCAGCGTTAATGGTCATGGTATCGGAGCAGCCGCAAAAAGCTAGCGATCCACTTGTAGAGTCCCTCGGGGATTCCGTAGGATGGTAGCTTCGACAGAAGTGCCCTATGACAGACCCTGTCGAAAGCCTTCGCAATATCAAGGCATACAGCGAGAGCCTCGCCCTTGCTCTCCAAGGCTTCAGCCCGCTTGTGAGTAAGGTATACAAGAAGATCGCCAGCTTAGCGATCGTGACGCAAGCCGTACTGTCGGACACTGATCAACTGGCGATCTTCAAGATACTTTAGGAGCTGTGATTTATTATTTGACTTAGTTTGGTTAAATAAATATAACGTCACGTAACGATATCCATCAGCTAATTCCTTTTCTTGGACTAAGGCAGTCTCCTAATAGATGCCCACACCACATTTGATTAAGAAACATTGGAAAATGAAATTCAAATTTCAATTTTTTGAACATACCTATATATAAGTATATAAGTCATGCTGCATTTGTATCTTTTATGATTTATTAAAGCAGATTTTAGAGAAGAGACCGCTATAGATGTTTACACTATATTTGTTAATAATTCTCGTTTTCTCCTAAGTGCTGCTGTAGAAAATTTTGCAACCACATTCTTAGGTATCACCATTCAGACTGTTATAGGTTTGAAACAGTCACGCAAACAATTTTTTTACTAATCCATTGTCTACAGATGGCATTGAAACAATAATCTTATGAAACTGTACCCAGTAATTGCTTAACGTGAATAACGAAATAAAATTTATATTTCACGACACACACATCTTAAATGTACGTATACCGATAATGACTTACATTGAATTAACTTGTACGGCCTTTGAATATTGCGGTTTCATTAATCCACGATATAATTGTATTTCCTGCGATTCACTTCTTTATTACTGTGTTTAAGTACAAACGTCGGTCTGGGAGGTGGTCGTTTCTTTAAAACGTTTCATTACGTTTTGCTTCTGCATCATTAAATATTATTTCAAAACGAGCGGCTCGTCTCAGAGTCTATAGTATATATTAATTTAAATATTTATGCGGCAAATTTAGATATATAAAAATGTACATCAGTTGATATTGTATATTTATTAGTTTCATTACAGAGCTATGGGAAAACCGCAAATCAAAATCAATATTTAACGGCCGTCTGGTGTAGTGGTAAGTGACATGGTCACTACACAATGGGGTCGCGGGTTCGAATCCCGCCAAGGGAAGATATTTGTATGATAAATATAAATGTCTTTTCCAGGGTTATGGACGTCTATTAAATATATGTATGTGTATAATAAAAATCTTACATTTATTTCCGTTATCTGGTACCTGTAACACAAGTTCTTTACGAACTTATCACGAGACAAGTTAACGTGGCGTGATTGTTAGTAAATATTTATTATTTATTATTATTAAATATTATTTCAAAACGAGTGGCTCGTCTCAGAGTCTATAGTATATATTCATTTATAAAAATGTACATCAGTTGATATTGTATATTTTTGAGTTTCATTACAGAGCTATGGGAAAACCGCAAATCAAAATTAATGTATGAATACGAGAACTCAATTAAAATGTTCATAAGTATCGTTACTATTGATGCAACACTTTGTTGGTCAACAGAAACATTATTTTATAACATAATATTACAAAATAAGAAACCAAATCAATATATATTATTATGTAAATATTATTATGATGACTGAATGAATCTCAATATATTCTGGTTAGATGTAAAACGTATTAAAAACCAGTTTATTTAATTAGGTGTTTTCCTAAAACGACTTTTTATAGTTCTCACGACGGATCGAGTTTTATCTATGTTAATGAATTCTAAATTCGAATGTTGCCAAATGGTCAGTCATCGGGCCTTATCTTTTTTTTTTTGCTAAGTTGCGCAGAAGATTACCTGGCACACTGTCGAGTTATTACCAGAGTCCATTGACACTGTAACGTGTATTCGGCCACCGGCCTTCAGAAATTAAGTGGACGTTTAATTGTATGCCAATAAATGTTATCACGCCGTTCACAGGAGAACACCCAAGTCCCTGTTTAGTAGAGTTAGGCGTGTCAGTAAAATCTTCATGGGCAGGCTTAGAATACGCCGTGCGCACCGGTAAAGTTATCCCTGTTCTTTGTGAGAATTTTTAGCGAAGAACTAATGCGCACTATTTATGACCTAATGTGAATCTGAACCTAATATTCCTTCATTAAATATGGCACTGTTTGCTTTGTTCGTTGCTTGTATGTACGTGACTAGCATCCAGCAACCGGCAATAAAATGTTTAGGCCACTTAAATTTCAAAACATTTAATTCTGATGTTTTACAAACCAGTTCGACGGTTTACTTACAAATTGTGTTTATTAATGTTTTATAGGTTACTAGGTTTGCGTCCGGTTCCCATAGCATTTGCTTTTTATGGCTAGAGAACCTCAAAACCTACCCGGTGCGGTAAGCGGTTAGATTTGCATACAGTCAGTCATCAGTCTAATGCGAAGTCAGCTCTGTTACGTCACACCGAACTAGTAATCCGGGTCTGAGTTGTTTTTAAGCTATCCTACGTAAAATAAAAAAAATACGTAGGTTGTATTTTTTTTTGAACTGTGGTTTTTAATGTTATTTCGTTGAATCACAAACCTAAATGTGGTTTGTGATAATTTTAGATGTCCTCTGTGATTTGTAATCGCGTATATTGTATTTTTTTTATGAAAGAATTAAAGTAACCGCACGAATTTACTTTTCTTTCACAATGTGTTCGAGGTTTATTATTTTTTTGTTTTTCGTTTTCAAAGTGTCACGCTATCCGGCTTATTTAAGGTTTTTCGTTTGTGGACGCTTAAATAGATCGGGATTTATGAACGGACGGAGTGCTATTTCCGTCGGACGAGTTCGGCTGAAGATTTATATGAATTTGAAACATGGCCCACGACACGAGTCGAAGGAATATTTAATTGGATTATTAACTCATTGTTTAATTTAACTCGACCTGGTTCTAAGAAAGTACTGTGTACATAAATCAAAATTAACTGTATTTTATGACTAAGTTACGAAAATAATCAATACCACTTATCCGTTTAATTAATAATATTTTTTATCATGTTTTCTTTGTCTTTGGCATTATACGTAATGAAAATGCTGTAGTCAGAATATAACAGTTTGATTTTTAAAAAATATTTATATATGATATTCACAATGATGTATATAGTGTTTTGAACGAAACCTGTAAAAATCTAAAAAGTATCATCCGTTGCATCACATAAAGGGTATCAAGTAATCGGGCAATATTCCGTAATAAATTATTTTTGGTAAGAGGAAAAGACAATAATTATAAGCAAAATTAATGTATAACTTGCTTTAGTAATAAATTATTTATATCTCTCTCTCTCTCTCTCTCTCTCTCTATAATAGGTTAGGATAGAATACTAGATAGTAATATAAGAGTGTATATATTATTATGTGATAGACACAATATAAAAATTACATACATAATACATACACACATACAATTAATATACACACACATAATACACATAGTTTTGTTAATTTACTACGAATATAACTGTAATTTACTTGATATAATATAGTTTTTGACGTGACAATGTCTTATAATTCGATGGAGCCGGCTGCACGCACGAAAAAACATGACTCATTGAGGCGTTCCGTTTAAGGCTTGAAGTGCAAGCGAGAGCGCGCAACGAGCGACAAAGAAGCATAATCGGCCTCCGCGTTCAGCAGCGTTCGACATCTGTCTCTCTCCTATTTGAGTGAGCGATGCATCCGCGTGGACAGCTGCTATACAATAATACATTTATATGTTTTCGTCAAGTATGAAGCTCAGTGAAAAGTGAATGTGGTGTCAATTGCCCATACAAAATATCTATCAAACAAATAAATTTAAAATTTTCTTTTTAAAAATGAAACCATTCCATCAGTATTTTCTTATGACGTTGTCACGTTCAACTATCGTCAGTAAACCGACTTTACAGATAATCAATTTTTGATTAACATCGACATATACGGGGTCTGTTGCTCTCTAAATATCTCTAGTAAACATAAATATGTATGCATTCTCGAACGAAATCATCACCCCATGTTTTACGTCTGCCTCCAGATTTACATTAGTAATATGGGCAGTGGACCGTTTCAACATAAAGCTTTTACCCTTTTAGTCACCTTAGTATTAAAGGTGTAGTATGTATTTTACTTTCCAGACTCGGCTACAAGAGGTTCTCTCGACAAAAGCCCAGACGTGGTCGGCGTAAATCTTTTGTTCTTTTTGTTCCGGAAAACTGCAAGAGAGCGAAAACTAACAGGAAAAAGAAACGTAATGCTTTAGGTAACACTTTAGGTAACTAATTGTTTTAGTTGTACAATGTTGAACGGTTTTGTTCATATACTTTTATTGGTGTAGAAGCTCAGGATAGCTCATGGCTCACCTGATGCTTAGCGATTATAGGAACCCATAAACATGATGTCGAAGCGTCAGATTCATTTTTCAGCAGCTGTCTTGCTTTGCGACAGAAAATTGGCAGAATGGTGATGCCTAACCGAGGAATCATATTATGCTATACCACCAGTAATTATTTAAATTTATAAAGTGATATTTATTATACGATATTATTCCTAAATCATGGGAATCGATCGCGAACACATGTTCTAGATATGAATTTCTTTAGTAAAAAGGTTTGTTGTGCGGGATTCGAACTTCGGTATAGTTACCTCGTTTATTACGAGTACAACAAACTATAGGTTTTTATCTTTTACAATATTTTACGTCTGTTTTTACTAATATTATGTAAGACCCTCTGACCCGATTTAGTAGATTAGAGTGTGAAGTGTTTTGTTAAAACGAAATGTTCTAGTTAGAAGTGATGCAATGCAGGCTGCGTGAATTCCAAAGATACAAATGGCGGATGAAGACGATATATTGGCAAAGATCAAGAGATCTCATTGTGCAATAATAAGATTTGAGCGAAGTTTGGTGAAGGTTTTTATTAATTACAGCGAATAAAGTAAAAAGCTGTAAAAATAAAGGAAATGATGTATTGATTCGGAAATCATCACGATTACCTTTGAATTCAAGTTAATGAACGAACACAAAAAAGGTTTTCAAGTTTCAAACCTACTTTTTATTCTAATGAAATATTCGAACTATAGCAATAGAAAATCACGAAAAATCTAACTTGAAAAGTGAAAATATAATAGATAATGTTAAGGATCGTTTAAAATAATATAAATTTTCGGGTCGCGTAAAGCTTTCAACGCTCCCCGACAGCGGCAGAAACTCAACTGACGTAAATCACTAAGTTTAGAAAAAAGCCGTCGAAATAAAGAGCTCACGTGAAAGTTCAAAAATATCAGTGAATATAATTATGAGAGCGGACACCCGCTGGTTTCCGGTCTTCTTTTAACGACTCCTACCAATGGTAAATCTAAAGATTTCCTTTTGCAAATATCTTAAGCGCTAGATTTATTTGGTCATAATTTTACAAACATTTCTCGTTTTTTTTTACTAACAGATTCTGATAGTTTTTGGTTAAATCAAAATATTTATTGTCAGTAGACTATCCTAAAGTGAATTTAATTTTTTTTCCCGCAAGCATTCGATACTTCACTTTGTTCTAAGTTACTACAAATGCCAAACAGATGTGAGTGTGACTTCAAACTCTTCATGAAAAAAGGTCTTAATTACATTGGATTAATGACTATAACACTTCCAATAGAAATGGACGCTTGCTTCATGATATAAATAGGGAGAACGTTATACTAGCTCGTGTAGAAATTGACACACCTTATTACGTCTACCAAAGATAAAGAAAATAGGGAAGCAAGAAAGAAAAAAAGTGAAATATGGTGAGAGTAGTCTTCTCACCATATTTCACTTTTTTTCTTATTTTTAATTTAATTTTATATTATTCCGATAATATTGAAACATTAGGAATTTCTAAAATCGTACTAGCGTGTGACTTTGTTTGTACACATTTAAAGGTTAATCGAGAAACCTTGTTAGGATCTGAAATGAATTCTTTCCATAGTTATAAATAAAAGATAACTTCGGAGCCCTACCTGCGGGAGACTTCTAACGGTGAATTGCAAATATTAACTGAAAATAGAAAATTGAAGTAGTTTTTTTCATTTACTGCATTAAAATTTGACTCTGCGTAAGTATATAGGTGTTAGATATAATTTTAAGTTAGGATACTCACGATATATTTTAAACCAATCAGACATACCGTCATATAGGGTTAACATATTCGCTTCTAATGTAGTTGAATCTTTGATCCAATTGTCGAAGACCAGAGATAGCATTCAGGTCGTGGAATTTTTGAAATCCAGTATACTCTTATTAATCAAAATCTCCATTCCGCTAATGACGATACGTACGTTACTGTTATTTTTATTTACCTTTTTTAGAAAATCAATCTCAGAAAAACCCCATTGTCTAACATTAACAATATGTATGAACGCAAGCGTCATCAACTTTATGATCTATATAGTAGCGATGCTTATCAATCAGTCATATCGCAGTTTAAGTGGTAATTAAAATATGTAGGAAGCGTACGAAGCCGAAACTTCTCGTAAAACGTAGGCGCGAGCACTGTTACACCACTCATAAAATTCTTTATATTTTTACAGAGTAGTCAAGAATCAGAGATAAAAAGTACTGATCGCAAATAAGTAATTATTTTCAATAAGCTTTAATATTGGGTCGGGTCTTTGAAAGTCTTGTCAACAAAATATACACACCTATGTTTTATTTATTTATTACATATATGGGTGGGCGAGCTCACAGCCCACCTGTTGTTAAACGGAGCCCATAAACATCTAAAACGTAAATGCAGCCACCCACCTTGAGATAAAAGTTCTAAGCTACAATGGCTGCCCCACCCTTCAAACCGAAACGCATTACTGCTTCACGGTAGAAATAGGCAGGGTCAAGAGGTCCAGCAGTAATTACGCAAATTATAATTTTGTTGGTTTGATTTTTATTACAGGAGCTTATTTCTTCATCGTGGAAATCGATCATGAACATTTGTTGGATACGTATTTCATAAGAAAAATTGGTACCCGCCTGCGGGATTCGAACACCGGTGCATCGCTAAATACGAACGCACCGGACGTCTTTTCTTTTAGGCCACGACGAGTACACCCATGTATACACACCTATGTATAAGCCTTAAAACCAATAAATATACCTAGATTTAAAATCAGTTGTCAATTTTGATATATTTATATTTAGAATGAATGACAATTACACAAACATGCTAATAAGTTTTTTAACATCTCTTCTTCGATTTTTGTTTCAGTATAAAAATAAAGGATAACTGTATACATGACTAGCTTTGAAATTGTTTGATTTGTCTTTTTTGTCTGATAGATAATAAATTTTAGCATAGGTACTATTACTAAAGAAAAAAATTAAGAAATCTTACTTTTGATAGTACCTCTGTAGCTTGTCCTAATCTATACGATACGTTTTTAGGTGTGGGCATTATGATTGACTAATAAACATGTTTCCGATTTGCCTAATCTACTTTTATTATACCTCGTTACGTGCTCACGAGAAAAAGAACAACTTTTTATGTGAACACAAAAAAATATCAAAGGCACTTCAAAAGCCTACAGATTCATAAAACAATAAAACTCAAGGAAGAAAACCAAGAAATCCAACTACTATCCAATTTAAATATTTCCCTTACCTTGTGTTTTAATTTGAAAATTTATATTTAAGAAATAGCATTTAGTTGTTTTTCTTTAAAGATTATGAAGTATCTGGTTATATGAGATCTTATCTTATTTTCTACGAAGCTGTGCCTACATTTAGATAATAATTTGATACCAAATTATTTAGATATTTCCTTAAACAGTGTTAGTTTTTTTTTTTTTTCACGCTTGAAATATTGAGATTTAATTACTGTATAAATTTTGTTTTTAAATTTTAATTTAAAGTGCCTGCTGATTACGATTAACGAAAAAGGTGAACTAAAAAAAATGTTATGCGACTTAGAGTAGATTGTATAATGTCTTTATTGATTAGACAAGGGAACGAGCTAAAGGTTCTCCTGATACTAGGTGATTTCGTGTGCTAAATACATATTTTATTAGAAAAATTAGTAATTAAGGGCTTGAGCACAGGCGTAGTGCATATATACGAATACTATCTATATGGTACGGACGTCTTAACTTTACTAGTAAAGCTAAATATTTTATATAAACAGATATATTTGACCTTAAGCATCGTTGCCTATACTCAAATTCTGAGGCAAATGCTAATTAGCACATAAGGACAGCTATTTCAAAAAAATGTAAAATTTACAAAAGAATTTTTTTATATTACCGAATACATATTTTATATTAAGCTTTTAATTTAATACATTAATTATAATTGAGCTGTTGACCAGTTTTAGTTTCTTTTTTTTGGTAACAAAACAAGAACAGATAATTCAAAAACGCACGTGTAAAATAATACATAGTTTTACGAAGCAAACAATTTTAATAATGAAAATATTTTATTTCTTATCACACCTTTATATAATCGCTAAGTTTGTTAGGATAAGGATGAAGTACCACGTTATATGTATATATATTAGCATAAAAATAAAACGAAATCTTTATAAAGGAAAAGGATTTAGTACGTTCTCCAAGAACTTTAATATCCGTTTAAATCTTCGACGTTGCGATCCCACGGGATTACAGCGCTGCAGCTGTTAAAGCTTGTGCGAAACTAGTAGGTATAATTGAGTGCTTATACATTGATATGGCCGGAATATGCGGATTTATTTTAAACCGATTTGAAGATTACGTTTTCGACTCAGCCCTTAAGATTTTTATGAATGATGTACATGAAATATGTATGTACGGAGTTAAAAATTATTTAAATATTTAAGAAACCAATATTCGTCTGGAAAGAATATAAAAAAGTCATGAAAAACTAATCCGAAATTGCATAAGTCTCGACCACTCCGCTGTGACAGATCACGGCTTAAGAAAAGCGCATCAAGCGACACCAAGCAACACCTATCTACGCTACGTAGCCACGTCGACGACGGCACTAAATCAATACGAGCCATCACCTCCCCCACCCCCTCACTTCAAGCCGCTGCTTTCCCGCCGAAAGCAGCCACCACCCTTGAAAAGCTCGCGGGCTGAGCTCCTACTTCTGTTCGGCTTTTGTGGAGGTGTAGTTGGAACAAGACCTCTTGGGATTTGCTATTGAACGCTCCAATTGACAGTTCGAAATTCGCAATTGGCTTTTTTTAAATGGACAAGCGTACTCTATGCCTTCGCTTTGTTTGTAGGTATCTAATTATAGTTTATAATAAACTTAAATGAGGTATGAAATTTTATTCAGCGTCATAGTATTTTACTCATTAAAAAGGCGAAATATGATGAGCTTTTCCTGTTAATTGATTGATTAATTTGTAAATAATTCATATCACACAACATTGTTCATGATTAAATAAATACGGTAGCTTTACACAAAAATAAAATAAAAGTGGACAGCTCAGATATCTCATTGTATACAATACATTATTCAATACTCCATCAATTACAATTACAAAAGTTTTTGTTCTGTAATTAATTAATTGGCGAAAAACTCAAGATTGTTCGGTCGCGCTATAATTATCCGTAATGTTCGGTACTAAGCGACTGTATAAATCAAACATGCGACGCTATTGTTCGGTTCGCGTTAGATTGATAAGAATATTCCCAAGTGTGAACGAGACAGATAGTTATTCAATGCTTTCTGTTCATAAGTGATTGTATACGCGAAATTTTGAGAAGCAGTTGACTGATTGAGCGATCAGACACAACCTTTAAATGGTCAACTCATACGATTGTTTTAATAAGATTAATATTATTTCATAAAAATGAGCTTCAGCCGGTGAAATTCGTTGTGACAAATGTATGAAATATACTAATTAGTTTATATGTGTATTATAGGTAACTTGGTAGTCCTATGTAAAAACTTTTTTGGAAATGCCAATGGTAACAAAAAATTTAATTAGTCTGATTTAATGGCTTCGCAGACACAGAAGGAAAAGAACAAGTCTAAAAATGTCACTTAATTATGAAAACTATTAAATTGTCTTTGAAAGAACAAATTGATTTGAGCATGTGTTTTATCTGCGACTTGCGCGTGGTCTGTACTGGAAGACAATCAAAAAGTTTTCGCGTACTTTTACTAGTTCAGTTAGAAAGCGATTTTCGTTCGCATTTACATAACGTTTTAACCCTCTCAGCAACTCTTGTTTTGGAACATCCAATCCATTACCTCTACGCTTCATTCATTTTCTTAAAGTTTGGAATTTGTTTCTGTATTATTTACAACTTTACAAAAAGTATTTTTTTTTCTCATGTTATTCGAATTTGTTTTATGTGTTCTCGACTTTTTAAATTTCAAACCTTTTGTAAATATTTTTGAAGATCAAGTAAGTACCTGAAACAAAAATTCAAATTTCAGTTTAATAATGTTCATGTGTATGATAATTTAATGAAAATAATGCTCTTTTGTTTTAAGGTGGACGAAAGTTATATAGTAGTGTCTATACACTTGTTTGACTTCCTTTAATACAATAATTCTTTAATAGTGTTAATATTTCCAGAAAATCTGTCTATACGGCCCTTTACCATGTTCAGTCGCCAAATACAATATCGTGATTATTAGATAAAGCTGATAAAGATTCGGCTTTTAGCATTTATATATGGTGAAGCTAAAAAATTAGATTAGTTATAACATTACAGTAACACAGTATACGAAAAGCACTATTTCCAAATTCAATTCTTAAAAAGCCCGTTCACATTCCAGCGACAGGCAATAATGAAATAAGCGCACGACAAATATAATAAATCTCGTCGAGACACGAGGGAGGCGCGACTTCCTCTTTCGATATTTGAATTTAATTTAGGAATTCACATCGTTCCTTTTGTCAATAAGAACTGATTTTAAATGTGGACCGTTATACTATACTGCTTTACTTAAATTTATATATATTGACATAAATAAACAGTTACACATTCCGATTTATGCTACATTGAATAATTGAGCAACAAATAAGTTTACAATTAATCATAATTTCAATTTATTTTTCCAATACTTCAATTTTGATATCCAATCATTAAATATTTTTCAGTAATCAATCATAATGGCCGACATTGATGGAAAGAATCAAACCTTTAATTAACATGTCCGAAGATTTATGGTTTAAATTATCCCATCGTCTTAAACATAAGCTTATGTTCGGTACAGCCGACATAGTTGGCGAGCGGGGTCCAGGAGGCGATCGTGTTTCGCGTGTTTACATCCTGGATTATCTGTGAGGCTCTACTCACGGTCTAGAACGTTAAGCTGGGGGTACATCGAACGAAATTATCTTACCTAAATTGGTTTGTAATTAAAAATTAGTACAATTTTGGTTATTTAAATATTTTTATAAACACTTATGTGAAGAAAATTATACGTTATTGAGAAATAAGTTACGATATTTGAAAGTTTAGCTAAATAAAATTAATGCTTGATTTTTTTAAGCCTATACTGAATGTAATATGATATGTAATCATTTTCTTTACATGTATAATTAATTGGCTGTGCAAATTTTTATTCATTCTGAATTTTAATATGGTATTTGTGTATTTCGAATATTTTATTTTATGTCTATAAAAAAAAATCGACAAAGTTGTGTAAATAAAAACTATTCACAATTGTATTCAGTGCGCCTGCAACTTTCTTTTTAGTTTACGATTTTAATCACGTTCAGCTGTTGGTATCTGTATACATATCTCCGTACATAGCAAAATACCAGCAGAGCGAAGTTCTTAAATTCCCCGCGCCCAGATAGTCCAAATCGTGACTTACACTAGAGCAGGCATGTTATAATTACGTAAGATTACACGGCAGATTAGTGCACGGTAATGATAGGTCGTACCACTTGGAAAGCGTGGAAAAAAAAGATAGCGATAACAAAATTTTAATATGGAACTATAGTAATGCATACGACATTCAGTTTTATTTCATTGCTATACATAAATAAAAACAATATTGAAAAACAATTTGAATATGATCAATGCAGAATATGAAAATACATAGTTCAGAAGTTTTAATAGCAAAGATTGTTGTATTTCATCATAGGGAAATATTGTAGTCGAAATTATAATTACATAAATCTCACATTTAAAATGGCCCTGAAGTTGACACGAATGACGTTGGTAGGTGCGGCTGGAATGAAACTCGGCTGTGATGGGGTGACACACACACACTCTCGCATACACTGTTATTATTAGTTTTTTGTCCCCACTCTCCGCTCTCCCCGCTCCGGCAATACCGCCCGCGGTCCGCCATTCCTCGCATTAGAATCACTTTTTGTAAACTTTTTTGTCCAGACGAGATCGACTGCTCTTTTTTGTTGCCGCGTGATTGGCGAGATAACGAAAAATGCAATTTTTGTACTTACTAAAAATACGAATTCGTTAAACAAAAAAAACAAATACTTGTAAGACTTGAGCAATTAATTAAAATGTAAAATAATTATTCACCTCAGATTTTATCGTTCGCATCATAAATATAACAAGAGTCGTAAACTGGAGATGGATGTGAAGAGGAATCGCAGGTTATCGCCCCGAAGCGTCTCGCTTGCATAATTTATTATTTATTTACAACCCATTCGATTTTATGACCTGCCCATTCTACGTTCTGTAACACATTTTAAAAATCGAACAGCTGGTCGTGAGGCCACTGTCCACTCTACTTTTAGTAGACATTTGAATTTAATTAAGAACACATTTTTAAATACGATCGTTCGATTTATGAAAAATGCAAACGTTTGACGTTCGTTCACGGACGCGTTCATCCGTCGGATGAAAAAATCGTACTAAATTCTCGTATTGCTCTCGTGAGGTGTCAAATTGTGCGAAGACCTTGAAAGACGTTTTGTTTATAAACAAAGGACGTTATGCAAGTAGTCGTAAATGGTCGATCGTTGTGTTGAATCGCGTTTTATGGTCGTATTATGTGGACGGGGCGAGATAAAGCGGTTGTTTTCGGTCGTAAATAAAACTGCAACAGGTATGTGCCAACGGGACTCGACAATCACGTGCACTTTCACTTTAGCTTATTATCTTCGTGTATTGATCTTTTTCGATGCAGCTTTTCGGAACTGCTACTGGATTTTTTGAATTTTTGAATGTAGCGAATGTATGCTTGGGAATTTGCTAAGAAACGATTGACTTATGATTTATTGGAATCTTTTTTTTTCCTACCTATGCTGATAGCCTTGAGAGGCTATTTCAGCTTCACCCTAACGTGTATAGGTGAGCTCACGGGGCTCAAACCGGAGTGTTGCTAACACTGACCCTAGCAAGAGCAGTGCTTCGCAGGATCTACCACCGGATCGGAAATGCGACTCCCTGAGAAGATCCGGCGAGAAACTCAGTGGGCGACTATTGGAATCAAATATTAAAGTTGTAAGTTTCTATCTATACGTTGTTACGACCTAAAAAGTGTTGATCGCAGATAAATAAAAAAATCTTTTTCATATTATGTATCACATGTATTTTGGCTAGATACTTTACTCCAAAAACTTATTAGGTTTGAAGTATTTACTCCTAATAGGAAATTTGACACAAGGTGATTTTATTCTTGATTTATAGACGAGTCTATAATTTACTTAATTGTAAGGGATAATCGAAGCCAATTAATATCAGAGCTTGAATGTTGGAGTCCTTTGGAGATAAGTTTAAAGACTTAAATACATAACAGCTTTCTTAACTCTTAAGCCGCAAATACTGTTTTATGGCAGAAGTAGGTGGAGCGGTGGAACATATCCGGCGTTTCTTGAAAAATCATAATGTATGTAATACAAAACTAAATGTCCTATAAAAAGTATGATTCGTAATTTGCATCACCATTCCGGTTGTCTTATAGAGACCACGAGCTCTTAAATCTTCTACAAAATATTTGCATTATATGTTTACCAAAAAATATATTATAAAATTAAATTTCTCGGAATAACCCTAACAACACTATTTGGGTCGAATAGACCCACCTACGTAATAATTGAAGAGTTCGTATGAATAATATTTGGGCGTCGTCACGCGGGCCTACGAATCGATACGTAATTATAGAGTGAAAATCGTAACCCCTCATAAATATTGTATCCGTTGGTAGTGGGGGGCCGGAATAGCCCGTGGCTTGCTTTGTATCGGAGCAGTCTACCGTGCTAGTGTTAGAATTGAGAATATATGAACAATTTTTGTTGACTTAAAATGTCACGATTTATTTATATTCATAGAAGAAAACGAGGCCACTCAATTCTTTGAAAAGAGAGCTTAGACACCACGAAACTAATACAACAGCCCACCTACTTCGATTAAATACATAATGATATTTTGAGAACGTTATAATTTTTCTCGTAAGGTCTATACTAAAATTGAAAGTTAAAAATAAACGATAACATTGCGAGTAATTACTATCGATTAAAAACTCACTTCCAACAATGCAAGGACAAAAGCATAATTATAATTTCAAACAAAACGCTTCCTCGTTCCCAAAAAGTTCGTTACGTTATCTAGTTTTGATTCACGCGATGTTCGCGTGTCTAGATGCAATATAACGTACAGATTAAACGCAGTGCCAACTTCCACGATCGTATAAAAATTGGCCGTGAAATTTCAACTTTGATATGGATTTTAACGTTGATTAATTTAATATAGTTCGTTAGTGTATAAACTAACCTTTTCGTGATGTTAGCTGGTTTTCTGGGGGCTATCTTATAGTTGATGAGTAAAATTAGTCGATTATTATTACGTGAAGGTATTAATTGAAATTCGGCTATTCTTTAAGCCGTAATCTATAAATGATTTACAAATACCGAATTATGGTATCGGTCCCGAACCCAAAATCATAAGATCGTATCATTTACTTGCTTAAAATTGATACCCACCACAGGATCTTGAGCACTCAGCCTAATCATGGTATTACTTGACTCGAATATACCGCTGGTATTACCCGTTAAGCCACGAATGTTTCCTAAAACGTATGAATACGTAATGAGCCATTTTTGTACTTAAGCGTGTATATTTTCAACAAAACATTTTTATAAATGGCGAAGTCACCGACTATTTTTTTCGTGCGAAGCTGTACTTTCAGCATTGTATGTAAATACCTAATTAGCAATTTCATACCGAACTGATTGATATAAATGAAAGACGACGAAAGCAATTACCATTTTATCGCGCCCGCATATCGTGAAGGGTCAAAGCATTTAAGGCGCAATATTGTCCGATGTAACAAAAAACAAAGGCACTCCCGCGCTTAATCTATGAGGGTATTTAATAAACATCTGCTTGTAGGAATCCAACATGTCGCATCTGTTCTTCTGGCGTCGGATCAAAAGTCTTTTTTCAAAATTTTAAATACGCGAGAGACGATTCCAGCCTGTGGCGGCAGATGTTTGGCCTCCTTATAGCTTAGATACATCTCAATTAGAACCTTAAGATGGAACGGTAAATACGATTATCGAATACAGCTTAAACTTTTATTCGAATTCGGCCTCAAAAGTTTGATTATGATGTTCGAATTTCAAAGTTAGATGCAGTTTCGGGTCTGCGGCTTCGATCGGTAGAGATAACGGTAAATAGGGGTCATTAAAGTGACCCTTTCTTAGAATTGTATTTTAAAAAATGTTTTTTTTTTTCCTTTGACGGTTCCGTTTAGGTACTAACAAAATTATACCTAGCATAAGTTTGTAGCTGTAACAGTAGAATTAGGTAGCTTAAGAATATTTCGCTGTGCCCTTCTCCCGAACCAACAATGAAGCGCAATTTGGAAATAGAGCAGGGAGCCCCCAAGGGCTTTGACTAAGCTTCTTGCCCATAAATTCAGAATCGAGCACTTACATGCAGAAAAACAAAAAAAATACCAAACGTTATAATAAAACGGACTTTATCTCCGTGCGCGATGGTAAATTTTTGTTTAACGATTTTAAACGTTGACTACAAGTTTAGTGTCCGTTGAAAACAAGGGGAAGCGGATAAATGGAACGAACTCAATCAAATTGAACGTTTTTAAAATTGAACTTGCAAATTAAATAAATTGCCTAAAATATTTTTATTAAATTAATATGCTACGCTATGCTAAAAATGTAAAACAATGCACACGTAATTTGTTCGCCATTGATTTATGTTCATTTAAGTAATTATCTTACTCGGAAGAAAATGTAGTAACACCAGAATACAAAACACAAATTTAATACATCGATTATTGGTGAATTCATTAAAATCAATTCATTCTTTTTTTCGTATTTTATTACTGTTTTATATAAAATTTCTATCGATATTAGTTTATCGTGCCATTTACTGAAACAGAAATAGTTTACTCGGTATGTGCACAAAACGTATTTCCACAACAATGTACTAAATTAAACTATAAATTATCAGACATTTTAAATCAATAGGTGCTCGATAGGCGTGTCGTACATGTCTAAAGAAGACTTATTTCTTTGACCCTCAAATTCAGTAATTTAACTTTTCCCCTCCGGATAGCATTTCATTTACCTCTTCAACCGATACGCTGCGTGGGACGAACTAATCTGGAACTAAAATACCGCGGAGATTCTGTTGGTGTGATATTTTAACTTTGAAAACTGTTGATC
Organism: Bombyx mandarina; assembly: GCF_003987935.1. The sequence goes on along the minus strand of NW_021011489.1, from coordinate 927,591 downwards.
ATTTAGGCTTTTAGGTCATTTAAATCCTACGGAAGCTTAACACTGATGTGTGAAGTCATCACAATCACACAAGTCGTCATTAGTCGGCGTGACTTCTGAAAGTCACGTTCATTTTTGGAATGAGCTCCCCTCCACGGTGTTTTCCGAGCGCTATGACATGTCCTTCTTCAAACGAGGCTTGCGGGGAGTACTTAATGGTAGGCAGCGACTCGGCTCTGTCCCTGGCATTGCTGACGTCCATGAGCGACGGTGACCACTTACCATCAGGTGGGTCATATGCTCGTCTGCCTACAAAGGCAATAAAAAAGTCTCAACAATTAATGATGACCTGATCCGGTGATCATAGTTCTGACTTCTTCCTGAGCGTGACTCATCAAGCCACCCTCCTAGGACCTGGAGTCTGAGGCACTTGTTGTCGACTGTGGCGATGCTACTCACTCTACGATACAAATACTGGTAGTCGCAGGGCATTGTCGTTAATTTGCGTAGACTGGCCCTTCCTATTTTTGGGGAAATTTGATGCCACGTAACCAGGTTGGAAGACCATCAACAAGGTCATCTATACTAATATTATAAAGAGGAAATATTTGTTTGTTTGTTTGTATTGAATAGGCTCCGAAACTACTGAACCGATTTGAAAAATTCTTTCACTTTTTGGAAGCTACACTATTCCTAAGTGACATCGGCTATAATATTTTTTGAAAAAATTGGGGAACCTTACTAAAACTACAATAATACAATAAAACAAGGTGAAAAAAAATTACCTGAAATATTCTTATATCGCGTGCCCTGCGAAAACTATTGATGATAAAATAAAATAATGTACTACGACTTTGTAGAAACATTATTATTTACAAAAAGTGTCACAACAGCATATTATGTCTAACTATTATGGTTATGTCGCAATAAGTGTACTTTTATTTAAAAAAATAAAACAACGTCGTTGAAATTTTTGTTAAAGACCCAAGCGCAGCCGGAGCGGGCTGCTAGTTGTTGAATATAAACAGACAGCTCCGTTTGAAGTAAGTGCGTATTGGTTCCTGTGTACATTACATTAATGCCATCGGACACCAAGAAACGCAATGTCGATATAATTTGTTCTTTCTAAGTCATAATTTGCCATCAACAAATAAGTAAACTAATTGCTAGCTAAATCGTTAATCATGAATATTCGGTCTAGAATAGTCTAAATCGTGAATAGTATACGCTATGTAAGTATCGATACTGTGATCTTTCGTATGACACGTTAATTCGACACTCTTGGACCATAGAATACTTAAAAAAATTCAGATTAAAGTTTTTTTGTACATTTAAACATTTATCATTAATTATTTATTTTATCAATTTTGAATTTGATAAAATTATTACATGTTTTGCGTCGTCCCTAACAAATCCAATTTAAAATCTAAACCAATATTACAGTTAATAAGTCTAACAATAAGCATCTAAATATGTAAAATTTCATCGGAATCAAGATACTTTTCTTCGTGTGACTTACATATATAGATATATGAATAAACATAGAAAAAGTATGCTTACGGTCAGACGCACTAAACCCCAACTCTTAATTTTGTTATTGAAAATCTTGAATATATAGATACATTTCTATTATAGCTTTTTGTAATAATTGCATTTTTTCCTTTCAGAACCGGAGACTGGAAACCAATTTTACTACTTGATTCATGTCGTGATCGACTATGACTTTAAGATCAGCAAGATGAAGAAGAACGGCGTTGGTTACAATCTATCTAATAGAACTAACAGAAGAATTCCAATTCTCAAGGTCCCTTTTACAATAACCAATATCAAATACCATTACTGAAAGCAACTGGTTGGATGGGATTGAATAAGAAAGGGAAAAATGACTTCGTTGTTGGGTTCTACGCGAGAGGGCTGCATACAATATGGGATAGGGATGTACTGATGATCATGTAATAAAAATAATATAGAAAGTTACTGGAATAAATACTATTTTATGAATGAAATGAACATTTAAGATTAAATTGTAAAACTGTTAATTAAAAATGTTTATTGATGCCTTAATTGGTCGATGAATTAATACTAGAGGTCCCGCAGTAGTCGAAATTCGACTATAATTAATTGGAATTGTAAATTTGTACACTATTAAGATTGTATAAAAAATATTATCAAAGACAAACAATATTCTATTCTCAATTTGACAACAGACGTTAAGAACAAAAGTTTGACAGTAAATAGTGTGCATGCATGTGTGCGTCAAATACATGGTATGTAGTGTGTGTAATGTTTTCTTTATTGATTTAATGTATCTTTTATGCATTATTTAAAAAAAATATTAGCATTGTGCACTTCTTCTCTATATTCTCTATAAGTGTGGAAAATGTCATACTCCTCCGTCCGCGCAATTTTCGTAAAAAGGGATACAAAGTTTTCGCTTCACGTATTAATATATAGATATGCAATAATAGTACACCGTAGTGATGTTTATTGTGATTTTGTTGAAAAACTTAGTACTTACGAATACGGAAAATCTACCTAGCGGTAGACTTTACAATGCGTTATGACTTGTAGCCAACAGTTCGTAATAGCAACTGCGTTGGAATAACAACCACCTACATGATACAAAACTTCGGTACCAATTGGATAAGAGCTCACACCATATCCTGCATACACTAATAAAATTTCTTTTTTTTAGTTTACGACTCCTAGGAACTCTCTGTTCCGATAATTCCCTCCATTGATTCGTAACGCCTCCCGCGCCACGGTACAATGCTCGCGAGTGAGTCCCGACATTTGCTATTGTTGTTCACTATGCTAAACTTTCCTCATCTATGTAGGTATGTGTTTTACAAATAAGTGAAGCTACATTTAAGTTATATTTAATAGATAAATGGAGATTTTAACATTGTTACAGAATGTTGTTAAATTGTGCCAAGAAAAAAAATGGTGGAAGAAGAATTTCTCAACTTGAATTGTTAAGTATTCACTGTCAATAATGACGGAAAAGCTCGGAATTCTGGATGTCCAGATATTAGCAGTTGGCCTTAGCTCATAGATAACATAACATAAATGCCACTGCCTATCTTGAAGCTTTAAATCAAATTCTTATTTACTTCATTATAACAGCTTTCTTTCAATTTAAAATGGGAGTAATTAGTAATATCTTTCAGTTATAAGTGGTCATATTTACTAGAGAGTGTTAAGCTTTGTAAGCATATTTAGTTTTTGTTATAAACATATAAATGGTATACTAATATTTATTGGTGTGATAAAAACAACTGGAAGAAGTTTTCGGCTGAGTTGAAAAGCACCAAGGCATTTCTTTCGGTAAGTTCCTTGAAAGGCTACTAAATGACTCACTGAGGAATGAACAGCGATGTTCTCTAAGTAACATAATATCAACATACTACGTATTATGGTTGGTATGGCTGGGCAATACCATAGGCATATTTTTTTTTTTTATTGCTTTGATGGGTGGACGAGCTCACAGCCCACCTGATATTAAGTGGTTACTGGAGCCCATAGACATCTACGACGTAAATGCACTACCCACCTTGAGATATAAGTTCTAAGGTTTCAGTATAGTTACAACGGCTGCCCCACCCTTCAAACCGAAACGCATTACTGCTTCACGGCAGAAATAGGCGGGGCGGTGGTACCTACCCGTGCGAACTCACAAAAGGTCCTACCACCAGTAAGTATTTCTGTAACGATGCAATTTTGAAAACAATAGTCCTCATTTTTTCTTTAGAGTGTCGGCATTCACGTTGCTATGTCCTTGGGCCATAGATTGGCTTGAGCTAATTTCCTCTTTACGCAATAAATAAAATAAAAATCTAAGTAAAAGAAAACTTAAAATAAGAGTACTTTATGACCTTCGTAACAAACGGCTTTCGGTTAGGGTGACCATCGAAGGAGTACATACATCGTTAGTGGACTATAGAGCCGAGTGTGTGCCTGTCGAAAATAAACAATTATTTCCTTTGCTCCCTGCAGCCGCGAGCACGGTTGCGAAAGAGAAACGGTGGGGTGTCTTCAACGGAGAACTACAGTGTCGTAAGTCTAATTTTTCACTTTATTTAAAGATTTTAAGTTGTTATTGTGATCGCTTCGTTGCTCTTGTTGTTAAATCATAGATGTGGTTAATGAATTATTTTAGGGGGCAGCCATTCAGCTGATCAGCTACCTTTATTGTTTCGGTAATGTAATTAGAGGTTATGTAATTTTTGAAAACGCATCGGCTGTTATGGATATGAAAGCAAGAAATAATTTATTAAAAAAGTATGATGGTTTGATCGATTAATATATTTCTTCAATGCTGTCGATTATTTTAGGGAAGGGTCAATAACCACTCTAACACCCTCTTAATAACTTCCATGTTGTTAGTATACCATGGCTTCGAATTTTGGTTGGCTTCAATATATTATATTTGTGAAAGACATTTAACATTGTCAATTTAGATTTACCAGTAAATCGCATGTTTTTGTTGTTGTAAAGAGTGTGACGAAAACATTCGATCTTTGATCTAAGCTGGTTCTAACTGAGTGGGATATTCAGTGCAGTAGCATCATCAACATAGACCCCGAATAGCCTGCTGACCGAGAGGGATGATCTTCGTGTCTGCCCGCAACTAGCAGTCCGCGGCCTGTGTGGCGGCATTGATTGCACTTTACACAATTTCCCTGTTTTTTTATGATCTGTCTCGATTTGAGGCTTGATACTCAACCCTTATTTATTAACACCACTTAACTTGAGTAATAAATTACTAATCATCATGATTATCAACACTTACAGATATCCACTACTGAACGCAGATCTCCCCGATAGCTTACATAGTATTTACTCTATGAATTACTTATAGTAAAATCATTTTGAATATTAATCTAAGATGTTTGATTAAAAAGCAGCAAAGAAACGGACGTATTAGCATAATTTAGAAATTAGTCCGAAAATAAAAGCTACCTCGTTTAAGCATATACATATGTAAAATATATTAAATTGAAATAACATTAAAGACTAAACTAACATGAAAGAGAAACAGTAGATGTAACTGAAAAAGAAAAAAAAACTTGAAAACAATGTGGAAGAAAATCAGTTACAGCTCTATCATTCTTGAACGTGGTCGGGCATCGAACGAATCTGATCACTGACCCATGAAGCAAACAGAAAGGAAATTTTCTTCCACCAAAGAAAATACGACAATATAAATAACTCCATCGGACCCTACCTCTACTACTACGTCACCCTATGACAAAAGAGTTATCGGTGCGTTGAAAACAAAAATGGCGAGGTGATTTATATAGAATGGTACAACAGTATTAGCCGTGTGTGATTCGGAAATTTGAACTCGGGGTGAAAATAAGGATAGGCTTTGTTAGCCAGCCGTGAAAGCTTTTCATTATTCGTATCAGAATGAATCAACTATACGTGAACTAGGAGCGACTTGCGGTCCTGTCCGTATAAATTTTCCTTGAAATTATATTCATTTATTAGAAACTTTTATTTGGAAGCTGTTGTTTGTAGTTGCATGTTCTGCTGTAAAGCAATCAATTCCGATTTAAATGGTGTGAAGGCCAACACAAATGAGACCTTCACGCGTATATCTGTGTAACTATTTCAAAGTGACCATTTAACACTAGGTAACTTCTTGGATAAACTCCTGTTCAGTCTTGAGAAATAAAATTCAGAAAAATGTTATTGTATGCCTTGGTACACAGAAAGTTTAATCAAAATCGGTGAAGGTTGTCTTTGGGTTATTGCTTTGGCAAATAAAGGAAATCATCATGAGACAATATTGAACTGGCAAAGATTTTTTATTTACTATTCAGATCTTTACAGTAAAATATTCAAACAATATCTACAACAGTATCAATGAGCAGTAAAATTATCTAATAGTTATAAAAGGCATAGTGCCTACGTACAAGATGGTGAAAAACTTTTCCAATTTCTTTACTGAAATTGTGAATTATATCAAGTGAGACGTAGAGAGAAATCTGTTTACGCCAAAAACAATTCTCGAAGCCGAGCTAATGAGAACAGACACTGATTTACAACATCTATCCACAAACAGAGGATAAGATGCTTTTAGTAAACGTCATAATCTCGTAAGTATTTTTTGAGTTATAGTTCTAGTTTCCGTTAGGTCTCATAGTCTAATTACATTGGATAAATGAATTTCGGCAAGGAGTTTTGGATTTAAATTATTATACAGACTGAAAAAATGTTCAATAAAATACATGTTGTCAATAATCGGACACCAATCACAAAGCTATTTGGCTCAAACTAGGATTTCCTATACTATACGACCCAGAGACTAAAGTGCATACTTACGTACGTTTCAATTGGAATATATACATTTAAGATATTAAATATCCTATCCAGGGGAAAGAAACATGTTCATCATTGTTTCATTATTAAGTATCATTATTGTCCATTTAAATTTGGATATATGTAGTATTATTCGGTGTTCGGTTGCCGGTAAGTAAAACGTCATCGTCTTTCTCTTGAGCAATGTATTATTATTATTATTGCATTATCTAACTCCTCCAGCCGTTGGATGTTCCGAAAAAAAAAACAATCTGAAAACTCAGAAAAAACATAACTTTTATAGATTACCTGACTGCTATTTTCCGTAACATAAGTGCTTTACCTGTTTTACATTTTTGAGAAACTTTAGAAATTTGAAGATAACACCGAAGATAGGCAGCGGCTTGGCTCTGCCCCTGGCATTGCTGAAGTCTATGGGAAACGGTAACCACTCACCATCAGGTGGGCCATATGCTCGTCTGCCTACAAGGGCAATAAAAAAAAAACATGAGTGTATATCCTTTAAGCGTGTCTATGTCATTCATTATCTCTACTAAGAATACGTTACAGTACCATCAACGTACGACAGGTGCCGGTTTAGTGTTTTGAAGAATACCGCCTTTTTCACATAAGTAATTCACAAAAGCTCGCTCCTGTGTAGTGTCCGACAGCAAAAATAAATGTACCTAATTTTTAATATAATATTTTCTTATGCAGGCCGATGATCTTGGGAATAAAAACACGCATCACAATTTATTTATTTATAAGAGATATCTTATGATGTAAATACAAGGTGAGTGGGCTACCAACCGCAACACTCTCGAACGCAATCCACTTTGTAAGCACGTGTATTTAATTCCGAAAGTTTGGCTAGACGGTATGGAAACTCGAGTTGAGCCTCAGAGAGATTTTGATTGAGATTTTGATTTTGTTAAATTCTTAAGTAGTTACTAAGGTAGGGTAGGCTTGATACTAGATAAAATCTTCTTCTTCTTTAACATTGAGCTACTCAATATTGAAATTAGGGATTTTACATGTATTTCCATTTCATACGATCTTCGGTTATACGCATTTAGCTCCACACTCATAGCTCCGACCAAATCACATCCGCTAGCTACCACTATACTGCGGTGATATGTATTATAATAACATTACAATTTAACAATTCTGCCTTCTATGAAGAATAGGATAACCCCTATATAATTAAGATTTAATCTTGTGCTTCCATCATGGGGATGAGAGTCGGCTGTATTGAAGTTGTCTGATAATAATAAAAATTATCGTGATTCGTGAATAGGCTTAAGGATAGTTTAAGAGTAAGCAGTTGATAAGTAAGGATATAGTAAGTGATTGGACATTGCTATTTAAGAGCAAAAATGTCAGGGGTACTCGAAAAGCCGCTATTTACCAATAGGGATAAGTAAAACTTATTTGAAAGACATGTACTTGAACTCAGGAAACATAATTAAGACGAGTTTATTCTAAAACTAGATAGTACTTGATAAAAATGATGCTCTGCAACACACTGTAGCACTTTGATCACAATAATCTAAATCCAAATGAAATACTAAAATAGGAAAGGAGCAAGGTAAACAATTCGCTCAGTTGAACCCAACCCTTCGAAGAGTCAGCCCACTCAACGCTCCATTACATTGAAATTCAGCGTACATTCTGAAGCCTTTGAAAAAAAAAAGCGAAAACGTACAACGAACATAAATCCGTATTCGACGAAAGCGAAGATTAGAACCTAGCAAGTGAAGCCAAAACTCGATATTGGGTGAATAATCGTCGCCACTACCGGCGCGGTGCCGGCCGGATGTGCCAGATTTATACCCGCCGTACCCGGTCATACCCGGGTGTACCGGCCTGTGAAGCAGTACAGGGACACGACGAAATTGTATTCAACAATTTTGACATAATTGAAAACATAATTATACCAAGGCCGTTTTGTTGTAATTGTTTTCTCGCACACCTGGATTTTAAATTCAATTTTACTTTTAAAAAATATTTTTTGGGATAATTGGTTTTGAATTTAACTTCATAATCGTACTAATAATTAAAATTTGAATAATAACGAGTCAAATAATATTACGTGGTAAGACCTCTTGTGAGTCCGTACGGCTCGGTACCACCACCCCGCCTATCTCTGCCGTGAAGCAGTAATGCGTTTCGGTTTAAAGGATGGGGCAGCCGTTGTAACTATACTGAGACCTTAGACCTTCTATCTCAAGGTGGGTGGTTTACGTGGTAGATGTCTATGGGCCCCAATAGCCACTTAACACCAGGTGGGCTGTGACCTTGTCCACCCATCTAAGCAATAAAAGAAGGTATTGTTTGTTAGTCTTGAATCAACGGAGCAGCAGAGTATGGACATGGGCATGTAGAGGATGATTATAATGCCTATTACTTCCATGAAGCAGCAAGTAATGTTTAAAAACTGGGATAGCCGTAATACAACACATTACAGGCTTCGAGCTTACGGATGCATTCTCGTTGTGATAGATGTTCTTATAACCATTAAATTGGTACTAGATGGGCTTTGAGTTACCCCAACTCAAATAGGACAAGAAAAAAGTTACTAAAACAATTCTAATTTCGAATCAATTTTTTTCTATAAACTACTCATTTAGAAATCGGTATCATATCTTAGTTCGAGCTGTCGTCAGTTTAACGCTCTTCATAGAGCTCCCGATGTGTCCGTGCGCCTTGAGGGACGCGATTTATGGCGTGGAAACGTCATAGGACCCAATGTTTCCGAATAAATCACCAATGTTTGGCTTATACATGAACGTCTAAATATCTTCGATGCACGCTGCGTTCGTGTGCGGTATGCGGACATTAATCGTAAACCACATAGTTTTATTTTTAGTACTTCACAAACATAGATTCTATTGCTCCGAATTTTATAATTATTTTTAATTGTTATTTAGTATTTTACTATTGCTATTGGGCATCATTGTGGTATCGTACCTTTTTGCTCAAGATTAGCGGGATATTGGACACACTACGTGGGGTCGTCTAATGTATAGGTTTACTCATCAAATGCAATAATTATTTTTTTTTAATCAAACATTCTTTTTTTAATATAAAATATTTCTCGGATTCAGATATGATTATAAGATAGGTTAAGATTGCTCACCTTAGTCCAATAGCTTTATACCCATATATTTTTTCTTTTCTGAAGTTCTAAAAGTTTTAATGTATGAATAATAAAATATAAAATAAATATATACAGAGAACAAGATTTTCCCACTGTTCACACGTAGTAGTCACCTTATTTAGTTACATAGCCCTCAAAAATATTCCCATCCGCACTTGCTAATCCTACGCCTGCTGTTTTGTAAAGAAAGTTACAACCTAAGGACTAATAACCTTATAAAAACATTTTTACCGACGAGACCAAACTAAAACGCCTCCGACATTACATACCGCCGATTAATACAAACGTTCTTTAAAACTACGTTATCTTTATACATCTCGAATGTTTTAGAGCTGGTTATTTATATAAAAATATATAGTTTGGTCGATCCGCATTTTGAATTATATCCTTAGTGCAAATTGTAGAGCATCCTTCCGATGCAAGTCCCTTGGGTTAAGATAGATAAAGCTTACATTCTCGGCACTAAGAGCGTTACACTGTCTACGTAGACAATTGGCTTACCATCGAAATAGAATGTCGGGATCATTGTTATCATTCTGAATTGTTATTATGCTTGAAAAATAAATTTAATGATTAATTAAAAAAAAAAAAACGTATTACGAGAAGAGACATTTTGATGTTATATTACAAAGCAATCGCTTGAATGCGAAAAATATCTGAAAAATCAAATTTGTATTTTTTTTTGTAATATAAATTGAATCTTTGATTCGTTACAGATATTATGACAAAAGGCGAATTTCTAGATCAATACAAAAACGAAAGTCGCTTTATGATAACAGGTAACTCAAAAACAATTGGTTGGACTTTGGAAAGCAAAATTCTTGAATTAGGTCGTCTCCCGTGGACCAAGGTAAAATTTATGACTTCTATTGTCGACCGAAACGTTTGTGCAATAGAAATAAAAACAATAATATACAGTGGCACAGGTTGCCAATCTGTATGAAGATTTCTCTTTCTTTTGTACTCACAAGGAAGAATGGTACAGTTTGTAAACTTGTCCTTTGTAATTGTAACGCTCGATTTCTGTAATGAAGGTAACGTATAGTTTAGATCGTATGCAGTAGCTAATAAAAGACGAAGCTTTGTCCGAGATTCAGTGGAATATAAAATAACTAGCGACCCGCCCTCGCTTCGCTTCGGAAACTGTAATTGAAAACAACTTGTGTATTTATTTATTATAAAAAAAAGAACACAATATTCCTAACCTAAAAGTACATGTTATTATCCGCAACATGCTTCGTCAGATTACAGAAATAAAGTTATCAGCAACATGCTTCGTCAAAAAGTACATTACCTACTTTCAGCTGCAAGCAACGTCATAAGTAACATAAAGGTCCACGCTAACAGCAATGCGCGCGTAGGCATCGGCTAGTCAAACACGCGTAAGACATAACTGTAATTTATTATTGATTTCTCCACTATTTAATGGATATTATTATAAATATAAACCTTCCTCTTCAATCACTCTATCTATTAAAAAAAACGCATCAAAATCCGTTGCGTAGTTTTAAAGATTGAAGCATACATAGGGACAGACAGATATAGGGACAGAGAAAGTGACTTTGTTTTATACTATGTAGTTATTTGGTTCGAAAAGAAATTGCCGTCTAAGTAATTTTGAAGACGTATTGAACGTTTAATTGAAAATTTTCAATACTTCCATTTTTCTCTACATGGCGTTGGCTGTGCGGTGGCTTTTTTTTCTTTTTTTTCCTACCTATGCTTGATAGCCTTGAGAGGTTATATCAGGGTTATCCTAGCGTGTAGATGAGTTCTCGGGGCTCCAGCCGGAGTTGTTGAGCACTGGCCCTAGCAAAAGCAGTGCTTCGCAGAATGACCCACCGGATCGGAAATGCGACCCACTCAGAAGATCCGGCGAGAAACTCTGTGGCCTGTGTAATTTACTCGCCGAGCCCTTCGTCGCAAGCGATGGGTTACGGTGCGGTGGCTTAGAAGAGCATCATCCAATTTCATACCGTGGTTGTCATAAAAAGCAACTATAGCACTCACCAGAGAATTGTCAGTAATCTTCACCAAGTATCATGCTAGCGCACTGCAATCGTTTATTGTTATTTCCTGATTGTAATAGTAATAGGAGGCGTTAGGCGCTGTGCTTATTTCTGCCGCGAATTATTCAACGGTCTCGACTACACCTTGACGACTACACATGCAATGCTGAAATATGAATAAAGACTACTTTTACCGATATATGTATAAGATTATCTATTATCTTTCTTCTTAAAACAAAACGCTATGTGATTCATCTAAAACAGAGTTTTATTTATTAAATACAGTTAAACTTTTACTTAACAAATATCAACTAATGAAATAACTATGTACTAACCTAAAACAGAGAATCGACAATTAAATGTTCATGCTTTACTGTTCTTATATTCAAATTTGAATCGTCCTTTTTACTTTTATAATTAAGCTAATTCACAAGGAGTTTTNCTATGTGATTCATCTAAAACAGAGTTTTATTTATTAAATACAGTTAAACTTTTACTTAACAAATATCAACTAATGAAATAACTATGTACTAACCTAAAACAGAGAATCGACAATTAAATGTTCATGCTTTACTGTTCTTATATTCAAATTTGAATCGTCCTTTTTACTTTTATAATTAAGCTAATTCACAAGGAGTTTTATTAAAAATGCTTGAATGTTTTTCTGATACCTACCTACATATCCAAATATTAATGGTTCTGTCAACGTCAACGTCAACACAAAGCTTACATATGACTGACCATAGCAGCTAACTCGGGCACGACATGTGCGTGCTACGTTGCAAAGAAAGAACTAAACAGCTTATAAGATGGCGAAACGAAATAAACCCTAAGCCCATATTAAACTAGGGTTGTTGCTGACAGGGACTAATGGACACAGTCGTAGGAAACCTGTGTCACACCTATCATTTAATTAATAAACCCAATAGCTGTAAGCACTTTTATATGTATCGTGTACCCCATGTTCGATATGCTACGTTCCACTAAAATAGAATACCCAGTATTCAACATCGGATTGTAGTTCATTAACCTACTGATCTTAATCGATTAGTCAAACTAATAATGTCATGAAGAGGTATGCAATATAATACCAAAATACATGTTAATTCATGTAAATATACAATTTAGAATCCAATAATTAGATTTGTATGTTACTATAATATTGGTTTCAAATTCTTTCCTTGAGAAAATCCAACTCTGACTAAATTTTTAGATAGCGACATCTATTCGGGAACCAACACAACATTTTACGAGGCAGCTAACTAAATTCGTAAGGTTCGTGGACAAAGAATCGTTTCAACCCTCCGAAAATAGCCCCTAACAGCGCCCTCATGGTAAACTTTCCACCCCTGTGTGCAACGCCATCTCGTGGGTAACATCTGAACTTTCATGAAAGCTCGAAGTTCCACGGCTCTCCGCTGCGGCAGCACAGTCACCCGAGCTTTTGAATGAAATGAATCTATCAGTGTAAAATGAACTTTAAAGCGTTGGCCAAAGCTGTTTATTGTAATGACAAGTTATAAACATAGTATGCAAATTAGGGCACCATTTAATGGTAATTTATTTTAAACGACGGTTTTACTGCGATGCATCCGCATTGAAAGCTGTAGGTCTGAGGGACCCTGACCTTACACCGCGCCAATTTATAGACCTGGAGCCGTCATATGGTTTTACGTAATGTGTTTGTTGCGTGATAGGGGCATCGGCCACAGGACTTTCACCTTTCAGTTTAGAAAGTTAATTTGTGAGACGCTTACAAATACATCTGATACCAACATAGGTGTAAGGTTACAAATCTTCTAATGAATCTTCTGCTCAATAAGTTATTATTACATTCGCATGTTTTTAGAATTAAGCTTTTTGTTGAACACTATTTTATTGGTTTATAAACTAGATTTATTTTTTATTTACTTGAGTCATTTAGTTACCAAGAGTGATGCTTTGTTGAGAATGCTCAAATAAAAAATGTTTTTGCAATTTTTATTATTTTATAAGTAAATATGATACTTTTTTGAGTAAATATGATGCCATATAAAAATAATTTAAAAAAAGCGGCGGCAATAAAATATTGTTCCTTAATTTAAAGCTCGAAGTTCGTTGGCAGATTGAGACGCCTTATCAGCACTCTGACCAGCGGAGTCATACAGCAGACCGCATGAAAAATAAAAAGTATTTACTTATAAACTGATTTACGATGACAACTACTCACGCCCATAGCATTGCGATGGAATGATAATAAAATATGTTTTAAAAATTAAATTTATTTATGCACTTACATCGCGTGTTTTATTAATTTAATCAGATTTTGAAATTAATAACTTTGAAGTATCTAATTACAGGAGCATTTAAGTTAAAATCTTATTACCTAGCCAATAGACAACCCATTAAAAAAAATTTTTTGTCACTTATGTGACAGTTCAGCTATGTATGTATTATACATATGTGCAAATTATTTTACTGTCCCAGGACAGCAGATGAGCTCACGGTCCATTCGATGGATTTCAAACACCATGGACGACTAACGTAAATTTCATTAACCCAAATTACATTATTGTTTAACGAATGTCTCACCTTTAAAACTATAAAACAATCATCACTACATAGTATAAAACAAAGTCGCTTTCTCTGTCCCTATACCTCTATGTATGCTTGAATCTTTAAAACTACGCAACTGATTTTGATGCGGTTTTTTTAATAGATAGAGTGATTGAAGAGGAAGGTTTATGTGTATAATAACATCCATTAAATAGTGGAGAAATCAATAATAAATTACAGTTTCCGAAGCGAAGCGAGGGCGGGTCGCTAGTATAACATAAGTACTTCACGATAGAAATATGCAGAATTATTTCGCCTATCCCCGACAACTCCTCCCGCATAAGATGGCACATTAAATTTTTCCTTCCTAATTAATCCTCGTTTAAGAAACAATATAAATGTTTTAACAAATAATGTTATTGCTACGAAACGGAAGAACTGAATCGGCAAGCCAGTGAAAATTTTCAATTGGCTAATATCCATCGTGCAAGAGTTTTTCTTCCACCTATTACATAATTAATTATTGACTATATTTTGTCATATCCGTTCAAAGTTATATCGTTGTAAAAAAACTTTTACAAAAGACATTACATAACTGTAAAACTTTACATTAAATCGTTAATTTGTCAGTGAGCAGACATTGGAGAATGCGACTTTAATTGGGAAGATAAGAGACGGATAAATTTACCCGTTACAATATTGAACCACACTAATGAGTATGCTATTTGACAGCGTAATACAGTCATTTTATATCTAGCATCAGTACCGTCACGTAAAAAAAATAAAATTTAAAATCCTAAAAAGTTCTAAAATCATTTCCTTTGTTTGAGTTTGAATAAATCCGCTCGAGTCGGCCTATATTTATTACCATAAATTGATGAACAAGAAATGGCGTGCATACATCGGCGACGTATACCTAATATACTATCTCCCACTAACAATCTAAAGTTGTAAAAATACTAATAAATCTTTACATTGTATAAAAGACTAGTAAAAAGTAACTTAATGAAACAAGATAAAGTTTAATTGTAACGTACAATAGATAAGAGGTATAAGCTAAGCGTTGAAAGATTGAACATTGAATCGCTTAGTTTTTAGACGAAATAACAAGACGCCTCTACGGAACAAAGAGTTTGGTATCGGTAAAGAAAACGAACAATAGTGGTGTGAATGTTACACTTCGATATTACAATAATGGTATCGATTATAATTTGCGTGAGATGCGGCTCGCGATAAAGGCTGGAGGCGACACGTAAGCGACAGCGGTTCGCAATCGGCGTTGCGATCAACTCTCGCGCACTCCGCACAATGCTATCGTGGCGCTGCGATCGCGGACAAGACCTCTCGCGCCATTATGAATCGAGCCCTTGATGTGTACGCACCTATTTTATGGTAGAGTGATTAGCGATTTGTTTAACTACAAACAAGAGAATTGGACATGAATTAGTTTGGAAAGTCATAAATTACATTGCCCAAAAATAACGAATGTTCACCGACTTTACGACTCTCATTAAATGAGTTATTTATATTTTATAGATTCAATAAAAAACAGCGAAGTTAGGTTACAAGTCGTAAAAATGCTTACAATAAAATATTAGCTCTTACTAAATCAGAAAACAATAATTTTTTAGTCTTATTTTATTGTTACTAAAATGAACTGAGAACTGTAATTAGGTAAAAAAAGTCAGAATTGATTTTTTATTACCAATAAAACAAACATAAATGTTTTTTTCATAAAGTTGAAGTATATATCAAAACAGTGAATTTATATATTATATAAGGAAATATATACATACTATATAGTAGCACAGCGTATTTTATAAAATTCATAATTCGAAGACTAAAAAACAATGAGTTTGAACTTATGTAAATATGTTGAAAGTAATGAGCAATCGGAGTTTTATTTAAAGCTAAATTCTATCAACCACGAAAAGTTACTTTGCTTTACAGATTCAGACTATAATGAAATGATTTCAAAATTAGAGGCCACGCTCAAACTTTTCAAACACGCTTTATAATGTTTATAGGATTATTCGGTTCTATTACTGGTAGTAGAACCTCTTTGAGTCCACGCGGGTGGGTACCACCACCCTGCCCATTTCTGCCGTGAAGCAGTAATGCGTTTCGCTTTGAAGGGTGGGGCAGCCGTTGTAACTATACTTGAGACCTTAGAACTTATATCTCAAGGTGGGTGGCGCATTTACGTTGTAGATGTCTATGGGCTCCAGTAACCACTTAACACCAGGTGGGCTGTGAGCTCGTCCACTAATCTAGCTATAAAAAAAAAAGTTGATTTCTTCTTCATAAATTTACTAACAAAAGTTCATTGACAAAAAAATATTTGTTATCAATTTAATATAATACAAATCGAAATGCTCACGCAAGGTAAATATTACGGTATGTTGCTCATTGTAGCGGTCATGTTTTCCGATTTGAAGAATTAGACAGACTTATCGGAATACAATTGAATGTTTTCAGTATCAACATCAACGACGTCCATGGGCATCAACAATGCCAGGGGCATAGCTGAATCATTATCTACAACTACTCTACTCTTTTCAAACTTTGTTTGAAGAAGGACATCGTAACCTCTTGATATGAGGTAGGCTAAGAAGTTACTTGAAAAAAAATAAAAAATTATTCAAGCCATAAGAGGAAGTAAAAAGTACAAACTATTGAGTGACCTTTTCGAAGCGGAAAATAATTTTTCAAAGCAAACATTAAGTTACCGAGTAACCTTTTATTTTCATTAGAATATTTTATTGAAATACTGCAGTAATTTGTTATTAATTTAAATATCTCATGCTACATGTATTTACATGTAATATTTACTCGACACAACAATAATTGTGACAGCCCCTTAATATAAAAACAAGTCAAACGGTTACCAGCAATACGTAATCAATTACGGCGATTTAAGTACTTGCTTCTAAATAACCTAGGGGTAATATCACGATAATATGTTTGAGCATTTAATTTCACACTCATAGTTTTTTTTTTTTAATTAAAACTTTTAAAATCTACCTTCTTACTACGAAAGTAGAGTGTCTTATGACAATTAGCTATGTCAGTACAACGACAAATAAGAAGTATGGGTAGTTAAAAACATTTGGCTTTCTTGATTAACGTGGTGTAGCTACAAATATCTTGAGCCGAGCCTCCTACGAGGTCCCCGCGCCTGGGGGCGCGCGAGGTATGTGGCACTGGTCCGCGGCTGCGAGACCGCGGGCCCGATGTTTTCCGGGCCCTACCCACTAAACGACTCCCCTGAACTCTTCGCCCAAGCGTCCGATCCCCTCCGAGGTCAGAATCCGGATGAGTTAAGGGGATTACCGCGGTCAACACTACAACCAGACGGCACAGCTCACCCCAAGGACGCCCGGCCGACGGAGTTTCGAGGCGAATCGAAAGCTCTGAAACGTCAGCCGTCTCGGTACGGCAGCCCGTCAGGCCGCCCAGACGGTGCCGCTGATGTCCCGGAATACCCCCCTGGACCAGAACCAGCCTACCGGGTCGGGACGCGATACACCGCCAACCGGTTGCTCTATTATTGATACTCCTCGGCAGCGCGCTAGAGTGCTAGTAGCGCGCCCCGCAGCCTCTACCCTCTCAAGTCGCCCCTTGACCTTCACCGGGGGGGACATAAGATATAGTTAATTAAGCTTTTTTTAAATGGTAATGAAATGTCATAGGGATCAACAATACTACAATAATCGATTTTACGGACAGAATCTAAATCGAGAAAAATCGAGTTCATCTATCAGTTCAGGTTAAGCCGCACGACTTTCAAGCCAACCGAATTCTAGAAGGATTCGTAAAATAGTATCGCTGTAAATTAGATTAAAAAACAATAGGAAAAAATAAATATTGAACGCGGCATTTTTAATAATTTAAAAGAATTATTGTAAGATTGGTTCTTGTTTTCATCAATCAGTTTCAGAATTGAATATAAAAAGTACGTATTAAATAATTTTTGTTATATTTTAACCAATGCATTTTTTATTCTTTATAAAGTATTAATAGGTATTATATGTCAATTTTAAAGAATTTTGTCTAGTAAGTCCTGACGACGGTAGCAACTAGATACGGTAATAAACACGGCGACGTCAATAAAAGTCACCGTCCGACCATACACATGTCCCCTGTTAACCTGCAGGTGTATTCTACTGAATATCCTGTTAGGGCTGCCTATTTAATGAAAGATCAAATGATTTTTTAGCTTAACACAAGAAAAACTTATAAGCCAATAACGCTATAGTAGTAAGTTTACTGGTGATAGGACCTCTTGTGAGTCCGCGCGGGTAGATACCACCACCCCGCCTATTTCTGTCGTTAAGCAGTAATGTGTTTCGGTTTGAAGGGTAGGGTAGCCGTTGTAACTACACTGAGATCTTAGAACTTATATCTCAAGATGGGTGGTGCATTTACGTCGTAGATGTCTATGGACTCCAGTAGCCACTTAACACCAGGTGGGCTGTGAGCTTGTCCACCCATCTAAGTAATAAAAAAAAACATGTTTTATTGGATGAGGAGACGAGCTAACAACTTACTCGGTTCTAAGTGATAACAGGAGCCCATAGACATGATCAATAATACCATCATCTTGAGACAGGAAATCGAAGTTTTCATTATATTATATAGAGCTGGTTTTTAATCGTAATGCTAACTGCTTCGCTATCGATGTAGGTGGGATGGCAAAGCTGGCTCGCATCTGCTCATAGTTAAGCCCTTCATAATAATTCTAAAACGCCCGAAAACACTAATTTGATTTTTTTTATTGATTAGATGGGTGGACGAGCTCACAGCCCACCTGGTAGTAAGTGGTTACTGAAGCCCATAGACATCTACGACGTACATGCGCCACCGACCTTGAGATATAAGTTGTAAGGTCTCAAGTATAGTTACAGCGGCTGCCCCACCCTTCAAACCGAAACGCATCACTGCTTCACGGCAGAAATAGGTACGTTGGTGGTACCTACCCGCGCGGACTCACAATAGGTCCTACCACCAGTAAATAATCATTAATACCAATGTTATTGTTACGTAGAAAGAACACTCATCAAATAGCTAATTTCACTGCATCAACCCTAACTTTGTAAACATTCCATGCAAATTTGTGCCGTGGACGTCACGTCAACATTTTCATACCAAGATATTGAAATACTGTTCATTTAACATACTTTATAAGCTTTATAAGCTATTTCGCTTTAAGGCGTGTATAAATTAGTATAAATGCACTTTCTTATCAATAGAGTTGTTTCTATGCTTAATTTAGGTATATATTCTCTTAAACCCAGAAGCGAGCGTTATTTTATGGAAAGCTTCTTTTGAAAATAGCAAATTAAATTACATTTGAGTTCATGAAAGGATGGGTGTTTAGTAGAAACTTCTAATAAACTAGCAAAGACGTCATTAATAAATGCTTTAATTTTATTTTATTTATTGCTTAGATGGGTGGACGAGCTCATAGCCCACCTGGTGTTAAGTGGTTACTGAAGCCCATAGACATCTATAACGTAAATGCGCCACCCACCTTGAGATATAAGTTCTAAGGTGTCAGTATAGTTACAGCGGCTGTCCCACCCTTCAAACCGAAACGCATTACTGCTTCACGGCAGAAATAAGCAGGGTGGTGGTACCTACCCGTGCGGACTCACAAGAGGTCCTACCACCAGTAAATTTGCTTTGGCTAATAAATTTAAGCTATTTCCAATCTAATCTTCTCAGATTCCAGTAGAAATACTAATTTATATAACAATTTTCTAGCTACTTTAGGTACATGGTTTATTGAAAACCAACAAGGAAAATTTACTCAACAGCCTTGTAGTGAAAACTTTATCGAAGCATTCAGTTACTTTTTGATATGTACAAATTTTATTATTTCTTATGTATGCAGTATAATTTTCTTAAAAGTTCGATGGTTTGGTTTTATTTGTGACTGTTATCTACATAACTTAATGTAGAGATAGCTATGATAAAACAGAAGAAATACGGCAAAAAGCTGAATAGCGAAAAGAATATTTTCAAGATAAGCTTGAATTTAAAAAGTTGCGAACGACAAGTCAAAATTGTTTATTTTTTAGAATTGACTAATAGCACTAAATTCATAGCCAAAATATAATTATATTATAATGATAAATAATAGCTTATCTCACGTATTACGTATCTATTTATAGAAGCATCACAGATATCTAACAAAATTCTTAAAAATATATAACACGTCATTACGGATACTCCCGATCCATTACCGGTGCTTTTAGGTACCTCAAGCACCGGTCACCGTCCTCGCCGAACCCGTCGCTTACGACGAAGGGCTCGACGAGTAAATTAACCCATAGACACAGCTCACTGAATTTCTCGCCGGATCTTCTCAGTGGGTCGCGTTTCCGATCCGGTGGTTGATTCTGCGAAGCACTGCTAGGGCCAGTGAAATAGTCTCTCAAGGCTATCAGCATTTTTTTAGGAGAAAAAATATATACATATTCAGTTTGATTTATCTTTGCTGAAAGCTAATGAATTTTGCTTTAAAAGACAAGCGACGATTACAACAATAATATTTCTTCATATTATTATGAGAACACATTGCTTCACAATACGTAGGATTGTAGGAGTGCAGATATTCGCAATATGGCCTATAATCTAGAATAACAACCAAGCATGTAGTTTTCACAGTATTAAATAAGTAAATAGGCTGCTATACGAACAAACGTTTGACTGGTAACAAGCCCTGTAAACAACGGAAGTTGTGTTTCAACAATAATTGTGCAAACGCCAATCAAATGCCTTACAAGACGAGTTCGCACTTCACTAGTCAACTAATCGTGTCCAGGGTTGTAGTCTAGTGCCAGCGGTCCAAAATCTATTGTTGTTAATTTAACATATGTAAGTTCTCTTTTATTTGCCCAAAAATGCCTTTGTGTGTGTTTTTAGTGGCACTCACAACGGAATAACGTTATTCTTTTCATTCGTGGAGTAAGACATACTACTTTTTTATTCCGGAAAAATGCACTTTCTGTGGAAATAAATAATGTCTCGGTGTTTCGTTATTCTTTTATGCAAATACGATTAAATACACAAAATATAATATTGTTTGGTATTTTAGGGACTTAGCTAAGAAATGTGATTTAAGATAGAAAATTTTTTGTATAGGTATATATGTTTGTAGCTACAAACATTGTCGAAAGCAATAAAGCATGGCATGATCGGCTAAGCCATATTTCATGGTAAGAGGGTAAAAGAGATTCCACTGATCAATCATTCTGCTTTCGTATTAGTAGGAGTCATTTTTGAGAGAGATTATTCTAGACAGTGACAAAAGTGCAAAAGAGTTTACCCGTGCAAAAGAATTTAAAAAATGACGTTTTCCATTATTGTCGTCTTCGTTACCATTTCTGAGTTTTATTAGATTCTTATTCACGAAAAGATGACTTTAATTTTTAGGTTCACAATAGCGTTGATATACATAAAAAATGTCCGACTATCGAAGTATGAGGTGTTAATTTCTCGCATCCCTCACAATCCCTACGATTCTGCACGTATTTTGCGAAATGTCAATCCTACGCGACCATTCCCAACGGCTCGTTAATGATACAATGATTTGCATAGGGTTCCGTTGGCGCGAAACACAGGCCATTCTCACGTCTGTCTTCTTTGCATTAACTTTCCTTTTATAGGTGTTCGCTTATTACGTGAACGCTTTTACTAAAATTGGTCTACTTTTAGGAAAAGAGAAACGAGACAGTTCTTTTTCAAACATACATATATACATAGTTTCAGAATTAAATCGATCGAACAGAATCGATTAGAATTTAATGTTAAGTGTAATTTTTTAATAACAGCACAATGTCAAACTCATACAGGTAGGTTTACTTGGCTTTTTCCACCAAAACTAATAAATTAATAATTTATTCTGGCTTGAAATATGTTACGATCGTATTTATATTATAATTAGACTTAGAAATTAAGCCTAAAATGGCTAAGATGAAAGTTCTAATGTCAATAGCTTCCGGAAACCACTTAAAGCCCTAATCTCCGTAATTTTTTCTTTCTAATAATTTTCTTTGATCAGTTTTATTTCAGCTGTTTTCTTTCGGGAACTTTATTATGTTTATAATAAAATAAAATATACTGATTTTATCATACGCAATACATAACCAAATTAAAAATGAATCATGAGTTTGTTGAATACATTATATTAATTTTAAATTTATTTATATCTAGAATCACCTTAGAGTCACACACTTATGCTAGTATATTAGCTATTTCTACTTATAGTATACTTCAAGTCGCCCCTTTAGTGCATTAATCTAACACACCGCAAATATAAGCTGGAATTGTCTTTTAATGCTTCGACCAACCAACTTACCATTTAGCTCCCTATTGTTTATGGACGGTTAAACAGCAGTAATGGTTACCTGAAAAAAGAATGAAATTGTTTTATTATCCAACCGACGACAGTCATTAGCGTCAAATGAGTGCAAACGAAAACATTAAATACGCAAATTGAGTAATGAAAAGAATCAATTATGGAGTTCGGGAGATTATTAATTCGCAAGTCTTGTTCAGACTACTGGCGCGGTTCGGACGCAGTCTATACACTTCGGCAAAAGTTCACAACAGGTTGACTTTTTGTTTTTTAGAATTTGTATTGAAATGCTGTGTAATGCGATAAATTAAAAATTTGACGCTAACTCTTAACTCTTTGAGTTAATGACTACTACATACAATAAAAAAGGCCATATAGTAGAGAAATATTTACAATTAACAAAATAGTGCACTATATCAGATCATGTATCTAAATAAACAAATCATGCAAAAGAACCCGAATAAATAAAATAAAATACAACGAACTGTATTTATACTCATACTATAATTAAAATAATGCTACATACAGATTTGTTAACATTGTGGTAGGATTGATGAATGTATCTTCAGCGTATTGACGGATCCCTGTTTGATCTCCACCAAATCCGTCCAATTTTAGTCCACATAGTACATTTAAAGTGTAAATTACATCTAATTGTCAAATTCATATTTTAAGTCCATAATAATCGGCGTTCACCAGTAGTCATTAGCTTAGGGTTGTCTCTGCTTGTTGACAACAATAATACGGTTACTCATAATAATGTGCAAAACAAATTTATTTAAATCCTTGAAAACTACAAATTTACAATACAGCATGCAGTTACTGTATATTTTTTGTACTGAGTCGGTGCCGTCCTCACGCGGGCCGTCCTGCTAAACCCCGGGCGCACAATCTGACATTTATGAGTGCCATAAAAACGCTCAAGTACTGACTTTTACTACTTGTTTAGTGAACATAAATGTCTTTGCTTTGCCCGCGTTCAAAGTCGTACGTATTTAAAAGCGCAGTTCCGTTGCGATTTCGTTCCTTTTTCAAACTGTTTTTATTTAGTATTATCTCTAGTGTTATGCAACTGTATATATAATAAACGCTGTGGGTTTTTTTGTTGATTTATTGAATTTTTGTTCTTTTTTAGTATTCCATTGTTTCTGTTCGAATTTGTTATTTCTATTGGCAGAATTAAATTTTATTTTGATATTTTTATGCTATAAAATTTACATTGTAACTATTTAATCTACTACTTTGAAATCGTAATCTTAATGCATCCTCATTTTCACAATTAACGTTATCAATTATGCAATATGTAATAAAGTAGGTAGTATTTTTTTTTTTAAATATTATTAAATTAATTTTAATGTCCATAAATGCCTACAAATCTGAGGTTTTTTTTTATTGCCTTTGTAGGCAGACGAGCATACGGCCCACCTGATGGTAAGTGGTCACCGTCGCTCATGGACGTCATCAATGCCAGGGGCAGAGCCTCGCCGCTGCCTACCGTTAGATAAGTACTCTCCGGAAGCCTCGTTTGAAGAAGGACATATCATAGTGCTCGGAAAGGTATTTTTTTTATGTTTTGGCCGACTCAATTCTTCGAGCAATATCTTAATAAAATTATGTAGGTATCTGCAGAGTTAACAAGACTTACCCTTAACTGTTAATCTAATCAAGACAGCTATATCTATCAACAGCATAAAAACTGACATAGAAATATCTAATAATAAAATCTTTAACCGCCTTTTTCTATTGCTTCACAAGCTTGAGCACGCTACCAATAGCTGTATCAATTTGAATATATTTTTCGTCGGTTCATTGTGATAAGTGCAGGCGTAAAGTTTTAAGAGAAAATCGCTTGGAACAAAAGAAAAATGATATCAATTTTAAGATCCGAAATTTCAAACCAATTTAAATTAGTTCAATATTAGGTTTCGCTAGTATTATTTTTTCTGTAGAACGGAGCTATGTACTAGCTCATTACAGAGCCATTTAAATAATAGTAAATTGTTTTGTAATGACGTGGTGGTGGTTTTGATATATTTCAACACAAATGGACAAATGCTATAAAGGAATTACACCTTATCAAAATTAGATTCAATTTATTGCATTTAAACTTTGAGCGTTATCAGTATATTACAAAGTTTTTTTTGTAATGAACTATTGAAGTCGTGTATTGTTCTTAACGGACTTATTAATGAAATTTTATTTTACCTAACTTTTTAATACTTCTCTGAGATCTATTTAAATGTGTTTCAAATGTATTTAATTCAAATTATTTCTAAAAAAGTAACATAGCAGTAGGATAGATATTACTATACTATAGAGAGATTCACCTACTGTAAATAAATATAAAACAGTGAACAGACAAAAAAGTGGTGCTGTTTATTTGTTGGCTTTTTAAAGACATGTCAAGTCTCTAACGTCACGAAAATGAGACTCGCCCGAACCCTAGTTTTCTCAATCTTTCTCTACAGGACAGAGTCCTGGACAATTAGGGCAACCGCAAGAAAATAAACACATTTGGAATGTGGTGCTGGAGACGAATGCTCCGAATTCCGTGGATGGCCAAGAGGACAAATAAATCTATCCTGGATCAGCATCGCATCCGAGTCAGGCTCTCAACAATCTGTTACCAGAGGATCCTCAGCTACTTTGGTCATATTGCCCGCCGACAGTCAGATATCTTGGACAAAGTGATTGTGACGGGCAAAGTAGAAGGAAAGAGACCTCGCGGCCGATTACCTAGCCGTTGGTGTGATCAAATAACCGTCCTAACTGGGCTGCCAGTCGCAACCGCCATTCGAGAAGCTGAGGACCGGACGAGATGGAAACAGCTCACGAGACAGGCCACGGTCAAGTTTCAGGGACACGACCTTCAGCAATTAAGAAAGCGATGAAGAAGAAGAAGAAGAAGATGATGATAACATTGGTTTGTTTGTCTGAAGCCTAAAAAAATATTAGGCTCAATTATCATAGTTTTTAAACACTAAAAGACTAACACAATTTGTATTCCTCACAAATTCTATTTCCGCGGAACATTCTTTGTATTCTTTGCATATAGCAGACCATTACTTTTCGATCGATCGTAAAGTCGATACCACCCTGTTACCACTGATAAGTATTCTACATTCGTCAGCACCAGGTACAGTAAGTACTAATACTTTAGCATTGGCCACCCACAGATTCACAGGCCGCCTACATACTTTCAGATTCAATTATTGGTCTCTCGGAATATTAATTTTGCAAGGTCGAATTGTGTATGGTGATTGTGGTTGGCTGAAAATCTGTGCTTTGTTTACGACAAGCGATTTTATCACGATGATTTCTAATTACAATTTATCTACGCAATATCCTGATGACAGTGACTCTTTAAAATATTTGACATGGTTTGCTTTGGTTTTAATATGAAACAAAAACGTAACGTAAATGTATAGGTATTCAAAATCAATTTTGAATCGAATGGAGACAAACAAACGATCCATTCACAGTTCTTTGACTCTGCGGAATGTGATCCTTAATTCAATTCAATATTTTATAAACACCGATACAAGACCTAAATAGTGTGGCCTGTTTACTATTCCCTACGGATATTTGTAATATCGAACCAAAAGAAAGTCCTTGTGCATACCATAGTAATATATTCGTCCGTCAAACGATACGTTGTTTTCGCTTCAAATTAGCCGATTAAGAGTCGGTGTGTGCCTTCGGATCTATTCAATTAAAGCTGAGTACGCACCGGTCACCTACCGCCGCGATTTTTAATCGTATGTATGCGACGTGCGAATCGCGTTGACATTTCGCATATCAATGCGCCGATTTGATGAAAAAAAAAAAATTGAAGCCAGGTCACTACGCCGGGGGTGTGGATTAGTGAATTCCTAAGCGCTTCTACTAACTTGAGTATTAATGTCCTCGATTTACTATTATAACAACACGTATAAAAGCTTTTGTTATAAGTACAGGGTTGCACATGACAGTCTATCTAGTTATTACTTAGAAAAAATGTACATATATTGCAGGCAATTGTCTTCTAGGATACGATGGAAGAAACTAGACAACAGGTCAGTTATCGATGAAATAAATTATAATGGATAATGGGATGAAAACCCAAACAGTTCTTTAAAGGCCAAATTAGAAGCAGAAGCCGAAATGCTGTGAAGCAAACCACACCAGCTTCTGAACACTTCGTGATGATTACAACCGCTCCGATAAAATAAAATATACCAGAAGAGTCTGCTAAAAGAAATACATAGACAAAAAATACTATTTAAAAGAAGTCGTTGGTAAAATAATCTTCCACTTGCTAGTAAGAAATCCTAAATATAATGATACACCGTGTGAAAATATTCTTAATACATATATTGTATAGTAATATCCTTCCGAAACTTCAGTTTGATTCCGTGCAAAAATGGAACTATTGAGCAAATTCATCACCTTATAGGAAAGTAGAATGCTTGAAATTGAATACTAATGTCAGCTGTGTTTCTGGATAACGGACATGCGTTTGGTCAAATATCATTCCTAATTAAGTATATATATCTACATAATATATATAACGTATCGCTGAACATGTGAATGTACCTTAGGTTTTTTTCTTGTGTTTCATACAGTCACGTAGCGATGTGTTTTTAATATACATAAATATATATGGTCTACCGGTATGTAATCGTTATGCTTTTATATGCATTCGTATATAATTTATTCAAACACAATATTATAGTGAGCAATCAAGCGTGACTCATTTAACTAAGCCATCTCTATTCCCACGGAATACAATTAATATGAATAAATAAATAAATTGTCAGGAATCGTATGTTGTTTATGAGGCGTAGTTGTCATTGATCATAATATAAGTGTAAAAACACGTACAAATAAACATATTTAAAATACTAATCCTTTGATTATTCGGTCAGAAGGATCAATATTAGTAAATCTTCTATTTAAATAACGGCGTGGCGACTGTGAACTTTTTTAAATGTTGTATATGGGTAGACGACCTCACAGCCGACTTGCTGCAAGTATCCGGATTCCGCAGACATCACAACCGGAATCCCAATGGTATTGTACTGCTGTCCCAACCTTCAAACGCGGGATTGGCACAAAATGCAATATTATCAGAAAGTAGCATAGGAGCTAGGGATTGCTTTTAAAATACCAATCTAAATATATTAACTCTATGATATCTTTAAGAGAGTGTCACTTTACAAAAATACATTATTATTCAATATCAACTAACTATACCTATTAAATGACATGACGTATTTAAGAAATGCAGACAATTTAACTTGGTACATTGATGAGTCACTTGATATTATCTCTCGTTTACCTACATGTCCAGATCGAGTGCAATTTGTCAGATAATGTTATCAGAAGTGGACAGCCTCGGCGGGCGCGCGTCCATTGCTAGTTATCTTTCACTCACTCTCCCGAGAACTAATTGTGTTGATGGATTAGCACTGAATTTGCATTTGAAATATTTTACGTGAATATTAATGCTTTATTTCAATTTATTTTTGAAAAGAAAACGTTCAGTTTAATGAAATTATTTTGGACATAGAGTGTATTGTCATTTTACTGTGTTAGGAGCCATCATCATATCTATTTCCGCTGCAAATTTCCCGTTCTGTTTTAATATTTCAAGGGTGAGACAGTCGTTATACAATACGATTGAGACTTCAACGATGACATGGATAACGGTTGTCATTCACAACGTGAATGTCAGTGTCATCAATATTATAAGTGAATAAAAGCAGTGCATTAGTCCTAAATCTCGTCTTATTTTATCTCTTTTATTCACATCTGAAACTGATGCTCAATCTAAAGCAAACTCGGTTAAAATATAACAGCGGGTAGGTAACGCCTCTCAACCACAATATGAATATCTGAACATTCGCAACCACGCCAATAACAAGCAATTCAAAATTTAAATACAAAACGAAGGTATGTCATAGTATGTCAGTCGCCCACAAAGCAGCGTCCCCTCAACCAATCCCGCAGCCGATTTAAATGTTAATCATCGGGTGTCGAAATTATTAATTACATTCGGACATCGGCGACACAACGTTACGCATGCAGATTGCAACGCCAACGAATGATTAACTATGCATGCGTGCATGAAGATTCTCTGATGCATTTGAATCGATTGCGGCTATTTCAATGATCGATCAACATTCCACACGATTATAGGACATTTATTTTATGTTCACGCGCCCGGAATAGAATTCACGTATATACGGTCACTCGATTTATGGAGTTTAGTTTTCGAATTTCGGCTGACAAGTTTGTATCACCAAAATATAAAGTAGCATCAAATAATCGTGACCAACATTTAGTTCATTACCAAAGTTCTAATGCCTAATTAAATAATATAATAAAATAGAAATCAGATAAAGCTGAAAAGGCAGAACTTAATGTTCAGATCTATTCTAATATTTTATGGCAAGAAAAAAATGTTTCTATTTATCAAAGCCATAGTGTAGCTTTTTCTTATGTTTTAATTTTTCAATTTAGAAAATACACGCGATAAATACGACCTCACCGACCTTTTCCTATATGTCTCAAAGGGTCGTTCACATTATAGAACCCAATCAACACCAGCAAGGATGTAACTGTACGTAGAAATATTTCACAATTTCTTTACGAATCAACAATAACGAATGGCTGAGAAAGTGCCGGTTCAAAGCACGCATTACAGTAATTAAGTATTTTGTCCACGACTGTCTTAATGCGGGTTTGATGACTATAAATATTGACTGGCGCCTGAATTTATGCGGTCGGTTTATATAAATCTTTTGTTATGCGGCTTTATTACTTTATCTGAACGTATGTTATGATTGATAATTGCTTTAACACGTTCATCTAAAGATGTGATTTGAATAACTATTTGTATGTCTATAGCAATGCAATATTTTATTTATACGCATTTCGATACTGTATTTCTTTTAAATAATTATATTCTATATATTCTAATGATAAAGACATGACAATTAAACAGCATTTTCTTCTCTATTTGTTAACCCATTTTCCTTTTGTTTACTTTAGTGACTATTGATGAACTTTAGTGCCATCAATAAAATTATTGGAAATATATTATATTTTTTTCTTAAAAATTTCAACAATGCAAAAAAAAAGTTCATACATAAAACTAACCGAAATCTTGAAGCATCAGTAACGGTTGAATTGTTGTGAACATAATTAAAATAATATACACTAGCAGAATAGCTAATTTTTTATTATAATTAACGTCAATGTTTCAATATAGATTTGCTTTGATTGTAAAGGAAATTACCTAGATAATTAATCTGGTCAAATCGACGTCAAATCGGATTCAACAAAAACAACAATAGCATAGTGATTTTGTCGCGTACTCAAAAATCGAATCTGAGAAACTGTGTCTATACCAACACTTCCCGGAAGCGAATTCTGTTTAGGACTACCAGGCCAGCCCTACATTAACATTCACCGAACATTTGATCCGGGAGTTATCACGTATCGAATAGAATAGAGCTATAATATTTTATGATCCCTTGTGCGCCTTACTGGGCGGCATCGGTGTTCGAATGTTAAAATAACACGGCGTCATATCGATTGCTCTGTAGTTAATCGATAAATACTGCGTATTTAAACTGTACCGATTTTATCGGTTGTCGTTTAATATGCTACCATGAATAATGTATAAAAGTATAAAAAAATTTTAGGGATCTGTTTTACGTATTTACCTACATTTGTTTTAATTTTAGTTTTATTAATAAAATGTTAACTGTTTTTAATTTTATAGAAAATTTAGTTCACGGTTCACAGTAGGTATGAAACGTTTCGTTATATTTTGAGGGTTACATATTATTTATTAGTCTTGGTAGTTATTAGTTCTAGTATTAATCTAATATATAAAATTCTCGTGTCCTCCTCCTTACACACTTACAATAAGTTAGTTTTTGTTTCTACACTAGAAATTCCCTAGAAATCTTATATATGGCAAAACAATGTTTGCCGGGACAGCTAGTAGTTATTATAATAATATAAAAATATTATTTTAGGATACATGCAAATTGTGTTCCTAAGATCTTTTTTAACTGTTTAGCTCCGGAATAATAAGACATCTTGCTTTAAAAAAAATATATGACGATGGCGTATGGATGACCATGAAAGAGTGTAGCGGCAATAGATATGCCGCACTTGTATTGCTATTTTCTTTTGGACTTGAGGACTATTTTCGGTGAAATGAAAACATGTTTATTTTTTTGAGATACTAGTTGCCGTATGTATTCTGAATTAGCAATCGTACAGTTTTATAGGATAGTGGGGTCAAGGAACAATATTCTTATCCAATTGCAACCGCACACGTTTCTAGCGTCACACACAGCTCTATTCTGATTGGTGGGAATTTAGACAATAATACCAATTATAGTGAGGGGTAGATCTCAGGGGTATTTAAAACTATGGGTTAGTCACCAATATCGAATTTCGAATTTTAATCTTCCTTTAACAGAAATAATTTTCAATTTTAAACATTAATTACATTTAGACGCGGGCGCACGCTATTCACACTCAAAACGGAAGCGCCCGGAACATAGATTATACACTGTTAAAAAGATGGACATAGATGCTAACTATGTATAGCGAGCGGGCATACGGCCGCGAGAGTGACGTACCGATCGGTTTGCTATACAATATAATAATAAATAAAAAAAGAAGAAAAAAGCCTTTTATTTCGTACAAGTGACATAAAAACAAAAATTAATGCAATTCTTAACTAATAAGTAATGTATTTGTTGAATAATATTAGGTATTATTTCCCGCTTGCAAGAACCCCTCCTCGGGTACAGGCCTCCTCCAAGGATAGCCAATCTTCTCTGGATTGCGCAATTTTAACCTAGTTTGTAGTTGCTATTTTCTTTATATCGTCTTCCCATCTAGTATATGGTTCTTCTGAAGACCATATAATATAATAGTACCAATAACAAAATACAGATACAATAATTTCATGGATCGACATCCTTAGCATTGCAAATGCGTGAACAAAGACGTTGGCCACACAAAATCTGATGGGTCGTATTCATTTACTTTCAAAGGTAACAAATAATTAATTTACAAATCTCAATTAAAAAAATAAAAATATAAATTTGCCGTTTCTGCTATCCGTACCTTACTGGAGTTTCGAAGCACCAGAATAAGCCCGCTCCAGCTTGCATATGTTCAAGTGATTTTTCACGGCTACGGTACTTGTGTTCAAAGGGCACGCAGTACCGTGTCGCAATCACGATCCGAGATCACGACGAGTCCCTCTACTATTTACTAATCTAACCGATCATTATGCAACAAAGAAATTTCTACCTTAAGCAGCTGTTGATAAGGCACATGAGTGCTGCAAAGTTTTCGATGTCAATACCAATGATCTCTTAAGTGTTAGCGCAGATGAATTCAGGCTTTATTCTCGTCACATAAAGGTCACTTTTGTAGGTTAAGTTTATCGGTACGATAGTAAAATGTCTTTAGAGCATGTCGCTACCAACCTTAAATGCATTAAGTTTGTATATGAGATAACAATCTTTGCGAATGCAAGTGCTTTGTTGTTTCAAAGATAGAGTTGTTGTGGTTGATTTATTTTTGGACATGTTCTGTTTGACTTGATAGTTCTGCGTTAAGTATTCTTGGTAATGTTAATAGGACTTTCCTATTATCAATTCTGAAACTCTTTGAATCTTAATAAAATGATACATTTTTATTTCCAAATATGTTTTGTTTTATCCTAAAAATAAATTCAGAAGTTAAAATTATAAAAAATCGAGTTTATGTTTAGTTAAAGTAATTCTTTTGGAACTAAGAAGGTTTTGTGTTCAATAGCACGAAATGTCGCTAAACTCCATAAAAAATACGTAAAAGCAACTTCCAGAATATCCCTTCAAAAAAAAATTTTTTTTTTTCGAGGGGAAAATATCAAAGTATTTCACCTAACCTGGTTTATTAAAATAATTTCCAAGTGCGTGAGGTAACCGCCCTAAACAGCTCTCAAACACGCGAAGACCTACCAAAAATAGGCAGTGACACAATTTTGTCACTTATACCTTAAGGAATAAGGTATTAATCACGATGCATTTTTTTGTGAAGCTTAATCAGTGAATGGAACTTGTCCCGTGAGTTATACGTATAGGTAAGATAAGGCGGTAAAGAAATATAATCAAATGCTTTAAATAATTTAATCACCTACGCAATCTCGGCTTCTGGATGGCCTCATTACATTTTCGATTAGATTAGAAATTCCACTGTAAAGTTAGTGGTAGGCTGTTGATTGAATAATGGAAACAGCTGTTGTTTTCTTTTGATTTGTGTAGAATTTTAAGTTCTATGCGGGCGATCATTTACATGATTCGATTATTTTAGTCTTTAACTTTTCTGTATTGAACACTTTATAAAAAACAGACTGACACGTTTCACATAAAAAAATAAATGAAAATTTGTCTACAAAGTCAGTAATAATTTATTAGTAATTTAAAACGTTGTCTAAAATCGGAATATTAAAATATACCTATCTAATAAATACCTACTGAAAATATTCGACCTTCCGAATTGTCGAATTATATAATAAGTCGTCATTATATGAGTTGAAAACTCTCAGCACTTACATTGTTTTTATTTCTTAACAAAAATAAATAAAGTTGATTACTTACCTAAATATTTAAAATTAAATATATAAGGATTTTGAAAAAAAAAAAATGCAGTTATGATAGATAAACCAAATAATAGATAAACCAAAACGCATGATATGTATTTGAAATACTGTTTTGTGTTCTTTTTACTCGAAACAAAATGAATACAATCCCCCTGGTCCTCAGGAGATATTTCTCCGCGGGGCGGGGGTCGGACACAGACAAATGACACGCAGCGCCCCTGGCGGCTGGGGAATGAATTATTGCCGCCAATCCAGAGAGCTCCCACCAGCGGCCATTTTTAATTTTTAGGGGTAGCCTGCCCTTCTATGTTATGTTGTTATTTTTTTTATTGAATCTGTAATGGCCGCGTTAGTTTTGAGTGACAAAAGCTATTATTGAAAATTGTGGGTAGGTTCCAAATTAAAAAACTAAGAATATATTCCAAGTGTGAAACGCAATCAAACACGTATCATATCACGTATTTTTATTTTAAATAAAAAATTAAAACAATAGTTTAACAGTCCCCGCTCAACACACAGATATTTACCAATATTAACGCATCTGGATGTGACATTTTTCCGAATTATTTCATTCTGCTCGAATTTTGAAAAAAATTGATAATTTTACTCACATGTTATTATACATAACAAATCGCTAGACACCGATTTGTTACGCGAAACGAAAAGTGATAAATAAATGAATACCGAATTTAGTCTGTATTAAATCTACACAAATACAGAGTCTGACCTAATAGCTAATTAATAATCCTATTAATTATATTTTCCAAAAATAAATAATGTTCGTTTTGGATATTTAAATAAATAAAATAAAATAAAATAACAACAGGAAAACGATAAGCGCCTATTATTTAAAATGCAAATAAGTAGATTTTATCTCGAATTCATTATTAGTAAATTTGATTAAGTCATTTTTCTCTCGCACTTAATTACAATAACCGATTGCTGTAATTACAATGAACACTAATCGACCACAGATGGAAACATATTTTAGTAATTACGCCTTCCGAATTAGTTTAAAATTGAACAATCAATTATTAAGTAAATAAGTAGCTTAATCGTTCAGGCAACCAATCACTTAAATGTAAATATTTGAAGAACTACCCATTAAAATCATGTTTGAACTGCTCGTAAAAAGTAATGTGCTCATAATCGACTATTAAAACAAATTGAGCCATGAAAGAGCATCACTTTTGACATAAATCACGACCTCTAACGGCCGTGCACTGAACTACGGAACATTTGTCGCTTTGCTATCACCTCAATCTCTCTGAAATGATGAACGGCCAGTTTTATTGCACCAACCCGTCTGTTTATTTACCGCTTCGTAATAGAATGTCAATAAACAATGTTGATTATTGAGCGGTGTAATTAAATGATAATAAAACTTGACAGTTAAACAAGAAGCTGGCAGCGCCCTCACGTGTTGGATATTGGAGGTTAGTTTCTTCTGTACAGTGACATCTATCGCCGGATAGTGTCAGTATTTTTTGAGAAAAAAAAAGCGTTAATTTACCATCTGCTTTTTTTACTTTCATTTAATATTTTTAATCATAGAACTAACAACGGAACTAAAGTCGTAATGCAAAGTCAATAGTGGCAAAAAAACAATGATCGTATACCTAACAAGCGTAGATCATTTATCACGCGCTACGGCACATCAATAATTCATTACTAATAACATGGGGGGCTGACGTAATTAGTGCAATTACTAGGCCACCCGCAATTTCCCGAACACCTTGGTGGTAATTGAATTATTTATCTTCAACTAAATTAGGAAAAGCTGGATGCCTACAGTTACTCAGGGAAACCTGTTATTTGAGGCGCGTGAAACGGAACGTCGACAATAGACGCGTGACGTTGCCCTAAGATTAATGGCGGCGATAAGACTTATTTATTAATTAAGATTATTTTAACTACGCCCATACAAAAGTCACGATCCTAATGAGAAGCTTCAAGTTTGTTTTAAAAGAGCTTTTGGTGCTGTAGAGTGTACGTGAACACGAAGCCGACCCGCCTGTGAGCTTAGTTCGAGTTTTTTAAAGCTCTCGATAGCGTAAAAGTTAACTCAAATTTGTATGCAGTTGGAACAGTGCCCCTAGCGGCAAACATAGGAAAACGTTCCAAGTCCATACAAATTTGAGTTAACTTTTACGTTATCGAGAGCGTTAAAAAGCTCTCCATAAGCACACTGGTGTTTGCGTGATACGAAGTCTGTTTCTAGAAGTCGTCGTGGCCTAAAGGATAAGACGTCCGGTGCATTCGTGTTGAGCTATGCAGGTGTTCGAATCTCAGGCGGGTACCAATTTTTCTAATGAAATAATTACTTAACAAATGTTCACGATTGACTTCCACGGTGAAGGAATAACATCGTGTAATAAAAATCAAACCCGAAAAATTATAAGTTGCATAATTACTGGTGGTAAGACCTCTTGTGAGTCCGCGCGTGTAGGTACCATCACCCTGCGTATTTCTGCCGTGAAGCTGTAATGCGTTTCGGCTTGAAGGGTGTGGCAGCCGTTGTAACTATACTTGAGACCTTAGAACTTATATCTCAAGGTGGGTGGCGCATTAACGTTGTAGATGTCTATGGGCTCCAGTAACCACTTAACACCAGGTGGGCTGTGAGCTCGTTCACCCATCTAAGCAATAAAAAAAATAGTAAAAGTGTGTGTGTCCGCTCCGACGCACGACTGGAGTTTACTGGATATAAATATAAATTTGTGTCAGTTGAATACAGTAAAATATGCATTTATTAAAAAAGCTTTATTAATAAATGATTTGTAGCGGGTTATATTCGGGTATCAACCCACTAACAGTTGATACGTTCAGGAATCGAACCCGAACGGCGTCCGGCCACAAGCAAAACGATGTCGGTAAATTAAACGAAACAATACGAGAAATAGTTCTATATTACGACAACACGATACACTACAGATTATTAACAAATTAACGAGACACAAAACAAACGACTAACAAATATATGAAAATACAATAATGAGAGAAACGCGCGATCAGTACGAGGCTTTGTGGCGGACTGCCGGCGCAGCAGCCCGGCGTCACCTGCGATAACGCGGCCGCGCGTTGGCTCCTGATTGGCGCGCGCACGCATCACCATGGCCAATCAGGCGCATAACGCATTTCGTGTGACATGCTATACTCTCTAGTACGATTTTGGTCCCCATAATTTTCATACCCCGGGCCTATATATGTAAATCGATTCTTAAGGAGTAAACTCCAAAAAGTCTGAACATCACAATTTCAAAGGGGCCATCCAATTCTAGAAGTAGCACAATTAGGTATGATGGCGGTACCTGCACTGGTGGTAGGACGTCTTGTAAGTCTACACGGGTAGGTACATCGCCCTGCCTATTTCTGCCGTGAAGTAGTAATGCGTTTCGGTTTGAAGGGTGGGGCGGCCGTTAAAACTAAGACCGTACTACTTATTTCTCGAGGTGGGTGGCGGTATTTACGTTGTAGATGTCTATGGGCTCCGGTAACGACGTAAAACCAGGTGGGTCGTGAGCTCGTCCAACCATCAAATATATAAAAATAAAAAAACTATTTAGCAGTATTTAAACAATGTTTTTCTTTCATCGTTGAACTCATTCGGAAACACCTTCCTATCTAACTGTAAGGATATTTATTAAAAAAAACACCAGCTTCAACCTTATTTGAAGCAGCCATAGTCGTATTTTCGTTTGCGAGAAAATATGCTATCTGATCTGTAATCCATAGCTAGACACTATTGAATAAAACTCTTATAATCCGACAGCACAGGTAGCCCAAAATAGAACCAAATGGAAGGACTTGGAGGAGGCCTTCACCATGTTTAATGGGTTCCTGCCAAACATAAGTGAAGAAAATTAAAATTATTATATACCTATTTACTTTGTATTTTAGCAGGAAATAAAAGGCTTTTTATTTTTATTTCATTTATATAATCCGACAGCACCGATGAGGAATCGAATATTGCTTACTTCACAAAAACAAATCGACAACATTAATCTTCGAAATACACATTATTATTACAAGGACATAAGTTACTGTAACATACCTCGGTGTCAAAATAAAGCCTTCGGTTAAACTCACCCTTAAATTGGTTTGACCCGCGCTCTGTAGTTTGGAATGTTTCCGTAAAGTTAGTTCTATGTTGTAAACGAGTAATTTAATTGAATTATAAAATAAATTGAATTAATGTCTCGGGTATTTTTTTAATTGCTATTACAGACAGATTATCATACGGCAGTACCTGATGTTGAGTGGTTATTGTCGTTGCTCACCAATTCCGTAACAACGCGGATGCAATTCATCAACGCTGAGCTTTTTCTTTGAAATACCAATCGAATTATCGTTGCGTTCACGAAACTGCCTCTGCGGTCATGTGATACGAGTTTCTGGGTGTGATAGCTTTTACCTATAAAACTTCGACTTTAAGGCCGTTGTAACTATACTGAGATCTTAGAACTTATATCTCAAGGTGGGTGGCGCATTTACGTTGT
This sequence comes from Bombyx mandarina, assembly GCF_003987935.1. The sequence goes on along the minus strand of NW_021011489.1, from coordinate 890,075 downwards.
AGATGTCTATGGGCTCCAGTAACCACTCAACACCAGGTGGACTGTGAGCTCGTCCATCCATCTAAGCAATAAAAAATAAATAAAAAAAAAGGTGGGTGATGGCATTTATGTCATGAGCCAACAACATTTTTTTATTGCATTTAAATATATTGTTTGGTGCTAATCAATATCAGCAGCATCATACAGCTAAAAAGATAACTAAACTATTAATGCTGATTTATTATATTATATTTAGTTTGAATTTCAGACGAATCGAACGAATAAAGCAACCGGTTGTCTAAGCGTTTATCTATGCGAGTTATTGTACATTATGTGGGAACAATTACACATCCATTAATCAGTGGAGTCCTCCGGTTTATTGCGCCTCCGGCCGGCGGTGGTTACAACCCTTCCCAGTTGAATAACGCCCTTTCGGGGCACCCGACTTAGTTACAAGTTTACACTTGATTAGCCACACTGACTTTGGAAGAGTACAAAACTGTTTTGTATACGGTTCTAGCTTTTGATTTACGATCATTTTAGAAATTTATTACTTTCGGTGAACGTTTTCAGCCTATTGTTTTGATGAGATTATATTACAAATGGAATTTAAATTTAGAATTGAATGTTTTATGGATTTTAACTGTTCGATTTTTTTTTATACTGAGTGTTACTAGATCGACGTTCCGAAATTAAAATGCTAATGCAATTATTTTCAAGAAACTACCAAGCGCTAATGAAAAAATGTATTGAAGTACATCATTATTTTTAGTTAGAAAAAAATAATCGTATAATACTATTTTGCAATTTTTGTGAATAACAAATTGATTAGTGATTTTTAATATTAAATCTACGCTTCCTCTACAGCGATTAATTTGAATTTTAAAAACCATAAAAATACGTAAATAAAGTCTTCGGAATTTAAATTAGAAAATAATCGAATCTAAATTTTGAGATATTTTCAAATTCAAAAGAGTCAGTGTTGGCGCCATTGCTGTGGAGTAAAGACATTAATAATTTTGGCGCGAACAAATGACGCAGCTGATTAATGATTTACGTGCTCGAATCCGTGTTGTCCACGAGGCGAGGGTAGCTACATGCACATACTATACAATATCTTGCTTGATACATTGGCCATGGAACAATATGGTGCCAAACAAAATAGGTATTTTAAAATTGTTCATTAATTTATCATTGATATTGATACACCGAGTAGGTATTATCAAAACACTGACCGTTTATGTCAACATATTAATATCTCGACATTAAAACGACTGATCTATACGTTGACCATTTTTAGGATGATTAATTTACTAATGAAAAAAAATCGGGTCAATGATCGAAAAGAAAAAAAATCGACTTAAAGCGATTTTTTTAACAATTTCATACGTGATTCGGCTGCCGAGCTATCGCATCAACACATATCTAACGAGTCTTTTAAAATGAATAATTTTAGTTATATAATATATTAAAATGAATAATTGTAATATTAAAATTGTTAATTTTAGCATTGATATTGATACTCCAAGTAGGTATTATCAAAACACTGATCGTTTATGTCAATATATTATATCTCGACATTAAAACGACTGATCTATACGTTGAGCATTTTTAGGATAATTACTAATGAAAATAAATATTACTAATGAAAATTACTAATGAAAATAAATTACTAATGTAAATACTAATGAAAAAAAATCGGTTTAAAGCGATTTTTTAACAAATTCAAACGTGATTCTCCTGCCGAGGTATCTCATCAATACATGTATTTAACTAACGAGTCTTTAAAAATTAATCATTGTAGCTACGTCTTAAAGCACATAATATATTTATAGATTGTGGAATTGTATGTTAAATTAAGTTATAAATTTTGTTTACAAAAATGTAAATAAAAAACAAACATAGTAGGTACTTAGCATCACATGGTACGGCGGGGGTCAGGTGAGGGCTTGAAGGGACCGAAAGGTCCGTGTTCCTCAGCTACACAGTCTTCATGATTTATAGCCGGCTTACATAGTTAGAGACGTTTAATTTAAAGATATATTCAAATATTTTTTAGCTTTCACACTTCGATTTCAAATTAATCTTGATGGTACTTAATGTGATAGTATGAAAAGCAGATGTTTTGAAAAAAAAACCGGCTTAATGACACATTTTGAAGAAAAGAACGCGGTTAACATATTTTTTAAATTAAAATTTTTTTGACGTAAAGATTTTTTTTTTAAATCGATGTGTATTGTTATTGAAGTTTAGTTATTTTTTTTAAGTTGTTCGAAAATTTTATACAGTGGCTCAGAAAGGACTTAGATACTTTTCATGCTTGTTAGTCCAGTGGGGTTAGTTGTTTAATAACAGAAAAGGATGCACATAATGTTGCATGACGTCACGCCATTACCGTGGTGGCGTGCGACAGAGATAGCGAGATGTTCCCGCTATGCACGTATACCTACTCTGTAGTAAATAAATCAAACCAATTCTAAAACTGGCTTTTTATAGTTGTTTTAAAAAAAAACATTACGTTTTTCTTACTATTTCCTTTCATTTTAGATATGAAATATTTCTAATTTATGCAATGTTTGGATTCAGTACCAGCTTATGATACGAATGACGCACTAAATGGACGTACGTAATCGGGTCATTTCTTAAAGCGATTTACGCGTATTACATCGAAAATTAAGAGAATCAAAAATAATTTTGACTGTGTTAGAGAATTAAATGTTGATTGGAAAGTACAAGTGCTAAGCACGGCCTGTTTGTTCAAAAAGTTATCTAAACGTTCGCCCGAAGACTTAGCTACGGGATAAAATCGGCTCCCATTCAACATCGGCTACGATATCACAATACCGACTGCCAACCGATTTAAATTTATTTCGGACGTCGGTAACTTCCAATTTAAACCTCTTAATCCTCTATGATGTATGTCGGTATTCGGCAGGATTAAAAGTTCCACGGAAAATAACCGGGAAAACCTTTTCCGGGGTCGGATTGACCCGGCCAGGAGCGGGATTAGAACGGGATTGGATATACATAAATCTCGGACGAGGCTTTCGGGGCGACGCAATTAAGCCTCCCCGAGCTGATACGTCATTTTGTGACAAGAATAACCAGATACTAATCACGCTATGAAAACATAATATAATTGGAGCATTAAAATTCAGCTACCGACTCACTGTACGCACAATGGCCTCACCGACATAAATAATTCAATTTCATAGTAATAAAATACGCGTGACCGGCGTGACGGCGTGAAAACTTTTCAGCAATTACAGGGTTGTATTTAACAAAAAGCATGGCCGGATTCTGTGCGGGTCGGTGAGGGCCAGACAGGGCCGGCGCAGTAACTCATGCATCAGCTTGCGGGGAAGGGTTGATCGCGAGTGCACTCCCGATGACTTATAGTTTGTATTAATACGCTACGAACACGGGAAACCAATCTGAAACGGATTCATTAATTTATGCAAAATTTATGGTTGCAAGTGTAATTTAATTTTTATATGAGCTCGCTGTGGTTGATCTGTATTGAGTAGCACTGCTAATAGTTTTTTTTTAACTCAATGTGTAGATTAATTCATACATTATTAATTGCTTTACGAAAACCAATAATACGAATAACATATAGCGTAGGTAGTTTGCTAACAAGGTGATTAATATTGAATTAACAAGCCGCTAAAGCCATAAGAATTCTCGATGCGTTCAAAAAACCATAACTCTATGGAAAAACTAAAGGAAGCTATTGATTTAAAACTCTTTAATTACATCTATTAGATACGGTTCCTAATCAACGGCTTGGTAGGCGAATTTTATAGTATCGTCAAAGGTTAGCTTATTGACAGAGAATAACTCAATTTTGAAGCTAATAAAAACTGTGAAGTAAGTACATATGTCAAATGAAAATAATAAATCAGAAGTTAAACTATAAAAGCAGTTTAAATTATATCTACAATTCGCGAAAACCTAAACCAAGATGAAGTTTTATAAAAAAAGCTCTAAATTAACATAACTTTTTTTAAGTGTGATGCTACATTTGTATTCTGCTTTTATTTATTATTATTTTCCCATTTAAGCACCAATTTGTGTTAATTAAAGTTAGGTAATATACTTTTCAAACCATACAATCGTATATACAAATGGAAATAGATACTTCAAAGGTAAAAATATTCTACTCCATACTTGGCATCCGGATGTGACGAAATAAGCAGCCATTAAAATTAGGGTTGGGCCACGCAACCCGAGGCTAGGGCAGGGCCAAGCCGCGCCCGAGTACGGTTCATCGACAAAAAAAGTTAAAGAAAAAAAACCACAATGAACACCGACCGATACAGATGAGATGAAAGATTTCAATGTCCGAATGTTTCTGTTACATGTAACTTAATATTGAAGTCGTGTTTTGGTTTATGACTTTTTAATAAGACCGTCCGTGCATTACGGACTGTGTTTTATTGTTTTGCGATTGAAACATATTGCATTCAATATTGACGTTCATTTGGCTTAGTTTTATTACCTAAGTGTATGAAACTCCATAAGTTTAAGTGCCGACGAATGAAGCAAAATTTGATTAATGTTAAATACATCGCCAATGATCGGAAGAGCAAAAAGTTTGGTCTCCAAAAATATCTACTTAATAACGGACACGAAATTAAAAAGCAATTTGGAAACCGTTACTAATTTAGGCGGCGCGGCATGGAGCTCTCAATTTGGGAGGGGCTCCGCGGTAGGGGGCGTGCGGGACGAAGTGGGGGCCCTAATCTAAAAGCTGTCAGTTAACGGGTCGGGCAGCTGTGCCCGCTAGCGCCTGTTTGTGTGTACTGTGCCCTATACTCTACAAATTACAAACATATAGCAATTAAAAAAAAAAAAAATTTTTATTTGTTTAGCAATGACGTACTGTTTAAGGAATTCAGTTTTTAAATTTATAATTTTGACATAAATCCCGCAAGTGCAGCCTAAGTGTATAGCATAAATTTCTAATTTTAATTGACACAGTCATATTTTAACAGCCCATTAAATTAAACTGGACGGTTAAAGCGTGAAGTCCTAATAATTAAACGAACGGTGTCAGTTTGATTTACGTCGGTCGTAAGAAAACGAAGTTTCCCTGTGCTGACCTCATTAGTTGATGAGTATACGAAGCGAAATTTATTTTATAAAAAAGCCATAAGTCACTACCCACATTCGGGGACAGATCGGAGTCTATTTACGCGGCTCCTAATTCACGCCGCCTACGTTTCTTTAAAATTGAAATTCGAAATATGAACTCGGCTGTTTAGAAGAAGAAAAAAAAAATAACGCCGATGATTCTTTACGTAATTAGCATAAGTTTTTAGGTGAATGCGGTTTTTCCATTTGCGATGACATTAATACGTTGCTTCTATTTTACGATATGTATTTTCGTGTTTGGACGGCTGGCGGCCATAATTTTGTTTATTTTACTGCAAGGTAGACACATAAACTCATTCAACACACACCTCTGCAATGACAGACTCATAGTTAGTGTCACGCCTAATAGATTTTTTATAATTTAAATTCAATGAATTCAAAACTTCATAGATTAAAGAAGCTAACTGTACTTCCGCGGTCACTGGAATACCCATCGTTTTTTTAGTCACGATTGATTATTATTTTAAGTTAACTAGACGCATCGTGACTTCAAAGGTTCAAATGGTGAAATCTTGGAGAATCCTTTGTAGTAATTTTATAGTTGAATCTGCAAATCACTAAAAAAATGTTTTATACAAATATTTCTAACGTAAACGTAAAAACGAATGAATCATTTTATAATTAATTTGACTGTTTAATTCTAAAACATAAACATACTATTTAACTTTAATACGTCTCTTAGAAGCTATAACAATAAAACAAATGTCAATCGTATAAATTAATAAGGAGTTCAAACAAAAAAAATCGACAATTTAAAAGTCGTAAAACGACGTCGGCTGTAAACGTCTTTTTATCTAGAGTTAAAGATTGTGGAGCATCAATAAAACAGTTATGGCCGCGTTCATTCATAAAGCTGTTATGTTACGAGCTTTAAAGCGTTTTGTTACATTATTTAGGAAATCGGTTTAAATACTGCAACGATTCTGAAATTCATATAATGAAAAAAGCTTTTTTTTCCTTGTCCTTGTCGGCAGACGGAGCGGCCCACCTGATAGTAAGTACTTACCGTCGGTTATGGAAGTCTGTAATGCCAGGGGCAGAGCCAAGCCACTTTTTTTTCCTACCTATGAGAGGCTATGTCAGCTTCGCCCTAACGTGTAGGTGAGCTCACGAGGCTTAAACCGGAGCTTTGCTAACACTGGCCCCAGCAAGAGCAGTGCTTCGCAGAATCTACCACCGGATCGAAAACGCGACCCACTGAGAAGATCCGGCGAGAAACTCAGTGAGCTGTGTCTGTGGGTTAATTTACTCGTCGAGCCCTTCGTCGCAAGCGACGGGTTCGACGAGGACGGTGACCGGTGCTTGTGGTACCTAAAAGCACCGTTAATGGATCGGGAGGATCCGTAATGATAAGCCACTATCTAACGCTCCGTGTACTTACAATTTTTTTTGCTTACTACAGACTTGTGGTTTTATCCAAACCCTTAGATACAACAATTGTTATGTGGTAGTAATAGGCATCCGAGCTCACAAGGCTATTACACCAAAAAAATAGGCAGAGTCAAGAGGATAATATTCTATTAACGTTGGATGTAAGATTTAGGTTAGATGTTAGTTTGGAATATTTAAGGTGAAAAATATTTATGACAAAAGCATGTAATTTTCAGAATTTTACAATACTAAGATAAAAAACAATAATTTTACTATTTCAATTGTGACCCTTGGTTCATTTTCTAGGCTTCGCGAAATATTCTATTATTCTGAAATTGTTTGTGATTGTTGCGGCCACTCGTTTGCAAAATGCTATTAAATAACATACGAAATCGTCTTAAGAACCAACCTTATTTCCTAATTAACGATATATACAATATATGTATTTACAAGCGTAGTAAATGCTTAATAAATAGTAATTAATAAAATGTTGTAGGTGACATTCCCGCAATTTATTATCAATTCACATCGACGTCGGATTTGGCATATATATTATTTTATTCAGATATTTTATCATTTAATTTAGATTTATGTGTATTGATTGATTATGCTAGTATCAGTTTACATATTCATAAGACCGGAGGCTTTGTAAAATTATTATATATGTATAAGATAATTTAAATGGAGGGAAGAATGGAATGTTTAAATTCGTAAATATACTTTATTTTTAATATATTATAGCAAGTCAATATAGGTATTGTTTTCTATTGAAACATATTCGAGGCGCTTCCTCATTTATCTAACTAAAGGACTATTAATACTAACATTATGATAAAGGTTTTAGTTTTAGTTTGGTTTAAATGTTAAAGTTTAGTTTAGTTTAAGTTTCAGAAGCTTAGTTTAAGCATTATATATGTATAAATATTTAAACTAAACTTCGTTTGATTTTTAAGAGAATTTGATCATCTTCTTTGTATTTTTAACTAAGCTCTAATGGCTTTTCTCTTTTTATCTATTACCGTTTACGCTGATAAATAAGTAACGGGGTCGTTGCGCGGCATTTTATATTTAATAACAACGGTCAATAATAAATCTTCATTAGCTTTAGGTTATCTAAATAATGACATGTCTTTCAGACAATTTGAAGGCGTAGTGGAGGCGATACATTGGTGCTTCAATGCCTTTCAATCATTGGATTATATTTACTTTTAAAATTTTAACTTTTATTTATATTTTTAGCGCTTAATAATTATAATTCTTATATTAAGGTCACTTAGACATATTTTATAATATGTAAATCGAAATAATAAATCCGCATCAGGAATACCTTTGTATTAGAACGAGCATAAGCGTTCGTCGCTCAGAGACCGAGAGCAAAAAACACGAGACCGGTTGAAGGCCCGGCCTTATCCAAAGAAATCAAAAACACACTTTAATAAAATAAATCGATTATGCAAAACGATGCCGGCTTATTTATTTAAAGGTTTCATTCGCTGTATCGATTCTTATATTATTATGCTCCGGTATTAAGATATGATTAAAATAAATTGAGTTACAGGCGTACCTGGTTTTTTAATATAGTAATTTTTAAAAAAAACCGCGGTATCATTGAACTGAGATTAACAAATATAAAAACAAGTTTGACAAAATGAATTATTGGTAAGTTTCAACAATAATGTTTTATGTAATTGAGTACCTACGTAAAATAATTTTATAGGATTTTTTTTGCGCCTATGCCTAGCCTAATAGAGCAACTATGAGATGCCTTGAAAAGTGGTATCATTTAAAGACATGACATCATCAAATTTACATGATATTAGTCGAGCCTGAGAACAAACATGTGTGTCCCGTATTAAAATAACAACTCTATATGATCGGCGAGAATTGGAGAAGTGACAGAAGTCCCAAATTGTTAGAGCAGGCGAAAAGCACACAGAGATATGAGACATCTTAAAAATACATTTTTAATTATTTTTCCGTTCATGTATTTTTTTTATTATAAATATTTAATATAATTTGTTAAATCTCTGTAGTAAAGCCTGTATTTTTACTCGATAGGTGACTTTAAAAGAACGCATTGCACAAAAGTAGCAAACAAAAAAGAAATTTAATTTTACAAAAAAAAAAAAGCAGCTCCGTTTTTTGAACCTTTTCTTTTAAATCCTTCTCCTCGACTTACAATAGTGTGTAAAAAATAAACAATGCAAATAAAAACTGGCAAGGCTAAAGAGGAAGGCCGGACGCAGCTAAATGAAATAAGTTTGTAAAAAGTTTGACACATTTTTAGAAACATCAGGCACGCAGCGTTCGCCCGGTGGGACCGATCGTAAATTTTGTGTAGCGTCAGAATGAAAAAGGGGAACATCATTGTTGAAAATTTTCGAACGCGCGCACCGCGATTCGGTGTGTAATCGTACAGATTTGCATGACAATAATAAACGTAAAAACTCTTTTAATTTTATATAGTCACCAGTCGATCCTAGAGATGTCAGCGAAATTTAATCGAGGGTTATCGAGACATTTCTACATACTATGGAACTCGTTAGGAATTTTTATTATTCCAAATAAGTCCCTGGGGCATCAATTCTTTTAAATTGCGAAATAGTAAAAGTTTTTCAAATTTATAGGGCATTTAATTAAAAGAATACATTACTTATGAACATCGACCATGAAATCAAACAAAAAATCTATTAGTTTTGTTAAATACACTCAGCATTTTACATTCAAAATTGATCAGTCATAGCCAATCGTTTTCAGAATCCCTTTCTATCAACGTAATCCATTCAATGTGTACCCTAAAAATATTTAGAGCGATACATTTTTGTGAGCGGAGATTTCCCGCGATTCCATTTGGCAATCAGACGTCGGTTATTGCAGCTCTTTGGTCGACCCCCCTGTTTATTTCCGACGGGGATAACAGAAAGAACTGAGCTGCTTTCTACTAAAACACGATAAGAATTTCATTTCCTCGCGGCTGAGAGAGCCCGCTATCTGAGGAAGTAACTGACAAAAATACCTAAGTGATAAAAGCTGTGAATTCAGTACAGGTACCTATCTCGATTTTGTGCTCGAGAATTTTTATTCGTGGGGAAAAATAAAATGGATAAGTCTCCTTTTAAGTGAACTTTGTTTTTCGTGTCATTGAAATTATAATGAGGAATTTGGATGAAACAAAAGAGGTAACATTTCGGGGAATAACAAAACGCTTTATGAATTCCCGAAGCTAGGTCTAAGTTTTGTGTTGGGTTTATAAAAAAGGAAGAACGTTGGCTCTGAGCGAGCGATATTGGACTTTGACGTTCGGACTTAAGACAGCTTTTCTAAGCGGTAAGATACATTTACATGTGGCCTGGTTTTGTTGTAGTCCTGTGAATCCGGATGACATCTTTTATCGCGATGCATTCCTCTGGTCGGTCTTTAAAGTTTGCGTTTAGCCGCCTAGTTGGATTTCGTGCATTATTATAATATATTATGAGAACTTTAAATGCGTAAGTATGTATTGCGATACAAAAGATTTACATAATTAACGTGCATGTACATAATCTTTACTGATTAGTTATAGGTAATAAGAATTAATTTCTTATCTAAAAACCAACTAATTTATATAGGCTTTGACAGTAATTCTCCTTAATGGACACTTTAATAAATAAAACAATTTAAAATGCTATTATCGCAGCATCATCAACTAAATAAAAATTGATATTTTAATTGTTTATCATCCGCAAAACTATAGGTACTTACAATAGAATAAGATCCTAGGAAAACTGTCAGCCAAACACTAATTAAATGCAATTTTTTGACACCAAAACCACAAAACATAATCTTCAAGATCACCATAAACACAAAAAAATCTTCCAAGTTTTTAGTTGAGGCACATAAGATTAATAAAATTAATTTGTATTGTTATTTGCATCAATCTAATCCTCGATTAGCTTTATAAACAACGAGAGTAATAAAGTTCTATCCGCATTCACTAAGATACGTATGGTCTATACAAATCCTTATTTACAACTGACAGTGTTGTCCATTCTATAATACAATCGAGTTCGGCGCTCACATAGAGCGGAGAAGGCATCTACACACCATCAAGTTCTACGTCACATCTAAACCGATCCACTGTTTTTTTTTAAGAACACAACTTCACGACCCCAGCCTACACGATCGACTGTAAAAAAGTCACAAGGTAGGGGAAATTTCGTAAGCCATTATCCAACTCTATACAAAAGTTTTGACACGGACACTTTGCGCTTGGGCACCGTCTATTTTAGTGAAGTACGAGATGGCGATAGGTGAATTACGATTTATCTTCAACAGAGCGACAGGGACGGATAGACGAATGTGTGTCGCATTTGAATAAAGTTTAGGGGGACCAAAGAATCGTGAGCCGCGGGACGTCGAGTAGGTGGTGATAAAGCATTCGTAGCGAGCTCGTTCCCAAATCGAATACGATGAGTAATAATATTTAAAAAGTAAGATTTGTTACCTGTCGACCGCTGAGAGATAATGCCCCACGTTTTTTGGTAGAAAAATACAATTAACTAGACCGCGGGCATAAATCATTATGTTATACTATTCGGTGCGCGGGCTCAGGTTGTTCAATTATACTTTGCTGTAAAAAAGAAAGGTAATGGAATAGGAAGATTATTACATAGTAGTTTGAACTGGCCCGTCCGTTTTAACGAATACTTAACAAGAATTAATTTTAACGTTATTAGGGTGAAACCAACTCTAAACTATATACGATAATTCTCCTCAACTCATGATTTTTTCAAACAAAAAAGCCAGTGAATTAGGTATTTTTTTTGTTACTTTTTTCGGTCAACAAGTTAGGCTCTTGTCCTTGTCCTTCTTCAAACGAGGCTTGCGAAGAGTACTTTATGGTAGGCAGCAACTTGGCTCTGCCCCTGGAATTGCTGACGTCCATGAGCCACGGTGACCACTTACCATCAGGTGGGCCGTATGCTCGTCTGCCTACAAAGGTAATAAAAAAAAGGCTCATTAAACATCACTAATACGAAGCAAATTAAATAAGCTACAATCTAAATCGACTTAATGAAGCTTTCATGAAAATTATGGGATCACTCGTAAATGTAAAAGCTTTTAAGTTTGACCGCAACGAGAGCGGAGGCCGAAGCACTCAATCGAAGTAATTTTAAAATAGCGACCTGCCTCAAGCATCGATTACGACGTGCGACTGGAACACTTCGAATACTCCAATCGTTTGTGTTCGAAAATTGTTCGACAAGAACTCTCGGAAATCGTTGAACGTTTACAGGATCGTTGTCTCGAACGATGTAGTATCGAGACGTGAACGATGCAAATTATGGACGAGTTTCGATAGGCGAATCTCGAAACGAAAATTGCCGCGAGACCGAGACCCGCGGTCGAGAGAGAGGTCATTCTCGTGCGCGCACTAATGAAGACGTTCTACAGTATAACGTTGGGCCTACAATACACAATATTGATTTTACGAGTACATAATTTCAAGAAACCAGTTCCTTCGCTGTGGGCGTAGCACCTTATCGATTCAAACTTACATATATTCGCGATGAAACAATAACATAAATAAATCTAAAACTACACGTTCGCGTGAGTTATTGAACGAAATAAATTTTAACACTTACAAAAAGCTGTGTCACAATAATCAACGGTCGCAATTTAATTTAAATGACATAAACACGAGGCTATCTGGCGCTGGCATCGATATTAAGGATGTGTTAAATGACAAAGTGCGGCCAAGAGAGAAACGTTTTAAAAGTTTGTAATTTTTAATGTTTTATCTTGAGATCTGCAGGTGATTTCGTATTGGAAATACTTTGGAGTATTTAGCATACTTACTGAAGGCTGTGTTGCGAAGGCGCTTACAGTAGGAATATGCGAGTCTTTTAATACGCTTCGGTCTCCGCTTTGATTAAAGGCTTTCGCCTCGCACGCTCTAAATATTAGCTATTTAATTAGTGCCTCCGCCGTTTTGTTTTACAATTTCGTACATACACGTTGAACGCATTAATCGGTGAAAATTAACAATTATACCAGTTAAATTTTTGAAATCTTTCATGTTCTGTTAATCATGTACCCTCCAATTTTGAATCAGTTACGAATAATTTAAGTACCAAAATTAGTACGTACATATGTCGATTTTATGTGTTCAAAATTCAAAATATGAATGTAGGTATTTGTTTTTATAATTGCACTGCGTATCTCGAATTATGTCTGTATTATTAACCGTAATTCATAATTAAGTGTATCTGATAATGTATTTAAGAGTACATAAAAACTTTAATTAATTACAAATCCAACAGCATGAATGGAGTATTAGAGATACATTGGTAAAGGTTTTTGATATTATCGTTCGAATACACCTTCCTGATGAAGATATTAGAGCGAGCACAGTCTCAGTTTATTTCTGGACCGGATCGTCTTGCTTATACCTGGGAATTCAGTATGGCTGTTTATTGAGACTACATGATACAAGGTCAATACGTGGTACATTAAATATGATTCTTTTCGATTATGCATTAGAGAATGAGAATGGTTTGATGTTATGAAATTGATTTGCTTTCTTCGTCTAGGTGTTTAAAAATTATAATCTGTATTGGGTATAGTGTTTGATTTAATACACACAACGGATGGAGATGTCAGATATGAGCTTAAAATAATTTTATTTGAAATTATTTAGTTGTCTTCTTGATATAATATCAGACGTGTCTATCTTCTCTACAGTCTGTTGGGTGCCATTAGTGAATTTTAGATTCTGTTCTAGAATGGAAAAACAATGAATTTTTAGTAGGAGGCATTAATGTGCACTTAGCGTTAACTTACGATCATTTAGACCTTTAGCTCTTCTATTGTCATCGATAACAACAATAAAGGAACACATATAAAAGTTGATAATTTTTAAAACGAAAAATATGATGTAAGGTCTAATGCAGGGCTGTCAACGCATTCAACTTTTATTTAATTTTTAAAAGCATCAGAAATTGTCATTTGCAGGTAATAAGTCCAATTGTATTTGCTATTAAATACTTAGAAACTACAAGATAATAATGATTAAAAAGACGTTTGCCGTTTAATCACATTGTTTAGAGATGCTCATGCGTCACAAGAAGGCAAATGATTTTTTGAACACCTTTGTGCTACTGTCTTACACAGCGGTTATGGTTTAAGACAGAATGCATAGTCGGTTGATTCTTGACATAGGCATGACGGCGGTATCCATACGAGCTCAGAATTATACTTGCAATTCATTTTTTACTTAACCTGCGAAGAGATACTTAAAAATATTGGTGAGGTAACAAACAGCTAATGGGGAAATAGTCTGAATGAAACAGAGTTTGAATGTTCGTATTATTAGGACATCCTATAATGGTGAAATTTACTCTGGTCATATATTTTTTTAATAAATTGTAATACTTAAAATATTTTATACTAGCAGGGATTCGAATAGGCCAGCGAGGTTCGTCGTTAAAGGTTTTTTTATATAGCAGTCTATTGTTTTCGAAGGCCTCTGAAAATGTAAAGATAATTTAGTATGGACATTATATTTTAATCTTTAGAAACCAATATTAAATTTAACATTTTTTTTTCTTTTCTAAAAAGCCGATACTTGATAAATCCGCAATAATTCAAAAGTCCGCCATTAATCCTACCTAATATTTCAAGCCCAATAATCCGCCCCTCCGTACGCCGGCTGTAATCTAAACGACCTTTTTTAAAACTAATAAAATAGCTCGTTATAAATAGCCACTGAATTTCGAGAGTACGAGAACGGTTATCGTCTTCGGTAAACAAGTAGGTACAGTTCGGATGAATATCCATCAAGTTCCTCAATGTAAATACACCGGTGAAGAATAAACTGGTTGCTTATTGCACATCATCTGGCTCGCTTGAATGGTTTGTGTTCAGATACTGTCTTTTAGGATTAATTTTATGTTTTAAAAAGTCTAAATAGCGTATTTAATCAAGCGAATTGAGCACAAATTAAGGTGTCACTGAATGTCGATTACTATTAGACCGCATTAATTAATGTGTTTTGAATTAGTCGCATTAGTATCCTATTTACTTAAAATAGAAAGTTCATTAAGCAATTATTCTTAGTCGGCTAAACGTATAAATGCACCTTTTAAATTAAACGAAATATTTTAAGGCGTACATACAAGAGGCCCTTACTGACTTGGTCCGGTGGCTCGGTACCTGCAGATTATAATTTCTGCACTGATTACAAAGAGGAGCCGGCGGCCGCAATTTCGTCTTGTACCGATCGTGCTGTACATAAATTATCAGTTATTGATGAAGACATTAAGCTTACGTACCATACGGCAATTATTAAATATCAGCGTTTTTTGAGACAAGATGCATGGTTCATCTTTCTTTTTTTTTTCGTTTCTATATGCATAGTTAACTATATAGACTCAACGAACTCTGTTACACAACATATTTCATTTAGTTAAAGACGGACAAGAATAATGTTGTTTATTGTGAAATAAACTAAAACAGACGAATCAATTAGAGGTTATACAAACCTAATCTCGTATCTAAAGTGCTTGTGATACAACAATGTTGAACAGAGCAACTGCTTGGAAGAAGTTATCGCTTCAAGTGGCAGCCCTAAGTGTAGCGGCAACAGAAGTACGGTTCCCTAGTCCGATCATGCTCGAATCGTGCCCCTAATGCACTAAAAGGACACTCTACATTTTCATTTTCATCTTATAGAGCACCGTTCGAAGTTTCTTTCAACTCTTTATTAATAAGTGATTGCTCTCTGCGTCAATTTTTTCACTGTGTTATATCGATAATGAGAACCGGATATATTTTTAAAACCTTCATTTATTTGTGACGACTTCATGAAGCGGGACACCCTGTTTTACCTAATTCTGATGGTAATGATCTCGCCAAGAATAAATAAGATTAATTACATGCTGTTTTGGCGAGATATTATTATAATTAGTGACAAAGGAAAAATCTGAACTGATGATGTGTATTTTTTTTTCAAATTGCGAATTTTTGTTGTTGTATCCGGAGAAGCAATTAGGGTTTATTCATTTTGTTGTTGTAATATAATCGAAGTGGTGTATCGGGGGACGTATAAATGATTTATGTGACTCGCGCCTCGGCTTAAATAAAACATCGCCGTGAGCTTTCAACGTCTAAGAATGAAAGTCACGAATGTAATTTTAAAACGTCGATACGGATGTTTGATGATTTTATTATTGTTTCCGAATGTTATTTATGGGTTTAACGCTTATATTAAATTCAATGTCACTAGATACAGATTTTTTTTTTCTTTGTAAATGTAACTCAATGCATATATTTTATCTTTTCAATAGAGATAAAAATGTTACGATTGAAAGTAATGCATATTGTATGTGTATTGTTATAACGGTTTTTTAGCTATTGAAAATGACGATGTGAATTTTTAAAAACAACTTTAACCCAAATGGTATTTATAGGCATTGGTTGGTTTTCATTTTACGTAGCATCGGAGTAGCGTGACGTAATATAAAATGCTAATCCTGAAAAAATCGGATAAGCACAAGGAAGAATTATATCTCCGCTATGGAAAGTTTAAGAAATAAACGTGCCACTAATGATGGCTATAGTAAATTATAATTAATATTTTCATTTTCCGTAAACTATTAAATTTAATTGATTAAATTTTTTTAAGTATGCCGGTGTATAACAACTTATAAAGACATTATTAACACGGACTTTCAATCAAATACATTTCAAAGCTAATTAAACTCAAAGTGACAGTCACTTACTGGATAAAATTCTAGAGTATCTAGTATGCACATTGAAATTAATTTGGGATTTAAATCTGAGAGAGCGCTATTTTAAAAGAAGAAGTACTAAACGCATATTCTCCAACATATTTCTCGTTTAAGGAATAATTCAACTAGGGAGAATTATAATATAAATTAATTTTGTACTATCAATCACCTTTGACAGTGACCAGGTGGATCATAAGTTCGTCTGCTCAGCTACTGAAGAAGCGTTACATAAAAACAGAACTGATACAGCTTTTATAATAAAATAAACAATCCACTTTACGAAAGTACACGTGAAAGAATTTTCGGGTTTTACCTACTAATAATTTCAAGCTAAAGATTAATTTAAATACAATATTCTGGCAAGTCATGATAAAGTCTGTGACTTTACGGGGAACATAATTAAAACTGTATTTTCTTCAATTTTCTCGAGCCGCAAACACAATTAATACTACATTTACGGTTTAATCTCGCGTTTTTATTGTCATTATATTATTTCCTACGTTTTGATTACTGTATAGTATTCAGGGTCACCACGGATAGCTCAACCGAAGGAACTGCTTCACTGGAACATGTTTCTATTGCACCTTACAAGCACCTTGATGACGAGTGCTATACTAAAAGTACGTGATTCAACCCATAGACACAGCCCACCTTGCCGGATCTTCTCAGTGGGTCACGTTTTTTTGGATCGAAGTTCCTTATGGGACGATGCGGAGGGGTACCCTAACCGGGAAAAAACGTCCGTAACGTAAGATTTTTATTATTTATGTATAGTCTTACGTGATGACGGTTATTATTATTATTCATATAAATAGCTGTTTCTTTGTATATTATTATTATATTTTTTTTATAAATCGTTGTGAATAAAACAAAGTTGATAACTTTGTAAAGTAGCTTTTTTTTATTTTTATCAATAAAAATATCATAATAAAAAGTGAATACCCGAATAATTATTTTCTTTATACCTCGAATAGAACTTAAAATTAATCTATACTTAATATTATAAAGAGGAAAGATTTGTTTGTTTGTTTGTTTCGAATAGGCTCCGAAACTACTGGACCGATTTGAAAAAATCTTTTTCCATTAGAAGCCGACATTGTCCCTGATGAACATAGGCTACTTTTTTTATTTTATTTTTTATTTATTTTTTTGGTTTCATGTGTGTTTTAATGTTTCCGAAGCGAAGCGAGGGCGGGTCGCTAGTAGTTTTATAATAAGGAACTTCGTTCCTATCTGGTGTCCCACGACACTACACATAATTATTTTTTTCAGCAACACTCCGGTTTGAGCCCCGTGATTTCACCTGCATGTTAGGGCGAAGCTGAATTAGCCTCTCAAGCCTATCAGCAGAGGTAGGAAAGAAAAAAAGTGAAGTAAATTTAAAAGTAGTGCATTTAATTTACCGCACCATTAAACAACTCTTCGACCACAATTTAGTGGTGAGTCTCAAAGCAATCAGTTTGCACTAGCAGCAAGACCGACATTGTTTGTTCTGTACTCTGGCCCACAATGGGCCCGCGGATGCTATTATTTTATTGACTTCCCACACAAACCGGACGGTTTATTGTGTACGCAAGTCTGTAACGGCCGAACTGTTTACGGGAACTCTGTAATTAGGTGTTAACAATCGAACAGTGGTCTTGGTCTGCATTTCTTCTCAATTAGCAATGATTTGTGAGGTGATAATGTATTTTGTGCATAGCTTTTGATGAGATTGAGTATCTAAATTTTGCAGCTGAATAACGCCACCTATCTTTGGATTTGAGTGTTCGTATTTTTTTTTATTGCTTAGGTGGGTGGACGAGCTCACAGCCCACCTGGTGTTAAGTGGTTACTGGAGGCCATAGACATCTACAATGTAAATCCGCCACCCACCTTGAGATATAAGTTCTAAGGTCTCAGTATAGTTACAACGGCTACCCCACCCTTCAAACCGAAACGCATTACTGCTTCACGGCAGAAATAGCCGGGTGGTGGTACCTACCAGTGATTACGCAAATTATAATTTTGCGGATTTGATTTTTATTACACAATGTTATTCCTTCACCGTGGAAGTCAATCGTGAACATTTCTTAAGTACGTATTTCATTAGAAAAATTGGTACCCGCCTGCGGGATTCGAACACCGGTGCATTGCTACATACGAATGCACCGGACGTCTTATCCTTTAGGCTACGACGACACTTTTTGTGACGTCGATCAAGTTTTATAACAACGTAGCATCAATTAAAATGTGACTTATGCTCATGATTACGTAGGCAGGCTACCTACACTTTTAAAAGTGTATAATGCGTTAATATTGCTGAATTTAAAAATATGAAACACTTTTATGTGTGCAAAATTGGTAATATCACACTTCGCGCAGAATCAATATGTAAATAAAATAAATAAATAAATGCTTAATTATTTAGTTAATAATCGTAAAATTGATAAGGAACCTGGTTCGATTCATATAAATTCAATGGCAAGGACCAATAATTCTCAGTAATTATATAAGAATAATATCGTATAATAGAAATTTAGTAAAAACAAAATATTACGTAATTATTAGGTTTATCGATATATAAGACCGCACGGATACGTACCATAATCTTGTTTTTTTCTGCCGTAAACCAGTTATACGTCCCAGTTAGATGCATTGGACAATACTTTGCAATGCATTTGAAATTTCAACCTCATTTCCCCACGATGGATTTTAAGGTTGTAAATGTACTTTATTCATTGCTAGATAGGTCGTAAGCTCTTGTGTAGTCAAGCATCTCTATAAGCATAAGCATGTCTATAAGCTTAAGCATCTCCAGTATTATTAAGCTCTTCGATCTCATAGAGCATATAGTAATTCTAGAAGTATTCATTTATAATTATTGAAAGATAAAAATGTAAATATTTCGTCTTACTCAGATTATATACGACTTCAAATAATCTACCTCGAAACTTTATCAGTTACTACTAGAATTCAATTAGCAACTTAATTTCCAAAGAGTTTTATATCTAACAAAATGATAGTTATGTTCTTTATAATTTTTCCATGGGCCGTTTCATACCTCGTATCTGATCGTTATTCGTTCAACGACATCGGAAGACGGTTTTTTTTTATCTATGAATATGTAGTTAGCTTTGTCGCGAATCGACATATCTTAGGCGACGACTTAAACCGATGACCGGTTTTGGAACTCGCCGATGTTACTTTAAATATTTTTTTTCGTGTCAAAGTAGAAATTTCGAACTAATTTACGACCGAAGAGTTGAAGGGCTATATCGGAGGTACGCGCTGGAAACAGAGGTTACCTATTTTTAAGCGTATAATTTATACCCGATTATGTTTATTAAATACATAATATATTATATTTGAATATGATCATAATATGACTGTTGTTCGTAGTTTACGAAAATTGTATTTTTAATTTAATAAAAACTACCTTTTTAAATTAAAATAATTTAAATGGCATTTTTAAATCATGTAGTTAAGAAAACTTATGCGATTCACCTAATGATAAGTGATCACCGTTATACCAGGTTCTGCTGCCCACTACTGAGGACTCTTTTGAGAGTCTTACCATGTAATTCGGTTACGAACCCATCAAAATCACACGACATCAACATTGAAAATAACTAACATTTACCATAAAATAAAAATATACAAATTTTGATCTCGTGCCTCAAGCTAGATCGTAGCAATCACACGGTGACTTCATATAGGCTCTTGTAACCATTTAACAATAGGTGAACCGTAAGCTTGACCACACATCACAAGTAATAAATAAAAATCAAAACGGGAACATAGTATCGCAACAAAACAAGTTAGTACAAGGAACTCAACTCATGCAAACTCATAATAAATCAATTAGAATAGAAGAGAGAAATCAAAATTGTTCAGTAAAAAATATATAGTTAAAATTAGTATCCAATTTCTAAAATAACTAAAGACCACATATACATAAAAGATCAAGCACCTGTTAATTGATTTTCAGTGCTGACAAACATATCCTTTAAAATTTTAAATTAATATCAAAGGTCAGCTCTATTCGTATTTAGACCTTTAAACGTTTAAACCATTATACGTCAGCTACACGCAGAAATCACACAACGTCTCACTACATTCAGTTCTAAGCTTAAGCACGGCGCATCACATCAATCAACTTGTTAATCCCTCACGAAAGCGACAAAAATAAAGACGGCCATCGACAGGCTTCGAAACGGCTGCGCAGGGTGAGCGTATGCGAAAATTCCCCACATTGAGTATTCGCCGTATGCATGCGATGTCAACTCGACGTGGAGTAGTGAATAACAATTGAAGTGAGTTGGCAAGCACCGTGATGAGCGACTACTACTGGTTCCTTGTGACTCATCGATGCGAAGCTCTAGTTAAAATCATGCTTTCCTATGGATTGAATTTTTCTAAAAAGTACTCCTGCAGTCAAATCTTCAACTAACCTATCGTTTTGTTTTCAATTAGATGATGACCGAGCTTTACTCGTTTTTTTTTTTGATAACGCCATTTTGTTTTGTCTTTAAAGCGGTTAGTTGCCCTCAATTAAGAAAAATACTATTATTATTCGCCAATAGATGTCGGGAAGAGTTGATTATTGAAAACACGAATAAAACAACATTTTCTGAAAATAAATCGTAACTAAATCGATTTATCGCCCCCGAAATCCCCTGTATACTAAATTTTATGAAAATCGTTGGATTCAGACAGATTCAGACAAGAAGAATACAAGAATTGCTCGTTTAAAGGTATGAGATTTGTTATTAATCCTAATTAGAATTTAATTTTTTATTGTACATTTTTCGTGTACTTTATAAGCTGTACTATACGAACGTATACTGTATGATGCTTTATGAGTTTACTACTTGCAATTTTGATAAAGAACATCATAGAAAAAAAAAAATCATCTGTGTTTTAAAACCAGGTAAACATACTAAAACATTACATTTCCTTTTATTTGCGTTCAACTTTTCGAATTTTACCTTATAGATAAACTAGAATTTTTTTAAAAGTCTAAATTATTCAAAATATTAATATTTATAAATTATTAAATACTTAGTAGTGGTTCTTACTGACCTTAATCTTGGAAATGAGAGTATAGACATTGAGGTTGGCAATGAACGGATGACACGTTGACATTTGGACGACCGTTGTCGATACGCACGGGTACTCTTACGATATCATTGTACTTTCAAATAGAAAAGTTTTGCAATACAACATTGTTCAGAAGAAGAAACTTTCATTAGTACGCATTTTTCAATAATTTCAATATATTCTGTTTGAAATATTATCATGTGGTATTGTTACTTTTATATTGACAAATAGAATCTACCTTCAGTTAAAAGAGTAAGAAACAAAAGACACATTATGTAATACGACAGAAAATAAAAAAAACTGGGCAGTTGAGAAAAGCACGTGTTACCCAACAATGCGGTGACATCAAATTCTTAACTGCAACACGCATTTGTGATTCAACGTGTCATTGCTACACGTGTTGAAATTCGATAAAGAATAAATCTTAAATTGCTATACGATTAAATACATTTTAGACGATTGATATTCTGCACTTGCCTTGTATTGGCATCCGTTTTTTATCTTGAATTTATTTCGAACTGCAATAATGTAGTGATGGATGAACGTACTAAAATACTCCAGCAGTATATATTCGAGGTTTGATTTTATTAATAAATTACATTCCCGATCCTGCGGAAAGAATGGAAAGCAGTCGACGACGCTCAAAACACGTCATCTCGGATCCTCCCGATCCACTAATGGTGCTTCTAGGTACTTCAAGCACCGGTCACCGTTCTCGTCGAACCCGTCGCTTGCAACGAGAGGCTCGACGAGTAAATTAACTCTCAGACACAGCCCACTGAGTTTCTCGCCGGATCTTCTCAGTGGGTCGCGTTTCCGATCCGGTGGTAGATTCTGCGAAGCACGACTCTTGCTAGGGTTCGTGTTAGCATCGTCGTCAGGTTTGAGCCTCGTGAGGTCACCTACTAGTTACGGTTACGCTGGAATAGCCTCTCTAGGCTACCAGCTTAGGTAGGAATAAAAAAAAAGCTAATACATTCAAATTTAAACATGGTATTCCTATTTTG
Organism: Bombyx mandarina; assembly: GCF_003987935.1. The sequence continues at coordinate 867,709 of NW_021011489.1, read as the reverse complement.
TCTTTACATTAAAAGATACAATTAGGCATAATTGCTTTGGCAAAACAATCACCTGGACTGTTGCAATAAAATAACTGTTTTAAACACTGACTTAAATTGTCCCCAAAACATAAACAAATTATTTAATACGGCCACTTAGTATTTCAGCCGAAAAAGGTTGGCATATTTTTCATTCGAAACAGGTAATTTTAATGCATATTTAATGGGCAATTCTTGGCTTCAAATTCACTAAGATAAGGTACTGCTATAATGCATGCAGTTTGCCCTCTTGTATTATTTATCGTGTGATTTTTGGCAAGAGAACAGTTAGTTTGCTTGGCTTGGCTGGATGCACAATCTTCATAATGCATGCACTTTTGCACCATATCATACAGAGGTTGCTGATGATGTAATTTTGCTTTGAAGTGCTCTAAATATAAACAGTATATATACATTAAGCTTGAAAGCAACTTAAATGTATGTTGTCCTGCTCTGATTTTCTTGCACTAAAAGGAAACATTTATGTATGAAAATACAAAATTATTTCTCTACTTTAAAGAATCGTCAAATAATGAAGTAGATTTGGTTTGGTTAAATAACAACACAGAGAGCGTTTATAATTTTTGGTATTAAAAATTATTAATGATTTCCTGTCATTAATATCATTAAAAATGATTTTACAGCTTAATCTCACGTTTTTGCGTAATGTACCTAAACTTTAATGTAATTTTACAAACAGTAACATATAAAGAAATAAAATCTACAGATGAATTAATCAATATCAAAGTAATTCTTAGATCACAAAAAGTTAAATTAATTTTATATTTTAAAATTCTTCTAATGTTTAAAATGTAGTCTTTCTGTGAGAATAGATGATCAAGACGACGACAATATTATAAAATAGCAATTTAAAGTGAACACACGTCGGCAACCTTTCACACACGTCCGAATTTTTTTTGTGACAACTTCTTTCCCAGACTTTAAACAGCTTAATGAATTAATAAAAATTTTAATTGTGTTAATAACTTACGTGCACTTATCACATGTGAAGCCAAGAGTTTGACCAATTTACCTGTAAAAAAAATTAAGCAACTGTATTTGGTTGTAAATTAAACATAGTTAAGTATTACGTTCAACTTTTTGTAAATTGAATAGTTATTAGTTTCAATAAATCAGTGATTGTAGCTCAGAGAAAATTCGTTATTTTTAATTGGTACCACCATTAAATGCATACTTTAAAATCTGCTATAAAAAGATTAACATACATACAATTATCTATCTATCCCACACGATTTATTTTAAATTAAAAAAAACGTTTCTCGCATACTTCTAAGCATCTATGAACAAGTCTAATCGAGTTTCAGTAAGAGGTCTGGTTTCATAAATTAGATAAACAGTTACCTTAATCTACTTTACAAAATCAGTGTCGCTTTTATTATCATTCCAGTATGACAAGGCTCTAATTTGGCCATGCGACATGACGCGTTCGCATCATGAATAATTCCGGTCCGCTCATGTCCGGTCCGTAAAGAGCCTTAATTGAGAGAACAAGATGTTTGTCGAATATTGAAGCGTGTGAACTTTTTTCTGAATTTTAATAACTGGAGTTTCGAAATTGACTTTTTGAATTTATAGCTCTTGTGTTTTTGTTTTTCGACGCCGCATATCAATCAGCTTCGTCCGGTGGTTTCGATATTACTGTCTCGAATAGCGCTTACTCACATCGAGATAGTTGAAGCGATTTTATATAATGAGCTGTTTTTTATTTCTACTTTCCTATATTAAAGGAAATACTCAACTTTTTGATAAATACTCGGGACCATAAATAAATCAGAACAATACACGTGACATTTCATCGGTGATTTATGTTCGTATTATGATTTATTTGTGTGTACGGCCGAAAATACCGATCGGACTAAGCAGTAAGCGCCGCCTACACGCGGGGTCAGCGGTAAATCATATTGCGACATCTCAAAAATGCCAACTTCAAAAACATGTTTGCCCCGTGGCCGGTAACGCACGCACCGATGGTAAGACAAGAAAAACAAACCGAAAAAAAATAAATTACTTTTGTATACCTCCTTTCTTTCCCGTTGTTGGACGCCGAACAAGTCATAAATCACAGAAAGATAAGCATAAAAAGATTGTATGAGGTGGGTACGCGGTAGAACTAAAATTTTCGTATTTCTTTATCTCGCGTCAAACGGGCCTACAAAAAAATGTACCGCCTACACACATTTCCTAGGAAACGATGTAATAGAACTAGTATCCAGACTCAGTGAGTACTTTATACTACAAATGTTACTACACCGGTAATTTATATACATCTAATAATATATCTATTAATACATTACAAAAATATTTCTAAAAGGAAATTCATTTGGATATTACCATTGAAAGTAGCGTGTACAATACAATAAACACTTCCATACACGACCAAATACATCTGTTACAAACAGGAAAAATATAAAACTTATTTCCTGGCTGGCGGTAGGCCGCAATATATCATGAGGAAAATCTTCCAAGGTCCACCTGGGCGTTCACCAGTTAGCGAGCACCGCATGAACACCATTTTGTTAGTACACGAGCGCCTACCGAGCAATTAGATTTGTTAGCTTGTACCTACAGAGTTTCATCACGCCCCCGTTCAACAACAGATGCTTGGACTAATAACCTCTCGAAGTTTCCCCGTCACCCCCGCCCCCGCGTGCTCCCGAACCCTCCCCAACCCAACTAAGATAGATTGCGCCACCATTCTTGCAATTTTCCTGTCGTATCTTGCCTCGTAAATTCCTAGTGATATATAACTTCGGATCTCTCGCGATGCGACCAGGAGCATACTCGAAATATGATAAGAGTTATTTATTATTGTTCTTATTGGTTTTCTAAGGGGCGCCTCGGTAATAGCTTTTTGGCATTTCTTATATTATAATGCGTATTCTGTAACTTATCAATGAGTTATTTGAATCAAATGAACTCGATATTAAATTTAGAAAAATATTAATTGATCACATTTCAATTAAAATATAATATTTAAATTAGTCCAAAATGTTTCAAGTTTCAACCCTTAGATACAGCCCACTGAGTTCCTCGCCGGATTTTCTCAGTGGGTCGCGTTTCCGATCCGGTGGTAGATTCTGCGAAGCATCGCTCTTGCTAGCGCTCGTGTTAGCAAATTCGTCAGGTTAGAGCGCCGCGAGCTCACGTACTCGCCCGGCGAATCTAGAATCGAGGTTACTAGAATATGTAGTAAAAAAGAACAAATTTGGTAAAAAAATCACACTAAAACAATGCATTGATCAGTGGAACAATTCAAATAGGTTCATTAAGTTGTTAAAGAAGCGGATACAGATTAAACAAAACAACAGCGAGCCCAAATTACTGGGCGAAAGCGGGCGTACTCTAAATACCGCAACTCAACAAATGAAATAAGAGAATTCTTCATTAATTTAGCGCTAAATTAAAAACATCCGAGTCCCTTCGACAACAGCAGGCGCCTCCATTTCCATATTCTAATAGCAATAAATTGTCATCGCTATGAGATTCCTTCACGGAGGGATGAAAATAAGTACTCGTTTAATAAATAAAAGTCCTAAATGCCGGGACTTAATCATTTATGAACAGTTAAAAAATTATTAACCAAATCAGATCACAATGCGCTACAACAGGAAAAAGTCCGTGATTAGCTCTTTAATATTATCAGTAATTGAGTATAACATTTTTTTAAAAGGCATCAACTGTGTAGCTCACGTCCCATATGCTTCTTAGTGGTTACCGGAGAATTTACAACACGCCTTGAGTCTTGATTTCAAACTCTCAATTATTCAAAAACGCCCGTCCCACTCTTCTAGTTTGGACGTGCGGCAGATAGAAGCAGCATGATTTGATAGTGCTTGGTACCAGTCTTATGAAATAGAACGTTATTAAATGAAACATTGTTTTTTTAAATCATTCGAAACTTCAGTCGTAAAAAAAAAGAAAATTTTAATTATTTCATGCCTCACATGTCAAATGACATTCACGTTTTTTTTTAAACAAATTTGATTAGTAAATGCTGTTTTATTAAAATTTTAATTTTGTACTACAAATAACTATTTGTCAGATGTTTCATCACGACACAAAACTTTAAAATCATATAGCATGTTATGAGCGTTAAATCTGAATTGGATGTAGTGAACACCAAAAATGAAGATCTGAAAAATGTCCATACCATCCCAAACGCGCACTCCTCAGCTTCTCTGTCACAGGTGCAACTTTCAGACTTCCTCTAACATATTCATTCCGTATTCTATCCATTGTCGTTACTCCACAACATTCGCATCTCTGCTGCATGCAGTCGCCATTATACTTTCTAGTATATGAAGTTATAAATAAATAAAAAATTGCAATTTTCGTGAATTCGTTCAATCAAAGAGAATTCGTCGAAGACATAAACAATTGAAAGGAAGGACTGCCCTCAGAGACGACGGAAGCGAACCGAGTGTCGACTCCGGAACTGTTATTGCCGGAACGACTACTACATCCGGTTGTGTAGACTTCGTGTCTGCACTTGTGATGGTAACTGTCTTTTCCATTTTCATAGCACCTCTACGTATGTTTGGACGGGGATTTTAGTTTGCCGGAAGCGATAATGGCAGGAATAGGAAAAATATACCGTTCACTTTAATAGTGCTAGCATCTTATTTCACAAAAAAGCTAGTTAATTTAGAATTGTTATGAAGAATGTTAGAGACGAAAACGGAAAATGATTGGAATGCAATAGATTGAACACCTTTAAACATTTTATCAAACATTACTAAAAGTATTCAAAAAAATGTGAAGAAAATGATATGAATTATTTCAATGCAATCTGTTATCTGAACTTTTCAGATCTCTTGGTAGTAATAGCTGACATTATAGTTAGAACACAAAAAAATATGATTGTTTTCATTTTAGAGATACACTACTTATGTCATTTTCGTGGCCTCTAATATTTTTGAAGATATATCTAAAGATATCCCAGTCACGTGTGTGTGGTAAATGCAATTATTGTTCGTAAGTCAAAAGCTGGACACTATGTAATTAATTGGTAAATACTCTAACGTATTCTGAAACTTGATCTGGTACAAAGCTCTACGGTCGGTAAGATTTATGTCATACACAAGCATCGTGTTGGAGCAATTAATAAAACTAATTATTTTGAATTAATTCTCACTGCAACAGGTTTAACAGGATGCATTCGCGACGTATTAGTATAGTCCTGTGAAGCAATATATCATAATAATATAATACGTATTAAGAATTGCGTAATCAAAATATACATTACTGATCGCTGTCTATAATATGCTACAAATATACCATGCTTGTGAGCAGAGTTGTAAATATAAATATAATATGTTTAAGTATATAACGGAATAACGTGAACTTTTATTTCTGGATATTGAACATTTAATATCAAATTCATTGTAAAATACGATATTACGTAATACAAATTTAACTAAAACTATCTAGCTATTTATTGAAAGTAAAATTTTGTATTAGAATACAGTAGTGGCATCTCCTATAATTGCATCTCAAATTTATGGAATTTCCTCAAGAGTATTCCATAGAAGACGAAGACTAAATTGCTGAGTTGTGTCATCCTAGAATATTATCACCCCACCTCTCCTTGTAAGGTCGGAGAAGTTCTAAAGATGCAGCAACTAACAAAAAACCTAAACGAGCTGAGGATCTCGCGGCTCACTTGATGATAAGTGGTCATCGGACTGCACCGTAAATGCCGTTATCATTGGCACATGAAATCGAAATATCAAATGTATAACTAAATTGTCTTGAATCTCGAATAACATCGATGCTTCACAGCAAAACACTACCAACCCACGGGGCTATAGTACGCCTTGCGAACACCACCAGTAAAAGAAATGTAATAACCGATTACCTATATTTATGTGACAGGCAAAATGACGACCTACCAATCGGCATTCTCACATTTTACTATTGGACGCATAAGAACGGCCTCAAGAATGCGAAAGACGCAAACGATTTTTAATACACTCCGCACCCCATAATGGGTATTTTCGCACCCCCAGTCTGCGGTGACATTTGAAATCCAACGCTCTATGAAAAAACAAAGCTCGAAACATTATGCAAATGGCATTATGTACGTATTTTTGTACGTTCCGTCGACTTTATGAGCCGAGCAAAAGGGTTGAAGGGTTAAGATGATTCGATTGTTGTGAATAAAAAGTTTTTATACTATATTTTTCCTTTAACATACTGTGGGTTTATTGTACTTGAGCATATTTGGAACAAAATCATAGCTCTTTGTTGGCATTTTATATTTACAGCTAGCTGATCCGGCAGACTTTGTAGTGCCTCAATCGATAAATAAGAGACCTAAACTTTTGTATAAAATAAACTTAAAACAAACAAAAGGAATCCGTCCGGCGGGGGACACGTCAAAGGATAAACAAATTTGTTATTTTTATTTAATTCCGAGCATTTTCATATTTGTCTACCTTATAAACCTTCTCTGGACTTCCACAAATAATTCAAGACCAAAATTAGCCAAATCGGTCCAGCCGTTCTCGAGTTTTAGCGATACTAACGAACAGCAATTCATTTTTATATATATATAGATAGAAAATTTGAAATTAAATCAATAGATGTTTGTAGCATTGCATGAGGCAACAAAAAGGACTACTTCGAATAGAATGTACATTTCGGAACAATTTGATCAGCACAAACACCGATGCTCTCGTGATGACCTAATTGTTCTATCTTTAGTCCAGTACTTGGCGTTGGTTTCCAGTGCAACAGCGTTTTGATGGGTTATCGCAACAGCTGAATTCCATCAGAACAGTCAATGAAGGTATGTAGGTTCCGTAATTTGCTCGCATTAACGTTTGGAAAATGAGGACATCTGTCTGCGTGTTTATCAATTAGAATATATTCAGGTCAACAGGCCCTAGATTTGAATCCTTGAGAAACGTCTAGAACAATGTTTTAAAATTGTTAATCCATGACTTATTGTTTTCCGGAATGGATCATTGCTAAAACATTATGCTTCAGATGAAAAATCGTTTTTTCAAACTAGTCTGCTGCTTCACAATATTAACATTAAATTAATAATTTACAGGGATAAATAATTTTGCAATCAGAATTTTTGTTGTAGCATCCAAATAAGCCGTAGTCGCATAAAATAGCAATTCGTCGTGTCATATTTAAATTAAGACATGTTTTTATTCAGCAATAAAACATAAGAAAGGAAGTACTTTATATGTTGGGAGTCATCCAAGCGCATCCCCCTACGTAAATTTATTAAAAGCATTCATATTGTATTTAGACTACAATTCATATTTATATTATTATATTTTCGTAAGTGTCATCACATTGCTTGTGTCTGATCCTAAAATCAAAATTAAAATGCAATTCCAGTGAGAATCAAAACGCATTTAGGCGACAGAATGAAATACATTCAACTCATGTACATATTTCGTCTGCTACCGAAATGTTGATAATTTCAAAGCTTCTTCCCGAAAAACAAAAAGGAGGGAGTTTTAAAATGCTGAAGCAAAATTAAATTTATATTTCTCGTTTCTATATAACGCATCGAGGAATGTTAAGTGCAATTAAGAGCACTGAGGGGCATTGGTTGTGTCATTCTGATCAAAGTTAGTTTTGTTTATAACAAATTGCTACTGGTTACTATTATAACAAAAAGTGAAGTTGACAGTTTATCTGTTTTTCGACAAACGTTAGTAATAACCACAGCACCCTTAGTAAATTTGGTCGGTTGTTTATTAAATAAGTTCCTTAAATATTACTTACGTACAAGCTAGGCTCTAATCAAGTAGGTATTGTGGCCCGACACCCAATACGTCATTTGCATATCCCGAGCACATGTGGCCGCAGACAAAAGGGTCAAACGAGCCCCGTATTTAATTTTCATAAAACGAGTACTGCTTTAATATATCTGCTGAATAATAACCCTTCCCTTTCCATTTCGAAATTGGCATTGGTTTGAACAGAAATTTTCATTGTTAGTTGTGGCTTATATATCATACATATTTTTAGCTCGGCGCTAAACTATTTCATGACTTATTTCATGACATCTTAATATCTTAGTTAGAGCACTTAAAACTGGTTTTGTTTATGGATACGGTACATAAAATCGGAGCATTAGACGTATCGCGTAAAACACTGACTAAATTCAACGCATTAGACGCTAATAATGTATATTCTAGTCGAGTCCATCCAACAGACAGGGAAACCGGCAATAAATATAAAGACAAAGATAAAGCTTTTATCGTTTATCCCCAGCAAGATAATCACACGGGCGTCCGCGCCGCCGAGTACAATGATTTATGCAATAGTGCAATACCAACATTATGATGCATTTGCATTTCGTTCACAAAGGATACAATATAATATGCAGCCACGAACTATGCGATACAATAGCTTAGCCAAATATACAGTAGGATTTAGTTAACAACGAGGTTATAATAACTGTCTTAAACGCAATTATTGCGTTACTTCATGCGGATTTATTTCTCCTCCTAGTTTGCATTCTCTTATGATTTCATAAGCAAATTGTAACCTTAAATTTCCCTATAACATAAATAGAAAAGAAGAAGATTCTGCTTTGAATCATTGATAAATAGCCACTGAAGCACATAACAAATGTATCTGGCACGGTGCCAATCTTGAAAGGTAATGGAAGATATTTTCTTCGTAAATAGACAAGCAATTAAATTACTTACTGTTCAAACTTTGTCCACTATGAAAATGGACTGAGCGGTTATTCTTAAAATATAATTCTAAAAACCTGAACAAATATTGATATGAATGGTTGAAGGTGAACAAACAAAAGTTATAAAATGAACTAAAAAGAAAATAAATATTGTATTTAAAAATGACAATTCACTATAAATGTTCAGTAGATCAAAACGATTAATAAATGCTTTGCTCTCGGAATTAATAGATCTAAATCGAAGAAGAACGCAAAAACCTAGTATACTGAGCCTACCGAGATCGCTAAACTTTCAGCAGTTTCTTTACAAAACAAATTTATTCGTTCCACATTTATCTTATCTCAACGTCTCAAAGCCTACATTGCTTTGTTAAAACGATAAATGTTTGAAGTGAAATTTGCAACTGGCGTATAAATTTCTGTTTTATTAATACGTTCTTATTAACTCTTATTCGAGAGACCTAAGGTGCACTTTTATAAAGCTGCGATAACATTTCTTTTGCAAAAACCCTGGTGCATCTTTATCTGTTAGCTGGTCAATGCGTCCGTTAAATTTATTAACTGCGATACGCATTCAGTGTCTCGGGCTAAAAGGTGACGTTAATTAATATTAATTATAGCCACACCTCTAATTAATGTAATTCGCGAGATACTTGTCGAGCCTTTCGGACATAACACTGGGTGGTTTTCGACATTTCGTCACGATCACAACTATTTTTTATAATATTTACTAACTATGGATAATGTTAAGTATTGTCGACTTTTAGTTATATTACAGTAAATAACGGTTTATTGGTAGTTAGCATTAGTGTTAGCAGTCAGCATTTTTCTGGCAAGATCACTTTCGTTTTTTTCTCTATAATAAAATTACGAAACAAAAATTATTTGTTGATTTGTTTATTTGCAATATTCATGGGCCATAAGTAAAGCTTTAATAATAGTTACTTTATCCTAAAAATACTATTTGTTGTTCTATCACGGATATTGAAAGGAGAGTGAAACCGCAATATATATTATATAGCAAATTTCAACTAAAGTAGATACTGAGATTACGACACGGCGCGTCTGAAAAAGAATTACTGAAGCAGGATGCCTGAAGAAATAAATGTTAACAAAAAACAAAATCAAGCACAGAAATCGTTTCATATTTAAGAACTGCTAAGTGATAATTTTGTATCATCATGACTTGGAAACTTAATACAATTTATTTTAGACGTATGTATTCGTTCTGAACGTAACTGGGCCTCGTTATTTTGACTTATAGCCGTATAACTATGCAAAGCAGAAACGAAATTAGCAAATTCTGTATATAGTATGTATGTATATATATTGTTTTGGGCTGTGTTTTACTACATACTACGGTATTCATCAACTGGAAACAAGGTTATATGAGCACGATGGCAAGGAATTAATCAAAGTTTAAAACAATTCCATGTTGCGAAGCCAGAGCTGGTTGAATTACTAGGGTTGTTAAATACAAAAGGTGAATCTACGTGTGTGTCTGAGAATAGAGCATTTTTCTCACGAACTTAGCACAAGGATGATTTCATATAAAAATCGAACCTGAAAATTATTTAACTTGCGTAATTACTGATGATAGGGCGGATTGTAAATAAGCGCAGATAGATACCACCAACTTGTTTATTTCTGACGCGAAACAGTCAACGTTTAGGTTTGAAAGGTGGACCGTACAATATAATTGATATTTAAACCTCATGTCTCACGGTGCTTAGCATCCTTACTCTGATGTCTATAAGATTAATTAAGCGATTAAAACCAGGTAAGCCGTGAGCTCGTTCATCCATCTATGCAATAAAAATCTATACAAATAAATTAAATTGAAGTGTCTGTTTGTAATATTAAAATAACCGCTTTTTACTACAAGCATATTATGAATGTATATACGTTACATATACCAAAATAATTTTTTTTACAATTTTGTCTGTCTGTCTGTTTGTTCCGGCTAATCTCTGGAACGACTGGACCGATTCTGACGGGATTTTCACTGGCAGTTAGCTGATGTAATAAGGAGTAACTTAAGCTACTTATATCTTTAAAAAAATCTGAAATTATCTTCAAATAAAATAATGTTTTGTTAAATCCCACGCGGACGAAGTGGCGGGCACAGCTAGTATTACATAAAACTGAACTAAAAGCTATATCTGAAATAATTAAATACTACAAAGGGTCATGTTTAAACTAAAGATACGAATCCGTTTATGATTGTATCTGTCTAGCTTACTTCGAACTTGTGCAACAAAAACAAATTCACTATCAAAACGAAGATACTTAAATCAGCTCAGCTTGGAACACTTACATTGTAATAATATATAGTAGCATTGTGGAATACTAGTGGTCCCCCGGTAGTCGAAATTCGACTATAATTATTAGAAATTATAAGTTTGTACACTATTATGATTCTATGTCAAAGACTAATTATTATACTTCTATAATTTCAGATTTCGCCAAGACTACACCTTAGACAAATATTGATAAAGACAAACATACATATTTAATCTATTCTCAGTTTGACCTCAGACTATAAGCAATGAGAAAAATTTGACAATAAACAAATAGTATGCATGCATGCATAGTGTGTGTCAAATACTAGTGTGTGTGTAATAATAGTGTGTGTAATTTTTTTTTATTGATTTAATGTATTTTTATGCATAGTTTAAAAAAATATTAACATTCTGCACTCCTTCTCTATATTCTCTATAAGTGTGGGAAATTTCATACTGCTCCGTCCGCGCAATTTTCGTAAAAAGGGGTACAAAGTTTTTGCTTCACGTATTAATATATAGATTACTAGCTGACCCGGCAGACTTCGTAGTGCCTCAATCGATAAGTAAAAGACCTAAACTTTTGTATAAAATAAATTTAAAATAAAACAAAAGGAATCCGTCCGAGGGAGGGACATTAAAGGGAAAACAAAATTGTTATTTTTGTTAATTTCGAGCATTTTCATATTTATCTACCTTTTAAAACTTCTCTGGACTTCCACGAATAATTTAAGACCAAAATTAGCTGGACCGCCAGCCGCTCTCGAGTTTTAGCGAGACTAACGAACAGCAATTCATTTTTATATATATAGATATAGATTTGTTTCCGAAGAGCTTACAAAATGTATTTATTTTATTTACTTATTCACTATTTTTGAACTGTTTTCACAGCCCTACGTAGCCGGAGGCGAGATATGCTAACACTGACCGTAACACACGAACGCAGCTTGTACCTGAACATGTTCAATATAACGCTTCTATGTGTACCATCAAATTGAATAAATCAATACTGAGATTTTTGGCATTTTTTTTTTGCACTAAATGATATAACACTCATATTCTGATATTCTTAAATACTATTTTTTTATTTATTGCTTAGATGTGTGGACGAGCTCACAGCCCACCTGGTGTTAAGTGGTTACTGGAGCCCATAGACATCTACGACGTAAATGCGCCACCCACCTTTAGATATAAGTTCTAAGGTCTCAAGTATAGTTACGGCAGCCCACCCTTTTAACCGAAACGCATTACTGCTTCACGGCAGAAAGAGGCAGGGTGGTGGTACCTACCCGCGCGGACTCACAAGAGGTCCTACCACCAGTGCTATTCAATTTCAGGCAGTTGATTCGCTCAAACGTATCAATTTGATTCAATAAAACTGCTTATGAACATTCTAGATTCCAGATACAAAACTATAGAATAGAAACGCAACAGGCATTTGTGTGCACAGTGTGCGCTCCGTAGACTCTGTATTACAACTTCGTCAAGTTGCGCTAGTGTTCAGAAATTACTTGCAATGAATTGACTAGGCTATAAAGTTTTGGTTTACGTTATGACTTTCTAATAAGGCATTCATTTGCGCTATTATTTTAAGCTATTTCTCTAGGAGCACAAACGGTATCATAATCTAGCAGATATTAAGTCATTATTAACCAGTCATGAAGTCAAACTCTTAATCGCATTGTATAACCATTTTCCCACTCTTCAAACCAGTGCATTGATTGTTTCAAGATGAGAATAAATATATTGTTGATACCTACCCTTTCTTGCTCACAAAATGTCTTACCAAAACATTTACTAATTGTAAAAAAATTATATCTGTTGTTCAAAAGATGAAGGCTGAATTTGATTTTCGTTTAAATGAAGGCACTCACGTGATTCCGAAGCCTACTGATTCAGTGAAATCTATTTTCCCGTAGTAAAAATACTTTCAAGTTATTATGACATTTTTTAACGTCCTTTTTTCAGTAAAGTATTCTACATCCTTTTCAGGATGTGTAATAAGTAATAAAATTTAAATATATGTATTTTTGAGACGCTTAAATAATCTTGGTATGTATCTCTCTATATATTTTTACTGGTGGTAGGACCTCTTGTAAGTCCGCGCGGGTAGGTACCACCGTCCAGCGTATTTCGTTTCGGTTTGAAGGGTGGGGCAGCCGTTGTAACTATACTGAGATCTTAGAACTTATATCTCAAGGTGGGTGGCACATTTACGTCGTAGATGTCCATGGGCTCCAGTGACCACTTAACACCAGGTGGGCTGTGAGCTCGTCCATCCATATAAGCAATAAAAAAAAAATGTAAACTAATCTTAAAACTAGTTAAAACGTCATTTTCATTTACTTTAAAGCGTCTGATTAACTTGAACGTTAGCTTACGCATCAAGGACCGATTATGAATTAATAATATTATAAACTTCGTTTTAAATTTTCCAATACCAACAACATAAGAAAAAAAGCAGAAATTCATTGTTAGTTCAGTTTGTTATGTAAGCGTGTGTTTTTTTGTTGCTTTTAAACTACTCAACTCATATAAAACTCATGTAAAGTTAAATTGATATCAATATATTATATGATTTATATCGATAATATTATACATTGACAATCGATTAAAATTAATAAATAATTTATAATGCTTTAACTAAACGAAACTTCAAATACAAGCGGTAGTGTGCGTGAATTCAGCACTACAACTTCATCAAGGCAATACGAACGCCTGGTACGACCGTAATATTGTTATCTGTCATACATTTGTTTTAGGTAAATTATGTTATAGTTAGCTTATGTTGTCTTTTGAATACCCTTCGAACCAAATGCAACAAGAATATTAGTCTCGAATTTCATCAAAAACTTTAAAGCTTCAGGTATTGGTGAATGCACGCCATTTACTTTCCCCACTTTACCTATTATATATTTATGATTGAAGGATCACTGGTGGCCCTTCCACTGGAGGCTTTTCCAGTTTCACCAGAACAGGTGAGCGAGCAAATGTTCAGCCAGGAGGGGTGGGATTTGCTAACATCTGTCCCAGCGCCTCCGAAGGAGACCTAAGAACTCAACAGCAGCTGCTTCGCAAATGACTACCGAATTGGAATCGCGAACCGCTGAAAAGATCCGGCGAGAAACTGAGTGAGCTGACGCATAGGTTAGGTTGGACGTCGAACTCTTTGTCGAGTTCGACGAGTACGGTAACCGGGGTCCCTAAACCTGCTCCTAGTGTTAGAGCTGAAGGCGTCTAATGCAAAGGTTATTGGATCTGATGGATCTGTAAGCGGTCGTGTCATTAGTAAATAAGGCTGATTGGGTCGGCAGCGACCGGGGAATGTCATTAGTAAACAAACTAAAGAGGAGCGGGGAGGAGTGGGTTCCCTCGGCTCGATATCGAAAAGAGCGGTTCGACAAGAAGTCCCGTATTATGAACACGATACTGTCCGGCACGCCCATGTTGATTAGTTTGAAAATCAAACCGTCATGCCAAACTTGGTCGAAAGTTTTTGCGACGTGGAAGAAGAGAGCTCCCGTGTAAAAAGGTTTTGGTCGGCTAAGCCCTACGAGAATGTGCTCTGTGAGGCAGTGCACCTGTTGTATGCATGAGTGATTTGCTCGGAATCCGAATTGTTCATCGATCAGAATGCCCTTGGATGAGATGAAGTCTTTGAGGCGTTTGCAGAGCAGACGCTCGTTTACCTAGACACATGAGGAGGCTAATCGGGCGGTACTGTAACTATCATGTATCCGGCATCAACCGCGGTTACGTCACAAAATATGTGACGTCATTCTATTTCGACGTGCCAAGTTGAGACATTATTTTTAAGTCATAATGGTATGTATACAAATAAGCGAGCGCTTAACAGAGCGCCTGATAACTTTGCGCGCGGTCAAATAAGCAAAACAGTGGAACGAATGGTCTCTTCAAATCTCACCGGTGTGTTTTGTATGCGACTCAAACCATCTTTTCCTCACTAATAATTGACTTATTTCTCTCCAAGGAAATTAGAACTTCGTTTAAATATAGAACGGCGATATGAAGCGAGATCAAACAACTATCGACAAACAACCAATTTAAAACAAAACACGAACAACACACAGACCTATACGCACGGGCGGCGCGTCGCACATAAATATTACGCACTCGGTGTACGCTCAAATTTCGCCACCGTCTGCTTTATATTGATATATTGTATTGTTTATGGTGCGGCCGAATCAAAACGTGATATATTGTACAACGCGCGCTGTGTTCGCGAGTAACTTTCATATTTGGAAGGGTTGCGGAGTTATTACGTTACTGGAGTCGCTAGGAGTGTTTCGAGCGCAAAAAAATTAAGCTCCTATCCAAAAGCTTAATATTAAATTTGATGATACTAATATTGATCTATTTGTATTTATAATGGATTCTTTTTGCAATTTCAACATCATGTTATTTTATGTTCCTTTAAAATAAAATGTGTTTATTTCTAACATTTTTATCAATATATGTGATTAAGTATAATATACAAAAAAAAAATTCTTCAGACGACAACACTATAAATGATGAAAAGATAACAAAAAAAAAACAATAGGCGCTTCCAATACATCTATATCAATGACACTAGAACACATATACGCAAGTTTGAGCCAAGGGAATAGTTGGGATGGGGGATAAATTATTGCTTTCTACAACTATGTGCCTTCACCATGTGTTATGGTACGCCATGTTTTAAGTTATATTTTATAGAGCCAAACATAAATCGACTAAATAATTATCTGATCATGTTGAAATAATGGAAATCATTGTATATATACCTATATGTAGTGAAGCAGTAATGGATTCCGATCTGAAAGGTGGGACAACCGTTGCGCTGTAAAACTGAGATATAGAGCTCTATCTCAAGGTTGACACCGTTTACGTCGTTGATGTCTATGGTCTCCAGTAACAAATAAACACCAATGTAAGCTCAAGCTGTAAGCTCGTTTAGCAAAAAAAATCAAATTTTACTTTGTTTCACGATTCAATGTTTTAAAGTATCAAGGTTTTCAATTATGTATTCCTACGTAAAGCTAGGACATTATATTACCCTAATATAGACTAATAAAATGCCGAAGAGCACCTGCTTTATATACAACGTTATGCCAATACTTTCACAACCCCGTATGTTCTCATGAACAAGGTGACTAGTAGACTTACCAGAGATTGGTCAGAATCACTCTTTGAACATTTTATGTAGTGTGGAGTTTGCTCGCATACCTGGTGGTACCTACCACTATACTGCCTGTTTTTGTCGCGAAGCAGTATTGCGTTAAGTGACACTTCGACTTCACATATCAATCTAATGACTAGGAGTACTAGTAACCACATAGCACTGATGTTATTTGTGTGTTCACTTACAATATCAACACAACAAATATAAGGGTAGATATACAACAACTTATTGTATAAGGTATTGACACTTAGATCCGAGGCTTGGATGTGGGAGCGACAGGGAGCTTATTCAATTTCGACATGTCCAGCCAGCCGTCCAACGCACAAGCGGACGTCAGGCGATTTTCTTCTGACCCAAAAAAAATAAAAGACATTGACATTTTTCTTCAATTCGCCGTATTGGATAGTCGCGATATTTCCTATCCAACCGTCTACCTAATTTATTTTCTTTGTATTTCTGGAATGTTCTTTGCAGCAGGTGACAATATTTAAATATGACGTTGACCTAAGTCTTAAAATTGGCGGTAGAGTTTACATTTTGATCTTCAATGACAATGGCATTAGACCAAAATGCAATTAACAATACATTATCGCGTCCGTCATTCATACAGTTAAACATATATACCAATAATAATAATATGTTTATTGTTTACAGGCATTCCATCGTGTGCCTGATCGCATACGTCATGTCATTGTCCTCTTATACGATTTCGGATCTCGATTTGATCAGTGTTCGATAAGAGAAAAAGATCCTATATAGTTGAGGCCGCTTAATGCTAGGCCTTTGTTTTTTTTTTCAATGATTTTTGAAAAAAAAATCCTTAACACACAGCTCTCGCATTCATAATTAAGTATTTGTTTAGGCCGTGCATATTGGTGTAACATAATAACACAGAGGTTAGTCGACATCACAGGAGACCGAAAAGCTGGCAGCTACCTTGGACAAAGAATTAGTCTAGCTATTCAAAGGGGGAACGCTGCCAGTATCTTCGGAACCTTGCCTAAAGGTTGCCTTTTAATAATATATTTTAGTTATTAAATTATTATTATTATTTATTTTTTAATATTATTAATTTAGCATTTATTTGTAATTTAATATAAAGCGACCTTCATAACACAAAACGAAGTGCTTGCTGAAAAATTAAATACCTATAAAGACTTTTTCCACCGTAATGCAAATACCGTGTATGGGAGGGCCAGCTGAAGCGAACTTCGCGCCCCGGCAGTGAAAGTTTTAATGCATAAGTACGTAGCCATCGGTACCCTAGGGGCTCAGCTCACAAATGAGATGATGGCGTGAAGAAAACTTAGTGTTCATTTTGTTTTTAACTAAAAGGAGAATTTTAGTGATTTAATTTGCGTATTCTAACCGTGATTTGGGACTAGTTTGCGACGGGCCCCTGATTGAGAGCTTTGAGAATTTCATTAAAGGAAATCAATTAAAAAATAACTGATTCCAATCTTGAAATATTGTTTGTATAGATTAATTCTTACGTTAGACGTTTGAAATTGTTGATTACTTTGGCCCCATCGTTTTCACATTTGTAAGTTCATTTTTTTATTTATTGCTTAGATGAGTGAACGAGCTCACAGCCCACCTGGTGTTAAGTGGTTACTGGAGCCCATAGACATCCACAACGTAAATGCGCCACCCACCGAAGTTCACATTATTTGACACAAACATCGGCCATCGTCAAATAAAGTACCGTAAACTAATACCAACATACGTACTACATTAAATTAAAAGAGCTTTTTTTTTGCCATTTGGATGAAGTCCTAATAATTTAGTAATGTAATCTTCACAAAACCCCAAAAAATTCAGAACTCATATTGCTTAAAAAAATGTATGGGTCTTGTATCAATCGGTACCTAATTACCGAACTTAACTTTTGAGATCGTATTTTCGGTTGACAGCCCCTTGAACAGGAACGCACCAGGGTCCCCTAATATCTTCAATATTTCTTAGGGGTCAGGCGAGGGATCGAAACCGATACACCCCTGTCTCTCACAGACCGAGCCGAACCGATAGTGTCAGAAAAAGATAAAAACATTATAAATTGCACTTCTCTAAATTCTCCCCCAGCGTTTGACACTTTTCTGTTTATTGGGTGTATCGTATATATTATATTATGTTAATGTATATTTCTACAAAAAATATTTTTTGACGCATCCATAACACGCATACGTTTTTGAGTTACATAATATGTCCGTTCACTATGAAATTAAGTGCACAATAACTTTTTAATTACTATAGATTGGCAGCAGGTGGCACACAGTCCACCTGATGTTAAATAATTACCGGAGCGTATAGATATCACAACGTGAATGTCGCCTCCAACAATAAAATATAAGGTCATAGTCTCGATTGATTATAAGAACCTATGAAAGCTTAGCCTTAATAAAACCGTAAAATTATAATATAAGATACTATCTAAAAAAAAACCTACACATTTTTTGAACGGTTCTCGTAATCCTACTAACATAAGCTGTAAAATAAGCATAAGCACTGGTGGTAGGATTATCACTGGTGGTAGGACCTCTTGTGAGTCCGCACGGGTAGGTACTACCGACCTGTCTATTTCTGCCGTGAAGCGTTTCGGTTTGAAGGGTGGGACAGCCGTTGTAAAGAACTATATTGAAACCTTAGAACTTATATCTTAAGGCGGGTGGCACATTTACGTTGTAGATGTCTATGGGCTCCAGTAACCACTAAACTCCAGGTGGGCTGTGAGCTCGTCCACCCATCTAAGGTATAAAAAAAGGCTAATTCAAGCAACGCTTTATAGAATCTTAATATAGTAACCATCAAGGGTGGGGTAGCCGTTGTGACTATACTGAGAACTTAGAACTATATCTCAAGGTGTGTGGCGCATTTACGTTGTAGATGTCTATGGGCTCCAGTAACCACTTAACACCAGGTGGGCTGTGAGCTCGTCCACACATGTAGGCAATAAAAAAAAAAACATCAAGTCTAGCTTACCTATATTCTATTGAAATAAAGGTAAATATGATTTCCATATTGAAAACTACAAATGTTTATTTTTCGAAATATATATCTTTTTTTAAATAAATTTTAATACCTACGTGTTTAATTTCAGAATTCTTCTCGGAAATACAGAAGGCACCCACCCTTCTGGAAATATAAAACGAAATGCGAGAACAGATTACAGAAATATAGGTGAGCGCGTTTAAGTACATTAAAATCACATTAGTACGAAGATCTCGCGAGGGGTCCCTCAAAATTATCTTCCTCCGTAGAAAAAAAAAATTGAATTAATAAAACACTGTCATCTTTTCATAACTCACTAGAGTGTTGAAGAGAGTAAATTGTATGGAAGCTGTGATAAAAAGACGCTCAGACAATGTACGAAATGACTTTAGAATTATGAATTTAAATTTTTACATTCGTTATTGTTATTTAATTTACATAATTCCTGTAAAATTAATTTATGCAAAAGCTTTAATCAAAAATTCTAATGTGTGTTGTATTAAAAGTAGTATGTATTTAAATTATTATTTTTAGTAAACTTTAAAGTAATGTAAAATTAAATGAAATCTTACCAAGTGAGCGAATAAGTGAATTTTCGTATATAGCAGTATTAATGACTACGTTATTAAAATGCATTCATCTACACTTAGACGTTCAATTCAACAATAAAACACAGCTCAGTCCACAAACAAACAACCTTTTTTTCTATATCTAAACCTCAATTTAATGTATCGCACTGTTTGTTTTTTGGTGTACAATAAAGAATACTCTCTCTCTTTCTCTCTCTCTCTTAAAGAGGACAGTTACGGAATTTCGAAAAATACTTATTGCATTTTTGTGTATTCTAATTCGCAATGCACACATACGCAGGCGACCGCACGAAAACGGACGGGCCCGGACGCCCTCCGAAGGCAC
The DNA here is from genome assembly GCF_003987935.1 of Bombyx mandarina. The sequence continues at coordinate 847,632 of NW_021011489.1, read as the reverse complement.
GTTTAATATTAGAAGTCCTGATTTATGTCCTGCCCCTGTAATGAAGTGTCTCCACACTACAAACGTGTGTGCATCGCACTAATTCACTGCCGCAGATTAATAGGAGGAAGCTGTGAGACAACGCAGCCGAGTAATTTTATTGCTTGGATTTTAATACAGCCACTTTATTTTCGACTTTGTGATGGTACCATTGAATTTTTTTGCCACAATGTTAGCCGTTTAGTTAACCGAGAATAAAGTATGTATGTCTCCAGTGTGTACGAAAGAAAATGATTAGGATACATTCTAAACATGCTTAATAGGGCCGTAAAATTGAAACGGAGACTTTTGACGCGAAATGATTGAAAAAACATGCTCTTAAATATAGTCTTCTTATTTATTGATGTTAAAACTGAAGTCTTGCACTAATTAAGCGGCCTCATAAATCAGACAGAAGTAAATCCATTATAATGACAATTCGAATTAACCCAGTACCATATCTCATACGAAGTGAAATGCACTTACCGAGCCTCATATAAATATTGCCAAATGAAAACGGGAATAGTCGTTTTTTCGTCTTAATCCATTAACATAATATATCTTATGTTGAGAAGCAAAACAGTGTCGTATTTAATTCCTAATTTACATCTGCCACCGCTGTCACTACATACTAAGTTAAGATGTGCACAGTTCGTTAATCTCAAACTGAAGAACTCAAGTGGACGGTGAAGTCAGACTTGAGATCTTATTAAATCAGTTCATATTTATAACTATTATTCTCTTTGTTTTCAACACTGCTATACATTCTAGCGGTTCACAATGTTTAGGTGAGGTTTTATTACATATTTTAACAAAGAAAAAAGTTAAAAAATCTAAATTAAATCTTTAGCATTACTCAAGGATGCGGCAGTGCTTCAAACTTGTCGATATTCGGTAGTGACTGCCATTTTCTATCTAGTGGGGCTGTATCAAGAAAATCACCTATTAGAATAAAGAATGTTACTATTACTAGAGGTCCCGCAGTAGTCGAAATTCGACTATAATTAATTGGAATTGTAAGTTTGTACACTATTATGATTGTATTTTATAATTCTATGAACACTAATTTCGCCAAGACTACACTATAAAAAATATTAACAAAGACAAACAATATTTAATCTATTCTCAATTTGACAACAGACGTCAAGAACAAAAGTTTGACAATAAATGTGTAATGTTTTCTTTATTGATTTAATGTATCTTTTATGCATTATAAAAAAAATTTAGCATTGTGCACTTTTTCTCAATATTCTCTATAAGTGTGGAAAATTTCATACTCCTCCGTCCGCGCAATTTTCGTAAAAAGGGGTACAAAGTTTTTGCTTCACGTATTAATATATAGATGACTTTAAATGCTCTACAGTAGCATAAGTATGTAAGTTTTTTTTTTTTTTTAATAATCATATTGTTTACGCAGTACCCTAATAGTTTAAGAGAACGCATATAATTATTGGTTTCAATAAACTTTATCTTCCATTTTTAAAATTCAGCTTTCTAAGAGGAGACTGTTGATATTTTGATGTCCTTTAAAAAATTACGAACATAAATAAAGTAAGTATAAATAAACACATAAGTATCTATAAATACGAAAACAATTAACACTAGAAATAAATCGTTAATTTGCTCTTAACTAGTGCCTTATAAGTACGCCGCGATCCCTCCTGTTTCCAACTATGTAGGTACTTATAACCTAAAATACCTGAGCACTAATTACACGCCTCTGAGTGGAGAACATGTTAATCCATCCAAAAATATATTTCTCATTCGAAGCAGATCCGATACAAAGGCCGCTAGCCGTTGGAAGAGCAATAAATTAGAAGGAAAGCCGCGAGCCAGGATTTCCCTTGGGTTTATTCTCACTCAAGTGCGCTACACCTAATCCAGAAAGCCTTATTATACTACCCTTAATACAGCGCTCAAGACTACTTGAAAATTTCTTCGTGAAGTAAAACGTTAAGTTTCGTACGTTTTATGTACGTATTTAACGTAAGCTATTATTTATTATTGAATTGTATTTGTTTTATTTAATTTATTATTGAATTGTTATTTGCGGTGAAAATAATAGTAAAAACTTTTGATTGAAAGCAAGGCCATAAATTTCGCGAAAAAGTGAAATCTATAATAAAAACAATTTTGGAAATTATTTTGGTAACAGATGAATAGAAAAATAGACAAAAATAGATGTGTGGTGTCGGGACACCGGATAGGAACGAAGTTCCTGGATAGGAACGAAGTTGCGTATTATAAAAATATTAATTTAAAGTTCTATTCGAGGTATAAAGAAAATAAAACTGGAGGTTTCGCAACAACCCACGGTCATTCGGTAACGTGCGAACTTATTGTGGTACACTTCATTCGCGGTTGTTTGCATAAGAGTTAGTGTATTGCGCAAACGAATGCTCTGAGATCGTGGTCAATGAATGATAAAAAATATGCTATTTTTTGTACGTTATTATAAAGTTAAGTCGTACATTGTGTGCATTACTAATAAAAATCATACGTTACGGACGTTTTTTCCCGATTAGGGTACCCCTCCGCATCGTCCCATAAGCAACTTCGTTCCAAAAGATTAGTGATTGTTAATTGAGGCCTAAAAATCCAAAATATTTGAGAATTTCCAGCGCTGTATCTAATGGAATCATTTTATCGCTTATTTTAAAATATCTCCAAGTTCGATTTCAAATTTGTCACCGCTTGCACGTAGTGACGACTCAGAGGGGAACTTTTTGCAGCATTATTCGAGAATCTAGTCAGTTCCTCGGAATAAACGACCGAACATAAGATATATGGCCAATATTCTATTTTATTTTATATTGCGTTGACAATAATTACATGCGTAAAGGTCAACCGTTAATTAATTTTAGGAAACGATCACTATCATCGTTGATGGAGTTTAAATGTTACGTGAGTAAGTAGAATGCATTTCTATTAAGCTCACAACAAGCTCTAGTTCATTAAAACTTAAATGTTGAAAATGATATCTTCCATCGCCGCAAGATACATATTAATGTACCTATTGTATATTATAATTATATAATTCGCGAGTAATTAAAAAAAATGTAATAGTATTATATTATTATATTACTCGTATTCAATTCGTGGAAATAAGAAATAAAATTTCAGTCATTTAAATTGTCTATGAACGCCGCTCGACTGAAGTTAGCCGGCACATTCCGAGTTTATCAACAACTCAGGCGCAACCGTTGAGTAAAGTGCGAAAGAGACAATAATAGCAACGAAATTAATGAGTGATAAAGAGAAATAGAGAAGCAGACATTCGTTTTAAATCAAGGACGATGCTGAGTAGCCAACGAAAATCCGAAATATTTTATCGAAATAGCAACCCTAACGCGGGAAGTGGCTGTTTAATTTGTTTCCTTATGAGTCAAGCCTAAATGCAAAAGCATATAACTCCGCTGGGAAACTAAAGCGCCTTATTTATTGTATTTTTGTTTCTTGACAGCGAAAAAGAGTTAGATTTGCACACTTAGACACAAAAAAAATCTATCCTGCATTCAAATAATATATTGTCTTATATAAATAACAAAGATAATAAAGGACTTCCTACTTTAAGAAAGGAATAAATCAGTTAATTCTATTTTCAATTAACGCGCGCCACAGACGCCGTTCCTAATTTGAACTGAGCCTATAATTGAGCGAAGATCTCCGATTGGCGCGACGGGCAGAATGCGCAAGAGTGCTGTCTCCGTACTAGGTACTAGCTAGTATAGGTATTACTAAAATAAGTACTCTAGGTTTTTTTTATATTTAGATTATATAGAGGTTCATTTTTGATATTATTGAATAAACTGATTAGTGTTGGTACATCGCAGCGCTTCTGTTTTTCCACCATTTATTTTGTAACTGTGAAGTCGCATTGCACTCGTAAATTGGAGAGATTTGTTTCCATAGTTCTGCGGCAACGATATGTCACTGTGCTCTGGATGCTAGTAAAGTTTATGTCGACGATCGTTTTGTACGTTTTATTTTCATTGGGTAGTTGAGTGAACTAATTCACAGCTGGTGTAAAGTGGTTACTGGATCCTATAGATATCAAAAAGTAACTGATACCACCCACCTTGAGTTATGAGGATGTAATCACAATTGTATATTATAACGGCTATCCCACCCTCAAAACTGGCACGCATGGATACTTGGCAAGAGAAATAGATGGGATGAATCGGCTTTAATAATTTCATTAAAAGAATGTCTGACATAGTATAACTACACCTCTGAATTATGTAATTTCACTTGGCATTCATACACATACGTTTTAAAATTTCGATAACACAAAAATTACGTTCAAGATTTCTTTTAAATGATATTTTTTTCATAATGAAAATCGGAATATTTATGGATTTTATGCTTAACGATTACAGTGTTCTCTATGAGTTAACAAGGGCTATATGGCGAAAGCCACTGTAGGTGAATTTGAAAGATACATTTATTCTTTAAGCATACATAAAATATAATCAATAAATATCTACACAAAACACACGAAATAACTCTAGGTAAATACAGAATTTTGTTATTTTATGCAATTAAATCCAATACTCGTTATAAATCTCTATATATAAAAATGAATTGCTGTTCGTTAGTCTCGCTAAAACTCGAGAACGACTGGACCGATTTGGCTAATTTTGACCTTGAATTATTTGTGGAAGTCCAGGGAAGGTTTAAAAGGTGAGAAAATGTAAAAAAGCTCGGAATTATATAAAAAACAATTTTGTTTTTCCTTTGATGATTCCCCTTGATGTTTCTTTTATTTATCGATTGAGGCACTACGAAGTCTGCCGGATCAGCTAGTACTTCATAAAACTTAATTTGATTTGGGTAATATTTGTTAAAATAAATGTCAAACCCTTTGGGATACACAGCCAGTAACAGTATTGATCTAGAGAAGAAGCGCATTCCATAGAACAGATTGTACGACAGAATAATTACGAACAGAATCAGAGGACTGTGTATATAGTAACATCGAAGTATTAGCTTATTTACGGAGCGTGGTGCTTATCCAGTGAAGAAATTGAGAGTCTTAAATGAGGAAGCAGAAGTTGGAGAGACATGATTAGAGCGAAGAGTTGTCAGTGCAGGCCAATTTCGACCATAACCCGAATCATTTAGAAATCATTTTTCGGAAGTCGGTAGAAATTTGAAAGAAATATTATAAGATAAGCAAAAACCACGTTCATAGTCGTGATAAAGCTTTATGATCGTAAGAAACAAATCAAATTTACTGTTATATATTACAAATTACCGTCAAAATTTATTAAGTCTATTTAATAATTTCCCAGAAAGATACTACTGGTGAGTTAATGTAACTAAATTATTCCAATTGAATAAAACTTATTGATAACTCTTTTACTTCCAAACGGGTCGACCATCTTTTACTAGCATACTAAAGAAAAGTTAAGAGTTCCATTATGTATGTATATAGAGTTGTTCAATATTAGGAATAAAACAGAAAAAGTTAGTAATAAATTCTCAGAAACTAATTTTCAAATTACGTAATAAATACATTATTTATTACATTGAAACATTTAAATGTATTATCAAAATATATCATATTCATACTTTGTAGTTAGTTTATATTAGATATTGTTCATTATATTTTTTTCCTTAACAAGTATTAAACATACCTACATGAAATTTTGTCGTCAATCTTTTTTTAACTAAATAATGTGATCGCGGCATTCATAAGCTCTAATTATAATTATAATTAGTAATTACATATTTATTTATTTATTATAACTAGCTGACCTGGCGAACTTTGTTTCGCCTTAGAGTCAAAAAATGAGCAGACTTTTGATTTTATCAAGATCAAGTTTTTATTTGAATAATTAATGTAAATTAAAAAATGACAAAAATGTGACAATACTGAGACCTTAGAACTATATCTCAAGGTGTTTGGCGCATTTACGTTGTAGATGTCTATGGGCTCCAGTAACCACTTAACACCAGGTGGGCTGTGAGCTCATCCACACATCTAAGGAATAAAAAAAAAAATTTACAAAAGCAAGTATTTTAATGATTCTTTATAAAAAGTATCCTATGTCCTTCTCCTGGCTCTAAGCTACCTCCCCAGCAATTTTCAGCCAAATCAGCTCAGCCGTTCATGAGTTATAAATAGTTTAACTAACTCGACTTTCTTTATATATACATAGATAAGTAATTACCCAATATTCCGTTATCAAAGGCAATTGTTTTTTGGCAAGTTAGACACCAACGGAACTATTTAAAAAAATATTATCTTGAGTTGCTTGTGACAACTCCGAGTGCATTCGTTTGGCTCGGGACGGCTGCGTAATGTTTTACGGTATGGGGCGAGACAATAATGGCTTGCTCATAACATTACTCGTCCTCCAGCCCCGGTACCACGTTGCCGGCCACTACCGCAAAATTCGCATGTTTCTTCAACTAATCGGCAGAGATCATCCCTAGCTCGTTCAATTGTCGTGGTAAGAGGATTATGAGATACTGATAGTGAATACACGCTTTTTGTTTAGTTTGAAAAGTACACAAAAATTATTTAGAATACTTTTGTAGAAGCATCCGTTCCCTCGCGTTATGCGTCAGGTTTTGTTGTTGTTTCGAGGAAACTTGATTTTTATTGTGAGATAAAAAATTTTTTAGACAGTAGTAACATTTAGTTATCGTTCGTAATTATATTGAAGTTCCAGCCTGTTAAACTGAGATATTTCCATCTCATTGAAAAATACATATAAACATACGCTTTTTATCTTGAAATTTAGATAGAATATGCTACTTTTTATTATTCTGTTTAGCTTTGCATAAATCATTCGTGATTTGACGTCACTCATCCACCAAATCTGAAGAGTAGGTACTTTGACCTTTTGATACTGAATGATAATTTTGAATCTTGTAATGAATAATTTGCACGTAATTTAGCTGGTTTAATGGAGAATTTCTATGAAGATTTATTTTTAAAATGTGATTTGCTTATATCAAGAACCGTGGTTCCATTTTTTTGATTTTTCATATTGAGGACAAAAATTACGAGTACCTACTGTTGAACATTAAAAAACTCAATTTTATGTGTTTCTTACAGTGTAATTACTCGCACATAGAACGTACGGGATTTAATTACGTTGTGTTTTAAAATTATTCACGCAACCGCAATTTCGTTTCAAGTTTACTGTACACGACTTATTAATGGATCATGAAGTTTTAAATGCGATTTTATCAAATTGAAACAGTAGCCGAATTTAAATCTCCATCCATCTCGGCTAGCTAAAATATGCGGTACGTGTTTATGATCTACTGTAATAATAAATGTATCTACATATGTAGTTATATTTTTTTTCTTTAAAAATGTAGGACTAACGATGTTTTTATTCCGATAAATGTTCGAGAAAGTAGTTTATTTTATTTTGTTTATTTTACATTTATGCTTGCACACCTGGTATGCGTTTTTTTTTTTCTATACTAAGATTATAAAGAGGAAAGATTTGTTTGTTTGTTTGTTTCGAATAGGCTCCGAAACTACTGGACCGATTTGAAAAATTCTTTTTCCATTAGAAGCCGACATTGTCCCTGATGAACATAGGCTACTTTTTTTTAATTTTTTTTAATTTTATTTTTTTGGTTTCATGACAATGTGTGTTTTAATGTTTCCGAAGCGAAGCGAGGGCGGGTCGCTAGTTTGATAATAAAAATTCTCCTATAACAACATTACTACAAGTTTCAAATGTAAATTTGAAACCACAATTGTTTTTTTTTAAATACGCAGCATCATAGGAGTTTGAAGTCAAATAATTTTTTTACTGATATAACTTTTCATTTGTATATTTAATTTCACAATCATTTTGTTAGTGACCCTAAGGTAGTACATTATTTCTTGACGGTGTTGGAAATACTGGGTTTTTTTTCTTTGTGGCCGGCGTCCTTTGTAATATCAACCAACGGTGTAGGCCTGATCGAGTTCTTTTAAATAGGTACTTGGCGAGTGCAAGCTTGACTTTTATTCGACCCTAACCTTTTTAATTCTTTTTCCAGTATAAAGTCACACCGAATTACGTAAAACTCTGGAATTATTGATGGAAAATAAATAAGAATTATTAATGAATTTTGTGCATTGAAATTAACATTGTCATGTTAACTATTGTATTTATTTTATGCTTATAGTAATGATATCCGCTTGTACGAGAATGCTTAAATGTATTCACCAAACGCATCTAATGTTACTTTGAAGAAAATATCTCAGACATTAAACGCGTCATTGTTGCAATGCTCGCTGTATATGAACAAGTTTTTTGCTAATCAATGTTTATTTAACAAAAAAACGAAGACTGGCATAACAAAGCGGATACACATCATCGCACAAAAAGTACAAGAACTACATTGTAAAGTTTGAAAGGTGCAAAATATGCTCAGTTTCAAAAAAATACATAAATATAATATAGGTACGTAACAACGCTTCCCACGCAGACGCTTTGACAATTTCGTATCTACGACAAATTTTTTTCCCATAGTCCGTCGTCTATAGTCGCATAAAATAAATAAAAGCACCACATAACCGGACTTAAGCTGGATGTTATCATGTTTTCGTAGAACTCCTATGAATTTCGTTGGACTTAGAGAGAACGAATATGGAGCGTTCTGTAAGGCTCGGCGGCTACGTGATAGCACAAAAGTGAAGTGTCAGGTCAAACGTAACTAAGATTTTATCAACGTCTCAACTAACCGAACATAACATTTTTGTTGGCATTAAAATTATACACTTGACAATTACATAAATCTGATAATACTGTATTTTCGTAATGGTTAATTACGTTTAGAAGTGTCCGTGACTCGAACGGTAAGATTTTGCAGAGCTTCAAATCTCACAGACATACATAATTTTTTTACGACATACACATACATACATATTTTAGGACATACGTATGTAACACACATCACGAATCCTTTCATCGAAGGAATAATGTAAAAAAAGCCTGAAATGTTTATAAATATGTGGAAGTAATTACTGGAGGTAGGTTTTTTTTTCCTACCTAAGCTGAGAGCCTTGAGAGGCTATTTCAGTATAACCTTAACCAGTAGGTGAACTCACGGAGCTCAAACCTGACGATGTTGCTAACACGAACCCTAGCAAGAGCCGTGCTTCGCAGAATCTACCACCGGATGGAAATAGGGCGTACCACCAGCCCATCTAAATGTGTTATGAGACGGTCAAAGGTTTTCATGCTAATGAAACAACTGTATAACTGAGATCGGACCTCAAGATAGCTTACAGTATATTCGTTGTGATATCTGTGACCTTCAGTAACCAATCTAACTGACTGGTGCAGTAAAAATAAACCGGAAAAAGCATAGAGGCTTAAATATTAACTAGCTATGTACTACACATACATATGTATACTAATTTGAATTCGGTAGAACGTTCAGCACTAGAAAAACTTGCTAGGAACTAGCTAGGTATAATTAAGTCCGGCGTTTCTTAGAATAAAATGATACCACAGTCAGAAAAGGAATAAAACATCGTAAATCACATCAAACTCAAAACGAAAAATATTTATCTAAAGTTCAACCTCGTACTATGTGAGAAGGCAAATCAAGCTCACAATGTACGAACCCAGTTATCATGATCTCAGATACCTAGATAGATAACCGGTCTGTTCGTATTCGTATACTACAATTCTATTAGAATTGACAAAATAACATTTACCATGTATCTATATATATAAAAATAAATTGATGTTCGTTAGTCTCGCTAAAACTCGAGAACGGCTGGACCGATTTGGTTAATTTTGGTCTTGAATTATTTGTGAAAGTCCAGAGAAGGTTTAAAAGGTAGATAAATATGAAAATGTCCGGAATTAAATAAAAATAACAATTTTGTTTTTCCTTTGATGTGTCCCCCATCGGACGGATTCCTTTTGTTTGTTTTAAGTTTATTTTATACAAAAGTTTAGGTCTTTTATTTATCGATTAAGGCACTACGAAGTCTGCCAAGTCAGCTAGTATTCTATAAAATTTTCTTCGACTGTATTAATTTCCAAAATTTAAAAACTAGCCTCCTTTAAACCTTTGTCGTTAAAATAGCCATTGTTTTATTGGTCTAGATGCGTAGACGCACTCAGATTCCACCCGGTGTAACATAGTTAACAAAACTCATAGACATTACAAAGTGAACTTTATCATGACGTCGATGTATTAATTGATTAATCTACTTACTGCTAAGACTTTAACTGTTAGAACCATGAACTACTATAGCTGCTTTTGACTCCATTCTTGTTAAAAACAATTATATGAAAAAAAAGTAAAACTCGTTTATTAGATTAAATAATAGATTTTTTTGAATATATTTAAGTTAAAAATGTACATAATTGTGAATATAGCAAGCACACCACAAATATACGTGTATCAAATTATGAATGTTTGTGATTCTATTTGCGCAATAACCAATACGTGTCAACATCTCTATCACAGAGTAAACTATTTAAAACGTAATAAAACTTGTCCTACGGCACCAGATTTTTATTTAAAAAAAATATTTAAAAAATATACGTCTCGTATTATTTGAAATGTGCAAATTCTTTTTTTTTTTTTAGAAAATTGGCTACTATTTATTTTTATGTCATGTCTAAAATTTATAAGCTCAATAAATCTTTAATACTAATACCAAACGAGTTGCATTTGATCGGCGCACTCACCTAATTGATTTCAATTGTGCATTCGATTTTTCCCGTCTATGATCCAGCCGTTAACTATCTGTTAAATCTGAGATTTTTAATGAGCGTATCTCCGTAGACGCGTTCACACGAGACCGCTTTTTACACTCTTGTAAGCGATAGCGTAAGACGAAATACCTGGTTTGTATTTATTAATAATTGATGTTTTCTATTTAAATGAATATTTTAATCTTAATTTTTTTGTTTTACAGAAACAGATGTTATGTCAATAAGATTCGTTTGAATGAAATATTTTTTTTTTCGATGCATTAAAAACGTGCTAGTAATCAACAATTTTACTAAATGAATTTTTTTTTATTGCCCTTGTAGGCAGACGAGCATATGGCCCACGTGGTGGTGAGTGGTTACCGTCGCCCATGGACTTCAGCAATGCCAGGGACAGATCCAAGCCGCTGCCTACCGCTAAAAGAATTATAGAATTTGCTATATATATAGAATATAATTAGATAGATTAAATAGACTATAATAGAATATAATTTCTATATAAATAGAATTTGCTAAGCATGAATTTTACTATAAATCAACTATTAATTTCCTTGTTTTAGTCTTTAAATTTTTATTTTATTTGTCTTCTAATTTCGTTTTGTTATAATATATTAGGATCCGTAAATAATTTATGAACACAATACAAATTTCATATAAGAAACCGAATGACTACATATCTATATTTTAATCGTAACGTTTAGTAACTGTTCGCATTTTATATCTGCACCTTGCTCGTATAAAAACTCGAAACAATTACTGACACTCGATAAAATGTAGTAAGCGCCAGCGGGACAATAATAAAATTTTGACATTGAGACATAAGTAACAAAGATTAATTCGGATTGTAGCGGGACTGATATCGATTAAAAGACGGCATGTGGAATTCCAGTTCTAGTTTCTTTGCGGCCATGCATTTTCATGGAACCGCCAGCGTTTTTCCGACACCTTACAATCGCATGTTTTGAATTCTAGAAAGCTATATCGAAGACTACATTTTTAACGATAGACCTTTTTACTTTGATACTGTTAACGTAATATTGAATTTTGTTAAAAATATGGCTATGATGTAAATAAACAACTTGCTACTTTTTAAAGTTTCTGAATAACATTAGAATGTGTCACAAACCATCATCATCAGTACATTAAGCGGTAGGCAGCGGCTTGGCTCTACCACTGGCATTGCTGAAGTCCATGGGCGACGGTAACCACTGACTCGTCTGCCTACAGGTGCAATTAAAAAAATACTTAAGCTATCAAGATTCATAATTATCTCTTAAATTGCTGTATATTATTTATTACTAGAGAAATTAACTGTATTATTTATAAACTGAAAAGACTCTTTCGATAGTGTTTAAAGTTACTGACTAATATGAGATGACAAATGATGAAATTGATCGAATGCTTAACTTTACGAAATATTTTTATGAGCATACATTTACAGGTTAGATTACAGTTCACCTATTATTAAGTTGTAGCACAGACCTGATAGTAGAGTGTTGTACTGGCAACAATATAACTTAATTATCATAATCATCCGCATTTTGAGTAGAAACAAAACATTACTTGTTTTAAAACACGAGACCGAAATATTAATTCTGCGAGAGAAATGCCTACCTTACATATGAGGCTAAAATTCAGGATTGCTTCACGATAGAAATTTAAGGATAAAATATTTAAAATCTTTGAACATTGAGTACCAACTCAAAAATACTCTACAGTTACTGTTAAAGCCACAAATGGAATAAAGTAAGATCGTAAATAAGCCGAGGTTTTGCAGACTAACGAGACGAAGCAAGTTTCTAGCGGAGAATTCTTCGAGAGAAGTTTAGCAGGTGCGGTTAGTCTTGGCGCTGAGCGGTGCTAGTTTAAACAATTATTAGGTTACGGTCTTTAAGTATACGGCTTCGTAATCTGTTTCGGGTGGTTTGATACATAATTGAATGCCGACTTTATTTAGTCCCAAAAATTTAATGTAACCCTTTTCGGGTAGTAAGCTATTGACTAAATAATTAAAGATTTAGTTTTTCAATTTAATTTTAATACCAAATCACAACTGTGGCCGTATCTGTGAGAATGGTGTTTTTTTTTTCTTCAACAGATTGGAACTATCATTCAATTTTTTTTCCTACCTATGCTGATAGCTTTGAGAGGCTATTTCAGCTTCACCCTAACATGTAGGTTAGCTTATAGGGCTCAAATCAGAAGTGTTGCTAACACTGGCCCTAGCAAGAGCAATGCTTCGCAGAATCTACCATCGGATCGGAAACGCGACCCACTGAGAAGATCCGGCGAGAAACTCAGTAGGAATAATTAAAGCTACCACTACCGCGCCTAAAAAAGCTATACTTAAATGTTCGTAAAGTCGGAAATAAATAAAAAAATTAAAATGCGAGATCTAAGCTTAAAAGTGATTTTAATTACGTCTACAATTCGCGAAAACCAAAGTAAACAGTAATAAAATTACAATCGAATATTGAATGTTCTCAACAGAAAATCGATATTGTATTTTGCATAACTGTCACAACTCATGACAGACTCAGATAAGGACCGACGTATCGATGTTACAGATTACGTTCATAAATAAATCAAGCCTACATGTATGACATATTGTAATATCACATTAAATTATGGAAATTAATATATAATTTTATTACGCGATGTCCGGAGAATTTAATGTTGTTGGTGATAAGATAATTTAGGTAATCATTTTTTTACTGATACTGAGGACTCAATGAGCTGATGACATATACAGTGAGAAATCCACTCACTTAGACGAGAAGATAACACAATATTTTTTTTAATTTATAAATAGCTTAACATAGTGAACGAGCTCATTGTGTGTAGGGTATCTACATGATGTGTATGCTATCACTCATCTTAAGGCATGCATCGACATCTCAATTGTATTCTTTAACATCTGTCGTGCTCTTCAAACTGAAACATATGACTGTTTGGCGATAGAAACGGGAAGAATCATCGAATTAAAATTAATCAAAATTAACGATGCACTTTTACACTGCGCCCTATCGCCAACAAATGTCAGTTTGTGATCACAGCACAATAGAATATTACTATTATTAGAACGCTGCTGTCTATTCTCCGGCGAATTATTTAATTGCCTTATATGACACATACGGTAAGCGGTCGGGATAGGTCGGTACGGTAGATGAAACTCTAAGCGGGCGCTTCGTACTATCTACATTGAAACATGAGTCAAAGCCCTGAGTGCATTAAAATCTTAGAAGAAATAGCCATCCTAGGCTAGATTTCTATTTATAGACAATTTGATCTTATATTAATTGAGTTAAATACTAAGTTTATTTCCAAATACATATATCAACAAGTAGTTCCAAATGCATTAAAAATATTAGTAGAAGTAATCAGACTAGTTTAGATTTCTATTGATGACCAGTAGGTTTTATATTATTAAAGTTACATTTATATTGATAAAGCTACATACTGAGTTCATTTTTGATACAAATAAATATTTTTCCGTACTGTATTTATCTTCCGAAAACTATCGCCGGATCAAATCTTGTATCAGACATGTGTACTGCAGTCCGAATTATTTCCACACCAAAGATAGAAAATCATCATGTTATCTTTGGGCTCTAACATCAAAACGAACTGTGACCTTTGTAGGCTAATATGATTATCATTATTATTAATAATTCATGATGATTTCATAGTTCATCTGAGTACTTTAATGTATCGCTGTTATTGTCTTTCCATCGGCCGAGTATCTGCAAAGTGAGACTTCCTATTCGATATAAAAAGAGGTGTGGTGTCGTGGGACACCGGATAGGTACGAAGTTCCTTATTATAAAAATAGTAATTTTTAGTTCTATTCGAGGTATAAAGAAAATAAAACTGAGGGTTTTGCAACAACCCACGGTCATTCGGTAACGTGCGAGCTTATTGTGGTACACTTCATTCCCGGTTATTTGCATAAGAGTTATTAGAGTTAGTGTATAGCGCAAACGAACGCTCTGAGATCGTGGTCAATGAATGTAATAAAATATGTTATTTTTTGTACGTTATTACAAAGTTAAGTCATACACTGTGTGCATTACTAATAAAACTCTTACGTTACGGACGTTTTTCCCCGGTTAGGATACCCCTCCGCATCGTCGCATAAGGAACTTCGTTCCAAAAAAAAATCACTTTTATCTTTAAATAAGTTCTGTAAACTAACAGAAAACATACATTTCTCAAATGCATTCATAATTTACTAAATACGTATCTTTATTTTTATTTATCCACAATAACATATCGAATAAAACAACAATAAATATTCCCGGCGAAACTAAAGCAATAAATTAGAATTACAATAAAAATTCACACGCTAATAAATATAAATTACATAATATTTATAAGCGATTGCTCAATTACAACGGTAAGTATACTAAAACGATTAAAACAAAAGTGTGGGTTAAGAATCCTTCATGATTGCTCACGTACATTATTTAGAGGTTACTAGGCTTGCCCAAGACCGGTTTGCCGCATGGAAACGTACCACGTGCGGCCTCCAGAATCTATATGTAAAGAAAAACGAAATGACTTAAAATTCTGTATCGATTTTATTACGAGCTTGAAGATATTTTTTTTTAAATCGTAGATACCGATATATCTGTTTTAATCAACCAATTGGTTTGTATTAAATGAGAAAACATTGGGATATTTTAAGAAATATGTATATACTACTAATAATTGCGTAGTTACTAGTTATAGAACATTCATTCCAAACTATTTTTAGTCAGAGCAGTCGCGCGTCGGATTTGAAATGTAAAGAAGTCATCACTACAATTGTTTGAGAACGAGTTACTGTCTTAAAATGAGCGGTGGTATTGACCTTGTCGATTCGTTCGATAGCCGATTAACATCAGGTGGACCTTGACTGGACTGCCTATCTACAACACTTAAAAAGAGTCATATTCAATTGTTTAGACTGGATTGTTCATTCTCAAGAAATTTCCTTACCATCAATCAGCCCTGTAGTTCAATTGTAGCAAATTGAGCTGTCATTATTTTTGTTTTACGTAACATAATTTAAAAAATCCAAATAACAAATTTGTACGTAACCATGGTTACTTTATTTGTAACCAAAGTCAGCTGTATATACTAGTCATCACATGCCAATATCCGTATAAATAAAAATGTGCCCACAATTTATATGAACGCTAAGGCGCGACTACGTACGCTCCTCGGTCGTATTGTCAAGACATTATTGGTATGGTAAATACGGTAATGGATTTTATGGCTTTTTAAACTGTGCCATTGTATCTGAACGGTTTATATGAAAATTTATCACGTCTCGGGTATAATGTTTATGTTCGTGTAATCGATGTGGTTGGTTACATTCGATTAATTCTGATTAAGTCGAGTAGATGAAGTTGAACAGCTTTTTTTTTTTCTACTGTTTTTTTTTAAATTTAAAAGTTACGAACTTTTTTTGCTAGTTTCGAGTTTTTCGACATATAAACATATTATTTCGTTTGCGGCAAAATATGTTTTAGATTTTGTAAAACATCGATTGGCCTGAATTCCAAATTTGTTCTAAATATTTTATATCTGAACGACGATGAGAACTTAAAATCAACGAGGCTTAGTAGCCATAGTTATTTGTTAGACGCATTTCATCAATAAAATTATGCTTAAGTACTTAATAATTCAAAGTAACTTTTTTACTGGTAGTAGGACCTCATGTGAGTCCGCACGGATAGGTACCATCACCATGCCTATTTCTGCCGTGAAGCAGTAATGCGTTTCGGTTTGAAGGGCGGGGCAGCCGTTGTTACTATACTGAGACCTTAGAACTTATATCTCAAGGTGGGTGGCGCATTTACGTTGTAGATGTCATGGGCTCCAGTAACCACTTAACACCAGGTGGGCTGTGAGCTCGTCCACCCATCTAAGTAATAAAAAAAAATCCTAACACGAGTTTCACAAATAAGAGTCATTACTGAGAAATGATGTAGTGTAATAATAAAAATGAATTCCGTAAAGTTTTAATTCTCGTAAATATGTAGTATGTGTGTGAGTATACCTATCGAAGCAATAAATAAATAAAAAGTAAAAGTGACAG
Organism: Bombyx mandarina; assembly: GCF_003987935.1. The sequence continues at coordinate 830,832 of NW_021011489.1, read as the reverse complement.
ATAATGTACATATTTGCTCGAAATAAAATGAATAGTCACGAAAATAAATAATGTAATTAAAACAATATTCCGGTCAAGCCGCGGTTAAATGAAGCGGGCGGCGCGAGAGTATATTTTGATCAAACTCAGCGGCAGAAGTCTCAAAAACAAGCCGAGGGGAGGCACGCACACCCCGACACGAACTTAACTCATTATTCAAGCGAACGCGACTCTTGAGTAATTTTGAAATATTACAATTTTCGAGTTACGCTCCACCGCACCAGCCTTCGACGGTCCCACGAATAACTTTGTTCCCGTACGTATAAGAAAGAACTGCTATCGATCTTGTTTGATTACGATGTATTGCCTGAATATGCAGTGTTTTTTAAACATAAAAAAAACTACATATTCGGTGAAGCTATATTAAATTTGTTGATTATTTTTTAAATTGAATCTCTGTCTGACCGAATACTACATTTGTAAAACTATTAAATTTATAATTTTAAAGTACTTATAATAGACAAAAAAATATTTGCATCTGAGACATTATTGCATGCATTATTATATGCATTAATAACGCAGGGAATATGTGGGCAAGCTCATGGGACTCAGCCTGGGAGACTTTGCTAACAACTGTCCTAGGGAGAACAGTTCTTCGCTGAATCTACCACCGGATGTGTAATTATTCTAAGCCACCGGATCAGAATCGCGACTCACTGAGAAGATCCCGTAAGAAGGTCAGTAGACTTTGTCTGTGGGTTAAGTAATATGACGAACCTTTCGCCACGGGTTCGTCCGGTACCTGGAATGTCCAAAATCGCTGAGCGTGGGTCAGGAGGATCCGAAATGACGTGACAATTGAAGCCCTGACCGAACACTGAAAGCTCTTTTGAATCTATTAAGGTAATACCATTCCAGAAGGACCAAATATTACGGTATATTTATATATTACGGTATATTATTACGGTAATTTACTGGTGGTAGGCTGTGTCGTAGTCCCAATTGGGTAGGTCCCAGCACTCTTTCCGTTCCTACCACGAAGAAGGTTTTGGGGTTCGATTTGAAGTGAAATGTCGATATGAATACCCGACTATACTACGAAATAATATACCTCCACGAATTTACGAGCAATCCTTGATTTCTTGTGATTATCAAAACACTCACACGCAAATCTATAGCTTAGATAAGTATTAATTTTAATAAAATTACTTAGACCTGTTCTATTGAAAGTATATTTGAATAAATCAAAGTGTAAATCACTTTTGAACAAACACGGAAAATACTACACGTGTATGTTTTATTACACTAATTAATTATAAGAATCCATTACCGAGAGCGGAAGCCTCTATTTCGCAATAATAGAAATGAAAGCAAATAAACATAATACACTATTCTTATTAATTTAAATGCTAATTTCGTCGGTGTTGGTTTTATATTAAGACTTCACATTAAAACAGAATAAATGACCATCACTTAAGCTTGTTAATTTTACATTTTGACGTTCAAATCTCGAATAATAAAATAAAACAAAAGAAGTAGAGTCAAAACAGTAGCGATTCTTTTAGTTCAGAACAATATTTTAAAATAATAAACACCAAAACAACATATGCAACAACATTTTAAGTTACAAAATGCAATTCTAAATTCAAACAATACATTTCAAAGTTTAGAAAATTAGAAAAAAAAAAAAACGTACTCTATTGTAAATTCTGAACAGTTAAAGATGCAAATTTCAATACCGTTATGTTTACGAAATACTTCGAGAACCGTTATTTTATAAAAAAAAGTAGTCTCCTTTATGATATGCAAAATGGACGAAAAAAATCTTGCACAATTTGCGTTAAGTTTCCAGACAAAAGCCTGCGACAATTCACCTGCCAAATGAGCAGGTAACCGATTATTATGCTAATTCTTACAACAATGAACTTACTTTGTACCGATGTTTAGAAAATTGTGGTCAAAAGCTTCTAATGCGTGTAACACCTTGAGGTAATTTATAGTCGTATTTTGTTAGTTTCATAACAAAAGTTCGGTTCCGTGTTCTTTATCAACTACATATTATCTTTAAGGTGGAAAATTTATAACTTAGTAGTATAAAAAAAATACAGGTAAGCGTTTAAAAAAACGACACTGCCTATATGTTTTATTGTGAATAGAATAATGATCATGGTTGTTATTGTTAAAATGAAATACGAAAATTAATTTAAATATTTGTTACGAATAAAACAAGCTTATTTTGTGTTTAGTTGTAAAGTTGTAGTGTAATAATATTTTATCATAGCTTTGTTCAAATAATTTTATATTATTATATTAGAAGCATTTTTATTTTATTTGACTTGGTGGTGCAGTAAGTTCGACTCAGACTGTTGCGCTGAGGGTCGTAAGTTCAATTCCACCATCGGGCAAACTTTCGTGTGATGCTCAGGTTTGATTGGTCTTTGTCAGGGCGTTTATTATCTACATATGTATATATTTTCAAACGTAGTATATTTGTCAATCTCAAATTGGGGCCGGATGAGCGTGCGTGATTTGCTTCCAAATATTAAGCTATTTAGATTATGATTTAATATAAAGTAAGCTATGTACTCAAACTATATAAATATGTAATCGTTAATATTAGAAATAAGCGAAACTCAAGAGTATTACTCAGTAGTAAATTAAAACTGAACCCTAATAAATATCAAAATAATTTGCAGCTTAAAAATAATATTAAAAAAATATATACATATACGATCTCATTAACGTATTCTACGACATTAAACATATATAATTATTCAATTAGCAACTATTCGTAAGCGAAACAACTTATTGAACAGATGCGGTGAGTTTTATGACGGCTAATAGAGTTTATGGCTTTTTTATTGACATTATTGTCGTTGTGAACGCACCGCTTACAACGGACTCATTCTTTATCGAACTGCCGAGGTCGAAACATCACTGTAAATCATAGAAAATATGGATAAGTAAACGTTACTGACTGCACAATTCGGACCTCTACTTAACTTCAAATTTATGGTCATCGAATCATTAATTCAGCTCTCTCGGTCATCCTATACAATGTTGGGCACGCGATTATTATACGATTGCAAGCCGATGGAAATATGAATGATTGTGATTAAAGTTTTTATAAAGATATAAACACGTTCGTGTGTTTTTCAATAATTTATGCAGTACGCGATGCGTAATTAATCAGTATCGGGCCTTTATCTCGAAGCGTCAGGTAGCTTGAATTGAAATTGATAAAAATTTTGAAGTTGCTACTTCTTACGCGGCATCTCGATGCGCTCCCGCATTCATTTACGTACCTAATCTTGATTTAATGAGACCGAATTTGCTTGATAGCGTTGATTGAAATCTTGTAGTATTCGCAGATGCTCATTTTCATACATATTTCAAATAAAACTTTTATTAACGGCTACACAAGGAGGTCGCGGGTTCGAATCCCGCCAAGGAAAGATATTTGTATGATAAATATAAATGTCTTTTCCAGGGTTATGGATGTCTATTAAATATATGTATGTGTATAATAAAAATCTTACATTTATATCCGTTATCTGGTACCTGTAACACAAGTTCTTTACGAACTTATCACGAGACCAGTTAACGTGGCGTGATTGTTAGTAAATATTTATTTATATTTATTATTTATTGATTTATTAAAAATGCTAGTGTTCTAAATTTCATTGTAGTGTTGTAAGTAGAACCGACTACCTATTGGTTGTTTAGAATATGTATATTTCTTGTAATGACGTCGTTGCAAGCAAGAATACAAACGACACAAGCTCGAACACTCCAGATATTTATTGCCTATTCGATAATTATGCGGATTCAAAGGCTGAAGTGCGGTGGTTTACGTTCATGTTTAACGGTTCTTCAACGCGACCGACGACAAACAAATATGTGTTTTGCGTTCATGGTTTTAAAGGCTTTTACGCAAAGTCGTGGATTGCGAATGAAACAATCGGTTGTTTGGTTATTCCAATGCAACCGTAGGCACATTTGAAGTGACTGCAATTTGTCTCCAGCGACGTACTTGGAGTAGATATGATCGTGTGTAGCGATGCTTGCATAAATTTCTCACTAACAGATGACGCTTTTTATTCGAGTCGCGCGGGAGGTAAACAATTCACCTGGTACGCCGTAATGTTTGACGCTTCATACCTATTTTTTTGCTGAAATTAAAAGCTCGATATTATCTGGTCGTAATACAATACACACGAATGACTGCTTATTATTAAGCTACTTGGTAAATTTTAGGTATATCTTCAATTCTAGGAAACTAAAAAATCCATTCTTTTCAATCCAGTAACTGAACTTTTCTTTAATCTAAGCCTTTGAGCGTTAGAAGGCAAAAATGTATACGAAGACCAGAAATATCGAAAGGTATAACGTAACTAAATCTAACTAAAAATTAAATTAACCTTATGTAACCTAAATAAAAATTAAATCTACTTTTCGAGATGCTCAGCCGTTCTATGGGAGTAATTTTGATGTCTTTTATATTAAATTTCACACCTGTTCTGAATCTACTAATGATTTTAATATTTAGGCTATGTGAAAAGTCACCAAGAACTCTGTCTCCTCAATATAACGGGTGCTTATAGAAAGTTTGAAAGAAAATATATTTATTTATTGCGCACATCGTTTATCCGACGGAATTGAAACTTTTCAAAGTTGCCACCATCAAACCTATACCGGTGGTCTAAACGAATGCACGTATTTTATTTATTTAGAAAGATCACAGTGAAATATGGCCGGGTTTCGCTGATCTGTTAAAAATATTTCGATATTAATACGTAAGTAATTTTAAACTACTTTTATTTTAAGTTAATTTTCTTTAAACGGTATAAAAATGCGACTTTACCGAAGTAAGTACGCAATAAATATACATGAACTTTAATCAAATTCGACAAAGGCAGATGCAAGTCGCGCCGGCTTTTAAGGAAACAGCGAGTACGCGCCGACTTGTGTCGCCTCATGCGCACTCGCACAAAAACACTAGAATTACTCATTTATTTATTAACATGATAATTTATTGCCGTTCAAGACAATTGCATTCTTAGTATAGCCGTATAAACAAAGAAAGGCCTTTCTAACACTTGCGTTTAGGGTAAAAAGTTTTATATCGCGTCCGCCTGTGTGCATTCAATTTGTATGGGTCAGTCGGATGCGCAACGAAGCGACCGTTGGTTTTACTGCTTTCATTTGTGTATTTAGTGAGAATATAATGTGTAGAAATTAGAAAGAAACTTGGGCGGAATGAATTCTCTAACATCATCTGTTCGACAATTAATGTTGTAGTTACATCACATCTTATCTTAGGGTATTTTTTTTTTGCTTTTAGTATTGTAATACATTCTTATAATTATAAATAAACTAATTTTTTCGTTACTTCCTAAAGTAAATCAACAATCATCTGAAGTTACATGAGCAGTGATTGTTTTGTGTTTTTGTTTTTATTTGAAAGTGACCAAAAAAACAAACTTGAAAACCCACTAAAAACGGACAAGGCTATGTAAAAATTGTAATACTAAATGCAACAAACAACATCGGTGAATAATAAACAGAGATTGAGATCTTACGGTGATGTGAAATAAGACAAATATGGAGCGGCGCATGAGTTGAATCACAAACAGACGCTTGCGCACAAAACACTCCTTGAACTAGTTTACGTTATTCTGGAGGCGATAGAAAATTTCTTGCATAACCGCTAAAAATATTCAAAGGATCGAACGGTGTATATGTTTAAGGATTTTTGCGATTTTTGGCTTTACAGTTTTTAATTCCGATCTGTCTGTAAATAAAACTAGATGATGACCGATTTTTTTTTATAACGCCATCTTGTTGCGTCTTTAAAGCGGTTAGTTGCCCTCAATTAAGAAAAATAGTATTATTATTCGCCAATAGATGTCGGGAAAAGTTGATTATTGAAAACACGAATAAAACAACATTTTCTGAAAATAAATCGTAGCTAGATCGATTTATCGCCCCCGAAATCCCCTGTATACTAAATTTTATGAAAATCGTTGGAGCCGTTTCCGAGATTCAGATTATATATATACAAGAATTGCTCGTTTAAAGGTATAACATTTATGCTTTATATCTGTCCTCTCCTTGTATTTATTGTTCCCTACTTAATCGATTGTAGCCTAAATGTGTGGTTTGGAAGATGAACTAGCGGGGCTCAACCTGGGAAGACTTGGCTAAACTAGTCCTAGCGAGAACAGTGCTTTGGTTGAATCTAGCACGGAGGTCGGAGTAGTACTCCTTATCCTAGATCGAGTCTCCAATACTGGAAGTCGTTGTGAAAAAGGCTTCAATTTCTTCCGAATGATATTCCTCCACCGGTTCCGACTCTGTAGCACATGTCATCTTTGTGATTTTAATTTCTTCTTCTCAATCGTGTCACTCTAGACAGAGTGATCGTGATCGTCATGTAGTGTTGGAAGGGGCAGGCTTGATACGTCTCACCATGTCCCACCATCTCTCCGTGCTCGAGGCCATTCTACTGTACTCATTTAGGGGACCTCCCACTGCAGTTTTAGTTTGGTCGGTCCACCGCATTGGTCACCTCCCGCGCGGTCTTGTACCACCAACTCTTCCCTGTACAACGAGGCGTTCTATGGCCTGGCCATCTCGTCGCGAAACATGTCCGAAGAAATCCACCATTCAAGACTGTACTATAGCAAATAGACGCTGCTTGATGCCGAGTTCCTGAAGTATCGAGACATTTGTACGAAAGTCGGTCCACGAAACTCCAAGCATTCTTCTCCAACACCACATTTCCAGAGCGTCTATTTTCTTCTTTTTCACATCTCGCACGGTCTACGTCTCAGCAGCGTATAGAAATATTGAGAATATTAGTGTTGAGGGTTAGTAGTTAGGTATTGTTGACTTTAATATTGAGGGCAATAATCTTGCACTATACTTTGTGATGACAATCAACTTCTAGGAGGCTGTCACCGGGTTTATATGCTGTGTTCGATGAAATCAAATACCCTCCGTAGATGGGTGTTCTTTGAAAACCTACAAATTACCCAACAATATGTGCAGTCTTTGAAGCACGAATCTAGCGCTACAATCCAAAGACGTCTAAGCGATTACGATTCCTGGTTCTCAGAGTCCACGTGTTTGTCCTATTCAAGAAGATGGAAAAGACCATAGTATTTTTTTTTTGTTTAATTGCTTATATTCTCATTGTTTCATATGCTCTTGAGCTGAGACATAGTAATTTTGGTCACTCGGATTCATCGGTAAGCTTCTTCAATCATAGGAATCGCCTAACCTAAGCCATTCATGCAATTGTCATGAAACTTGGTTGTTGCGGGCACTCGGGAATTTGGATCCGCGATGGTATCTTCAACAAACGATAAGTATTTGTCATCCAATTAGCGATAATTACGTCACCGGGTTGTATTCGATATATTACTGGTGGTAGGACCTCTTGTAACTCCGCACGGGTAGGTACCACCACCCCGCTTATATCTGCCGTGAAGCAGTAATGCGTTTTGGTTTGAAGGGTGGGGCAGCCGTTGTAACTATACTGAGACCTTAGAACTTATATCTCAAGGTTGGTGGCGTTACGTTGTAGATGTCTATGGGCTTCAGTAACCACTTAACGCCAGGTGGGCTGTGAGCTCGTCTGCTCGTCTAAGCAATAAATAAAAAAATAAAAAATGGATTGGAATATAATTTGTCTCGAAGAAGTGAAACTTAGGAGAGTTGTTCTTTGGCACTACAAGGATTTTTTGTGTCGTCAACATAAGGCGATACGTGGTACTCGAATAGTTTTAATAAACGAACATATTAATAAAAGTTTTGGTAAAAGACGGACGAGATTTAACTAAATCAACTTTTATTATCTCCACTGCCGTAATAGGTGAAATAATGTATAGGCATTCGAAATTTATAATAATTATGTAGTTGGATTTTGTAATTTTTTGTTGACATTTTACTAACATACGTAATAAAATAAAATCACGTATGCTATTACAAAATAAGCTAATATTTTAGAAAAAATGCCGCTAAAAGCCTTTTTTAATTGCCACCATACATTATGTTAAGTAATGTGTCTATATTTGCCTGATTAAATTAAAATTGATGACATGATTACGTTACATATAAGGATGGATTTGATTTATGTGACATGATATTTAAGAAGCTAAGTTTCATAAACAGGCACCCATAATGAAATGGCGTGACCGCTATTAAAATTTATTTTTGTTGTATATTATAATTTACATTATAAATACCGACATATTATAGAGTAATTTTAAAATGTAAAACATATATGTACACGTAATTAAAAGCAAATAAAAGGATTTTTTATTTATTTATTGTGTAGATGGGTTGACGAGCTCACAGCTCACCTGGTGTTAAGTGGTTACTGGAGCCCATAGACATCCACAACGTAAATGCGCCACCCACCTTGAGATATAAGTTCTAAGGTCTCAAGTATAGTTACAACGGCTGCCCCACCCTTCAAACCGAAACGCATTACTACTTCACGGCAGAAATGGGCAGGGTGGTGGTACCCACCCGCGCGGACTCACAAGAGGTCCTACCACCAGTAAAGCACCTACACCTACCTGCTAGTAACCTTGAGGGCATATTCTGGCTTTGCCTTGATTAGTGAATAAGCCCAGGGAGCTCACAGCCCGAAACCGTTCGCTTACATCTGCCCTAGCTAGAGTAGTGCTTTCCTGAATCTACCGCTGTATCGAAATCGCGATCCCCTGAGAAGATCCGGAAATTCTGTGTCGGTGGGTTAGGTTGTACGTGGAACTCTTCATCACATTGTACTAGTTCTAACACTCTATTAGAAGTACAAGAGGCCATTCCACTAGTTAAGTGTATATAATTATATATGAGAGAACTGAATTTATAACAGTAATGAATTATTAAATGTTCTATTTTACAAAAATGTATAAAATTATCAAAAATACGTTTGAACTTTAATTTCGATCTTCATTCTTAGTATTTTTTTTTGTTTTATTTTACCAACTTATGACTTTATCAATATTGAAATAGTCAATTCTTTTAATTAATTATGTTGTTATGATACATAAATCACCGGTATCGCTTACAGTTCTATTTTCGTCTCATCTGTTTCTACATTATTGAGAATTTGTGAGTTAGGGTGCGTATACACCTAACGCATTAGGCAGTTATGATAATATGATGATCAGAGCAAACATAACATATGTATGTATGGCATTTTTAAAGAGAATTACGTGCAAAATGTTACGATGGTGTTATATCAAAATATTCTATCTGTCTCTTTTATTTCAAATTAAACTAACACTGAAACATTATATTACCTATGATATCATCAGTCTCTTCATTTTGAATATATTTTAGACATGAAATACCAAATTTCGGTAGTAAAATAAACCTTTCTAATTCATAGATTTTCTGTGTAGATTTTCTTCGTGATGATCCAATTAAAAAAGTAAAATTTTATATGTTATATGTATTACTATTATATTAAATTTTATAAATTTATCAAGTCATAGCAGTTGTTAACTTTTTTAATTGGACTTTTTTAAGGACCTACCTATAGCTGTGTTTGATATGATTTGCCAAATATCGATGAATGCACAAAATTTAACTAGTCTTGGGATGTGTTGTGACTCTACCTGATCGCTGTTCCATTTCTTTCTGTTTCTGCCGCGAAACAATTGAATGGCATCATAGCTGTTATTCCAACGCTAATAGCGTATAAATCAGGTATTGTTTTCGTATAGCCATTCAGTTTTATATCTTTCTCAACCTAAGCTCATTTTAGGTACATATTAACACGTTTTACAAATTTATCTAGCTTTGTGGGAAAAATGTAGAGTGTCTTTTAAATTGTTTTTATATTTTTTGGCAGTTCTTTTAATTTTCTTTGACATTTACGCTTACAGTAAGGTGATACCACAAATATTTAATACTTCTGCTCTAAACGACTGGAAGCTATTGGCCAAGTGACGTAAATTTTTATCAATGTGTAGTAGCTAAATTTTATATTACAAAAGCGGCAATCGAACGTAAAAAAATATGTGTAATTAATACCTTATTATATATATTCTGATACGTTGTATGTTGTATGGAAAATATCAATCAGCGCGAACCAAAACAAACAGGCGTCTCGCGCTATTTAACATATTGTTATCCGCCTTTTCCCTCATAATCGCTTCATAACGTCAATATAAACTGTATAAAACCTTTAAAAAAAGTTTGTAGTACAGGGAAAAGTGTTGTCGGACCCTCGGCTCCCGATGCGAGCAAAGTTGGGAGCCATAAATCGGCAATAAACTCACCTTAAGCCGGGCGGCCGCGGCTCGCCGACGGCGAACGGCCACGCGCCATCCCGCTCGCTACAAACTTCTTCACAAAACTCACAGTTCTAACGAAAAAAGAGTTTGTGGAGTTTCACTCGGCGTCACGTGTCAACGTTTTAGATGTGGCATGAGCGAAATACGTAATGTGCTGAGCGCACGTGGCCCAGTAGATGTCAGTCAGGTGCGGTGCTGAGCACGTCGTGTTGTTTATGGCGCGCTAAGTTACGCAACGCGTAGTCGCCGAGCCGCGCGTCACTTGAATGTGCCGACCGATGGTTTACGAGCGACGGCGCACCCCCCGCCAGGCGACGCCACACGCCGCGGCGCCGCACTAAATCTGCGACCAACAGAAAAGGACACCACCACCCTCCGTTAATCCGGCACACTTGATGTCCGAGAGACAACGTTAATCGCACCGATTAATTGAACCGTTCGAACTCGCGATGGAATCGTATCGGCAGCGGTCGCCTGTGGCACGGCCGAGCCGACCAAGTGCGGCCTCGTAAAGTTTCTTCGTGTATCGTTCGATGCACCAGACGTCGATGTTTGTACGCTCGATACGAATGTTGCTCTACTTAATATCACTAACAGCGGCCCTAGACACGAACGGATTAACTAGAGGCAATCATGTGTATTATTCTTTCAAATACCATTCGCACGATATGTTTCGTAATAAAGGACAATACAAATTTCCAATAACACACGTTTTCTTAAAGGGACTTGTAACAGAATCTGTCCAAAATATAGTGCAGTATTCTAGTGTTGTGTTGCAATGGAAATTGTGTAACATGACACTATCAAATAATTAAATATTGAGTAATTATCGACTTTACTTTACGTGACTTTAAATTTATACTTCTCTATGGATAACTCCGCTCTAAGTTTGTCAATAGTTGTTGATTATATTATCGTTTTGGGCTGTTAGTTTAGTAAATAGAAAAACTAGTTTGTGATTTCCTGTTTTTTTTTAAATGACGAATCTCATTGTTTGATAGGTATTTAATTCATTGTCGATACTGCTTCAGTAAAAATGTACAAATTAAAGATTCCGCTACCTATAGCACCTTTTGGTATATTTTTCATTTTCACTTTTTCATTGTAACCACTCCAAAACATTGTATTTATAAAAATTTGAAACTTTATTTACCCGGTGATTTATTGCTTTTTATAGGATGGAAAACTCGTTATCAGCCCTTAACAATATAATTAGGACTTGGACATCATTTCTTCAGATGACTATGAAGCTTCAAGCCTTATTGAAATATATTTGAACAACAATAGTAACAAATTGCTTAAAAAATTCTAGCTCATTGCTGCCTACCCCCGCGGAATTTTTCTGATTCTTTAGTCTTCTACAAGTTTTAGACGGAACGCATTTTTTTTTATTTAGAAACAATCCTTACCAGATCCTCTAGATTTTTATTTAGGCAGTCACAAATTTCGAAAGACCTTTTTCTTGTTAACTAGCATGTCACTTTTGGAATTTTGTTTAATTCGCTGAGGTCACTAAGTGGAATAAACGGCATGAACAGCATTTCGCCATTGCGATCGGTCTTACATTTTGCTTCAGATCAGGTTAGCTCTATGGTGTTCATTACCGTTGCTACCGTGAGCTGTCAGGTCAACTCGGGACGTCCTACTTTCCGCTTGCCCTTGGCGTCCATTCTAGGGTTTATATGGGATATGTGTGGGCTCTTTCTTGACGTTAATGACTCATCTACATCCGCTTGCGAAGCTTGATGTGTTTTTCCTCTGAAATTTCCCGTCATGCCTCCCACAGGTACTTTTTGGTAACGACTTTTGGGGTATAGTTACTACTATAATGTTTCTGTTGACGTACGTATTCCTTTGACTGGCTAAGTTAATATATATATTCTAGCACTTAGACCCAAAAGAAAAATTTATGGACAAAAAATAATGATTTTGAAAGTAAAGTAAATATGTACCTACTAAGTTAATTTAAGTGTTTTTAGAAAGTTCTGAATCATTAGATATAATAAATCAAAATTACTTTAAAACTAAATATATATTGAATGTAATATATTGAATCTACATGCCAACAGATTCATGTAAACGAAATTAGTGAGCAAATCATTCTTATTTCGAAACAAAACACTTACCAATAATCTGTATCCAGTAGGTAATTACTTACATGCATTATTGTTAGATAAACACAATGTATAAAACAAATCGACACCTAAAAAAAGAATTATTAATAATTCTTCAAAAAATCATCTTCATAAAATCACAGACGAATCAAAAATAAAATGAAAGCTACAAAACTCAAATAGTCACTCTTGTTAGACAAAAACCATTATTGTGCGATTCCAATTGTTTAGGAAGACAAAAAGTGAGAAAAGTTCAATACTTAAGAGTATCTTTAAAACCCAAAATAAATATTACAATACATCTTTTCGATTTCCATTCCCAAATATTGTAAGCGTCAGATTATTGGAGTTCGCGACCAGCCAGCCGACCAATACGTAGGGACGACATCGGCGCCATCTTGTTTCCCCCGCCATTTTCTCGCTCGAGATAAACGCGGGCGTCAGTCTCATATGTCAGTGTCGAGATGCTGTACATACATCTGGTTGTGTTACACCGTGATTAATTATTGCGACGAATAACAAGTGACCACGAAAACTGTACAGTATTCGTAACTTCGGTAATAATATAAATAATTATAATAAAAAGCGCGAGATAAAACCGTAATAGTAGTTTTAATTATGTCTAAGACTCGCTAAAACCGAAGAAATAATTTTTTAAGCCGAAATGATCAAACAATCCATGGTGTGTTAACCGAATACTAAAAATCTTAATTTTATTGTTTTTTCTTAATATTTCTAGATCCGTTTTAGTAGATTATGATTTTAGTGTTTTTTTGTTATTTTTTTTAATAAATGATTATAAATTATTTGAATACATTTTGACTGGAAATAACAAAGTATTCGCAGGTAAATATATTAGGAAAGCAGAGTTTTGCTATTTTCTGATATAAAAATTACCCTGTATGAAAAAAGTTTGTTCAATCTATTTATAATGGGGTATAATGTAGGAACAAACAAAATACATGTAATATTATTAATCATTTAAGTAGGTATGCGAAGAATGTATTTTATTCATGTGAGTACAGTTTCAAATGTCTATAATATATTATACTAGCTGACCCGGCAAACATTGTTTTGCCATATATAAGATTTCTAGGGAATTTCTAGTGTAGAAAAAAAAACTAACTTATTGTAAGTGTGTAAGGATGTGGTAAATGAGTGAAAGAGGTATGTAGTGCTGTGAACGATGAGGGAATATATAATAAAAATAACAAAACCTCATTCAACCACATAATACCTCATTATAACAAAAAAATGTCAAAATAAAAAAAAAATATGTTAGGGGTGGACAACCCTAATCACTTAGGGGTATGAAAAATAGATAGTAGCCGATTCTCAGGCTTACTGAATATGCATAAAAAATTTCATGAGAATCGGTCAAGCGGTTTCGGAGGAGTATGGGAACGAACATTGTGACACGAGAATTTTATATATTAGATATGTAGGTATGTATATTTGAAATCAACGACAGTGAAACTACAAACTATAGGATTAGATATCTACTTAGGTATCATATATTTTACAGTAAATTCATATTTATTTAAACATAATTGAATTATATCCTATGTAAATATGTTTATTGTTTCATAACCTAGACTTTTTGAAATTAAAAGAAAGAATGATTATTATTTTTAAATGGCCATATGTGATGGCTGTGTCAACCAGCCAGTAATCTTAATTAATTTGCACAAACATGTACCTATGTAATGAATGTACTTAGTCTTATTCAAGCATAACTTAGCATTTAAGTATTCAATAGTGTATAATAATTATGTTACACGGGTAGTGAGTGGGTTTAACTTGTGGTTTCAAATTTCATATTAAAGCGCATTTAGATATTTTAGATTATGAACACAATTGGGGGCAAATAAATAAGAGAAAAACGTGAAAAATTATTCGTGGATACCATAAGACAGATGCCTGTGATAGATAATAAAACATTCTGCTGTACTGGTGGCAGGACCTCTTGTGAGTCCGCGCGGGTAGGTACCACCAACCTGCCTATTTCTGCCGTGAAGCAGTAATGCGTTTCGGTTTAAAGGGTGGGGCAGCCGCTGTAACTATACTTGAGACCTAAGAACTTATATCTCAAGGTGGGTGGCATTTACGTCGTAGATGTCTATGAGCTCCAGTAACCACTTATTACCAGGTGGGCTGTGAGCTCATCCACCCATCTAAGCAATAAAAAAGAACTAAAAAAATCTTATGGTTAATAAAAATTGACTGTGGGACGAGAAGGAAACAGTTTATGAAAAAGAGGAGACTTGAGTAAAAATACATTATGTATACTTATATATTTTAAATATACATTATAAAAGATCACACAAGCTTCCGTTGCAATCGTCACAATGTCTTGTAGACAAGATGGACACCGCCAAATGATATATACTGACGAAATTTGGATAGACAGAGATAAATATAGATATGTATCAGGTATCATTCAAACATTCAGTTAAAATTATATAAACTTAATTATCTCCTGTGATACGCTTTAAAGTAATTTAATTGAAAAAGTATGATTACTTACAAATTACCAACAGCACTACCAACCCGAACACGCTTCAGACGTGACCTTCTTAAGCATGGCTTAGTAATATCAGTAAATATGTAAATGTTGGTATTTGAATGTTAAATCAATACTATTATGTTATTCTAACAGTTCGTTTGCTATTAAGTAACATTTAAGATTTTCATAAAAACTTAGCTATCATCTTAAATACGAAAATAAAAGAACAGACTATCGCGCGACAAATTTATTCTACTAACTGCATATTTTATTATTGAATAAGTTCATATTTCGGAGATACTTCAAAATCCGAACTGAAAAATAAAATTAAAGTGGAGCAGCATCCGTAGCGTTACGCTAGCACAATTCGTCTACCACATTCCTCAGCACGGTTAAAGCATGCCCCGAACAGCTGATTTCCCCGTCTATATTCCCTTCTCCTTTATCGCCCACTAAAACACGCAATAAAACAGAGAAAACTATACTTTATGCGCTCCCGCCGGTGTTGCGCGGACGGCATGCGTAACCTATATGCGGCCGTTTCGAGATTTACGATCTGGGAATTGCGTGTAAGAAAGAGATAAAACCATTAAACTCTCTACCGGCGTAAATTCAACCGAGCTAACTCACAAAGACCAAGACTCGCATAGTACATTTAAAAGACACAGATTCTTCTGGTACAAACGCATTAAACTTTTGCAATTACTACAAAAATGAACTTTAAAACCAGGGCCAAGAATTACAATTTCCACGAATAGTTTGAGACGTGGAAGAAGCTAACGGTTTTATCTGAAAATCAACGGTATACACTTTTCTCAAATCGCATACTAGCTCATTTCGTTACCTATGTGTGCGTAAATTAAACTATCCGCATGGGACCGATGAATGTTATAGCTTTCCCTTTTGTTTGGCTAAGTTATGGGTGCGTTAGAGCGAGAGGTCGTAAATCGTGGGTTGCCGTCCGAAGTGACATGTTTATGGGCGGAGTGCGCGTGCCGCGTGCACCGCGGAGTGGGAGCCCGCCAGTTCAGAGCATGGCGTCGATGTAGCTGGCTACTTTCTACATCATTCCAGAGAAAAAAACCGAGAACGACCATAAATTTACAAGTCGTCGTCTTTCTTTATTACATGTAATTAGATTATATTTGAATCAAATTTTTTTAGAGTAGCTGGGTCCATTAGAAATATTTTTTTCTATTGAATACTTTTCTTCGCGAACTATAAAGGTTGTTTATTATATTTCTAAAATAAATCATGATCTAAATTTAAATTATCATACATGCCTAATGCATAATGTCTAATGTCTTACCACTCTTCTAGTAAAAATCTTATCAAAACATACCCCTGATAATATAGAGGAACTCGCGAAAACTTACTAAATTTATGTCATCAAAATTTATTTTTAATAACCTAAATTCAAAATATCCTTAAAAACACGTTACTGAAAGCCCAATATCGGAGGTAAAGCGGGGACTGAACGATAAATCGAGTGAAATGGATCATTCTACAGGTGGCAAGGTGTAAACCTGCCCTTAATGAGTGTTGCCCTACGCTCGATAAATTAACGCGCATACTTCGCTCTTTGTTCAATGTTCTTGGTATTAGAATCAAAAGAAACCCGATGTTGATACGAATAATAAACCTATTTAATGTCGTTTTTAGGATATATTTAGCAGCTGAAAAAAAGGAATAAAAAATTATAAAAAAGATGTGTGGTGTCGTGGGACACCGGATAGGAACGAAGTTCCTTATTATAAAAATATTAATTTTAAGTTGTATTCGAGGTATAAAGAAAATAAAACTGTCGGTTTCGCAACAACCCACGGTCATTCGGTAACGTGCGAACTTATTGTGGTACACTTCATTCACGGTTGTTTGCATAAGAGTTGCGCAAACGAATGCTCTGAGATCGTGGTCAATGAATGATAAAAAAATATGTTATTTTTTGTACGTTATTACAAAGTTAAGTCGTACACTGTGTGCATTACTAATAAAAATCTTACGTTACGGACGTTTTTTCCCGGTTAGGGTACCCCTCCGCATTGTACAATAAGGAACTTCGTTCCAAAAAAGTTATTTTAATTCTCGTAGAATGCGTTCATACGATAGTTCGACGTGCAACTTAGTTCACAGACACAATCCACTGAGTTTCTCGATGGATCTTCTCAGGGGGTGGAAGCACTGCTATTGCAAATGTTTAGCTAATAATCCTTTTGGGCTGTGAGCTCCGTGAGCTCACCCTCCTATCAAGCCGAAGCCAGAATAGCCCATCAATGCTTCTAGCAGTAAGGTAGGTAAGAAAGATTATTAAAATTAAATGAATATAAGTATACGTTTAAATCTAAATACGGTGTTAAGAGAGGAAAGGGAGCCACAGAAAAATTCGCGAAACTAAGTTAGCTGGCTTGCATTTTGACATGATACTAATAACTTAAATTTTAGGTAACAACAAAAAATAAATTAGCCAAAAACAAACCTAATAAAAAAATTCGACACAAACTTTTCATTTTGTCCAAGTAAGTAAGTACAAAGCTAGTAAATTTGAAAAGAAGAATGAAATAAAAGCTGTAAAAAACGTTTTCTGTTTTTTTTATTGTTTTTTAAATTACTCGAAGCCAAAACACCACAATATTAAATGCGTAATTTAGATCTAAATTTCTATTTCATTGGAAAAGCCAACTCGCTCTTCAGAAACAAGCGTGTGAATCGGGCATTAGTAGCCAGTGGCGGACCTACTCATCAGTAGGGTACAATTTTAGCCATTAAAATATGCTAAAGTCGTTGTTTGATTGCCATTTCAAATAAATTTTACATCCATACCACTAAAGTCGAAAATTATACATGATATTTGAAGGTACAATATAGCATATACAATATAGAAGGTATATAACAATTTTGAGAGCCTTTATTGATTTAATAGAAGCCTACAAATCACTTTATTGAAAAATTACATGTGTGTTGTTATTCCTCCTTCAAAAACTTGAAGTTTGTAGCAGTCGTATTTTCTTATCTATTATTTCGGTACAATATTCCAATGTCTATGAATTCATAGATCATACAGTCATCCGTGGTCTTGAAAACTGAAAAGGATTGTAAACTTATGAAATAAAAACATGAGGCTTGATATAATAAAATTAGTTTTAATTGAGAACATAATAATTTTTTAAATTATATTTCCGTTCATAATGTTGTTAAAGATTTTCGTTAAGTACCTAATCATCCCGTGGTTTTTGACAGACTTAATTTAAATCAGACGTTGAGAGATAAGCAATATTATAAATAATGACAAAGTTGGATTCTTTGGAATGTATCAGAATTTGCTGATTTATTCAAAATTGATAAACTACGCACGTTCCTGAGATTGCTGTAAATCACGATGGATCGATTTAGTAATTTTATGCAAGCTAATAAATCTGCCGGTTAATTAAAAAATAATTTAGGAAATTTTTTTTTTTTTATATTTTTACATGATTCGAAACAAATTGTGGAACACGATAAATTATTTGAAAAACAGAGCTTAAAAATGCAAGTGTTTTAGAAAAGTTGTTAAATAAAATTTAATAAACTTACTATAAATTCTTTACTAGTTGTAGAGAATATTGTAAACGGCTACCAGCTTGCCAGAAATACTTTTTTTTTCTGCCGCGAATCAAACATACATTCCAGTGGGAGCCCGTTACAAAAGTATAATAGAAATCTACGCCATTTTATTTCAAAAATATAGCCACCCATATTTATGTCGTGATTTCTAATAACAAGCAGGCTGTTATAGTTTATCTACGTAATATATATAGAGGAATAACAGGCATAAAGTTGATAAAAAATCATTGTGGTTTTTTATCCAAAAAAAACTGCTTTCCACTTATGTATTTACCATCTGAGCGGAGTTTGCCTTTGTCACTCGCAACTGTATTCGCAGATTGGAGAGCTCGTATTCCAACATTTGTTTTTGACAAGTCCTTCGATATCAGAGTTTTTGGAATAGGCATCCGTTCTATTGTGAGGACTACACAGAACCGCATAAAGTGAAAATATCGATAAGAAAACGTTATATTTTGTGAATCCGTTCACTCTACATGTATAAGCTATTTGAGAGAGCACGATAAATACGAACCTTTCCGAAAAATTACGAAGAAAAATCTTTTCTAACTATATCTATACTTAACTAACATTTTCATGGCGAAATAAATAAAATGGTGATTCGATTGCAAGTCACGGCGTGTGCGCATTTCTACGGCCGGAATATCTTACGTTGGCCTACAATAGTTTCTCGAAAGTCATGGAAAAACCGGAATAAAAATCACCCACCCAATGACTGGAATAAAATTTATTCATCTAACTTAGTGAATGAACAAAAAAATCTGCGAAAGTCTTCTAGGGTTATTGTTCTTATCTCTCTAGCTATCGTAAACTGTTATTAGAGAGAAGCATTTTATTATTCGTAAACCGTAATTTTTGTGCAGTACAACATTCTGCTAACACGCGTCTCTCTAAAACCAAGGAAAATCTTTTCGGATACCGCCAACAATGGCGGAGTAATAACATAAATATTATTAATAACCCACTCCGCTACTAACTCTCATTGGGATACAATAGAAAAACTCCGCTCGATGTAACCTATGCACAGCCATCTGTCTTTTTCCACAAAAGCCGGACATTATTGCTCGGTCTAAATACTACTAAATCTTGGAAGGAGTAATATATTTTCGTTTTGCACTGCGGTTAGGATTCGTAGACTCGTCAGTGCGTGGTCCCCTATCTCTCCTATTGTAATTCTAGAAAGATACTTTTCATTATTGTACGGTTTGACGTTTTTAATATGCAACGATTTCTTTAAACGTAATTCTCACTGACTTCAAGTGGTTCGATTGACTTGAAAATTTACATCATGGACCGATGACAATACAATAATTTTATAATTTTACTAGCCGTACTCACCCGCTTCGCTGGGCATTTAAAATTAACATCATTATTCATTGTCATTATTATTAGGGAGTCCAACATTCATATAAATATTATCCTATCCATTAAGTACATGTATTTTCTACATGGATACCAAGTTTCAAGTCAATTGGATGCATGGTTCAGTAGTTATAACGGAACATCAGTAAAAACCACTGTAGGTTTATATATTAGTATAGATATAGTGAATAACAATAGAATAAGAAATATGAAATTAATAGTTACTTACTGATGATAGTGTGTTTATTGAGACACTATGATTTTCTTTAATTACATAAGTATTATGTGTGGGTATTTATGTGATTGTATTTTTAGTTATTTTGATACCAAATTCATCAGATTCATCTTCAAAAAAGTATCGTATTCGAAACTGGTCCATTCTCGGTATTACGTAATACACACGCGTAATTTGAGAATGAGCCTCGTAAAGCAGCGTCAAAATATGTAAAGATTTTTATCTTTTCCGTAAAATGGCTTGGGAAAAAACATAAAGAAGGTGGTGTCACCTGATCTTGACAGGCAGGATTTAGTGCAGTCGGTGTGGCCGCGGTCTAAGGTCGAGCCTCGGAGTTATGACGCTGGGATATAATTTAACTACAGGTAGAGTTGCCATTTCGTATGCCGAAGGTCGTTGAACTAATAACCGTTATACTACTATATCCAAAAATATTAAATATACTGTAAAACTAGTAGGTATCTAATGTAGATTTTGCGGCTTTAACTAAAAAAAATGTGATTTCAAATTGCTAATATCCTTTATTAAGGGCTAAAAGGATATTAAAAAATATCGGTACATGACGGGCAAGATTGTAGGGATTTCCTTATGCATCTGCAATAATATAACGCATTTCGGCAGAAAACATGGATTTATTAAAAAGTGTGTGTGTCCGCTCCGACGCACGACTGGAGTTTACTGGATATAAAAAATTAAACGAAACAATACGAGAAATAGTTCTATATTACGACAACACGATACACTACAGATTATTAACAAATTAACGAGACACAAAACAAACGACTAACAAATATATGAAAATACAATAATGAGAGAAACGCGCGATCAGTACGAGGCTTTGTGGCGGACTGCCGGCGCAGCAGCCCGGCGTCACCTGCGATAACGCGGCCGCGCGTTGGCTCCTGATTGGCGCGCGCACGCATCACGCAATCAGGAGCCAATCAGGCGCATAACGCATTTCGTGTGACATGCTAGTACGATTTTGGTCCCCATAATTTTCATACCCCGGGCCTATATATGTAAATCGATTCTAAAGGAGTAAACTCCAAAAAAAATGAAATAAATTAAACTGAAATTATTAAATGTTTTAGTCAGTTAAATGAGTTAGTTCACCCTACCCGCATCTGAGAAGAAACAAAAGTAAGTTGCGAGATAATGATCGTGCATGGATGAGTCAGTTTTCACATCTCATCCGTTATTTTTTTAACGCGTTTTTTTTGGAGTTTACTCCTTTAGAATCGATTTACATATATAGGCCCGGGGTATGAAAATTATGGGGACCAAAATCGTACTAGCATGTCACACGAAATGCGTTATGCGCCTGATTGGCTCCTGATTGCGTGATGCGTGCGCGCGCCAATCAAAATCGTACTAGCATGTCACACGAAATGCGTTATGCGCCTGATTGGCTCCTGATTGCGTGATGCGTGCGCGCGCCAATCAGGAGCCAACGCGCGGCCGCGTTATCGCAGGTGACGCCGGGCTGCTGCGCCGGCAGTCCGCCACAAAGCCTCGTACTGATCGCGCGTTTCTCTCATTATTGTATTTTCATATATTTGTTAGTCGTTTGTTTTGTGTCTCGTTAATTTGTTAATAATCTGTAGTGTATCGTGTTGTCGTAATATAGAACTATTTCTCGTATTGTTTCGTTTAATTTTTTTATATCCAGTAAACTCCAGTCGTGCGTCGGAGCGGACACACACACTTTTTTTTGGTCAACGATAAAACGCTATTCGATAGTTATTTTTTAAGTTTCCATTATTTTTATTGGTTATGCTTTAAAATCGATTTTTCAAACAACGTTTCCATTTCTATAGCCCTAAGATACATTTTCCTCTTGTACTATATAGGTGCTCGAAACACAGGAGGCAAAAAGAAGAAGATTTAGACACAGCAGTCGTCGTGGAAAAATCCCGTAGACTCGATAAAGAATCCCATAGACAGGCTTAAATTTAAAAAAAAACGCTGTTATTATGTGTTCACGAACTACTTTCCGCGATGAAGGGATAACATTTGTAATAAAAATCAAAACTGAAAAATTTATAACATTATGAATATTAATATAATATTAAATAATTTTGGTCCCGGTGGCTGCCTATAATCTCACTCGGGTACCACATAAGTCGGGGGTGGCATTTGTCCACTTAACACGAAGCGGATCTTGAGATGGCAATTAAAAAAAAATCACTATAACCATTCAACAGTATTATGCTATTATTATTATATAGAATCAGTGTCTCAAAACAAATTCGAGATACAAAAATAAAAAAATGTCAAATGCAAATTAACATGATCTGTAATAATAAGTTTCCCACGAAATGGGTATCCGATATTATGAATATTGAAGTATCGCTACAAAAAATAATCTGGTCACATTAATTCGTTCACTAGTACTTGAGAAACGCGTTACAAATCAATCGTCACCATCCATTCCTTCCGCTAAGAGTAAATTAATTAAATAACAGAGATACTTATACAGATTAACATATAATATTATTAATTTTATATATTTCATAATTAAATATTATTAATCCATTACATCTATACTAATTTAAGGTGAAAAATTATATGTTACTGAATCACGCAAATTCAGCTGATTTTTATAAGAAATATCACATAAGGATAGCTAATATCACGCTGACATAGCTCCTCAAGGCTATCAGCTTAGGTAGGAAAATTTTTTTAGCTAATAGCCCGAATTAACACAGGATATTTTTTATCATGCTGACCTCACCCGAAAAACGCAGAGTATATATATTTCATTTCATTTCATTTCATATAGGTAGGTATTAGCTATTGCAGAATATGATAATGATAAAGGATAATATCTTTACTTATTTGTGATTTTATGAATGAACTACTACAACTACAACTCTACAAATACACTAGATAGCGTAGGGATCAGAGAGTGACACAATTAAAAAAAAAACATGTGTGCAATTCACACGTGGTAGAAGTGAAACCTTCCAAAATTAAAATACAATTATCCTAAACGTCTTAAGTATATGTAAAATTTTGTCATTAGTAAATAATTGTAAGGTAGCTGTGAATTGATATTTTAATTTCACGTATAATCCTAAATTAAAATTCACTACAAGAGCTTTCATACACACGTTAGTATTAAAAAATCTCACAGATGGCGCTGTATTAAATAGTATGTATATTTCTGTCTCATTCTTTGCTGGCTTCATCCTACACATTTTTGTATNTACAAGAGCTTTCATACACACGTTAGTATTAAAAAATCTCACAGATGGCGCTGTATTAAATAGTATGTATATTTCTGTCTCATTCTTTGCTGGCTTCATCCTACACATTTTTGTATTTGTGTCTCTTACCTGTCGTTTTTTCCGTTGCATCCGGTTTGAAATCACAACGATTCTAAAGAAGTTTTCACTTCAAAAATGAAACGGGTTTAATTCGTTCTAACGATTTCTTCGTTCTTAAGGTTTCATTCGATTTTACGTAAATGAAACCGCAAGGCCTATTTAGTCATTAATAAAAGTATTTTAATGGTAAACGTAACATTCAGCGTACGAGTATAATTAACCAGTTTTAGCTCGAGCCACCTTTTCTTAATTGAAATTTCAAATTACATGACAAGGTATGTTGTATGTATGATCTGAGATTGTAGATTAAGAATTATATCCTTGCTAAATATATTTTGAAGTAGTTGTGATACATTTTCATCAGATAGACTCACATACTCGTTTGCCTGTTGAGGACATATAAAATAACAAGCAAAATTATCATCACAGCATTCATCTTAATTTTAAACATATTTCGCTAGCTCCATCTTTCCAAGAGGTAAGCTGCCAAGAATCAAATTAAAACGAGAGACCACTAAACCTTCTCATTACAACCAAAAGACATTAGTTAAGGCGAGAAAAGAAATGCCTAGGCCTACGAATGTACAAAGAAACATCGAATGAACCAACACTATAAATACGATATGGCAAATTCAGCAATCCAACGAAACCCTTATTTAAAACAAGTGCGCTAAAGTTTAAATTTAAACAGACGTGAAGTGAACAAACGTCTTTATAGCTCGAAGCAGTGAAAGCTCAAGTAAAGTGGAAAGAGTCTCCGAGAAAATTGGCACAAGTGGTTTTAGCTGGGACTGGCGAGCGAAGGGTAGGGAGTGATGTGGGGGACGAAATAAAGATGTAGTATTGTAGAAAGGACATCGGCAATGTCTTTATAAATTAAGCCGGTTTTAATATAGGGTTTTCCTATAGGGACGCTTGAACTTTGACAGCTCATAACGGCCATCCTTAGTAAAGCAATAGCTGTCAAATTTGGCATGAACACTTATTTAGTCGTGACATTTCATCATGGAACGCTACACGCTTGTCCGGCGGTATAATCGGTCATTATTTCTTCGAAGATGCGCAAGGTACCGCGCTCGCTGTTAATGGCGACCGATATTGGACGATGCTAAAAAAATTTTTGTGGCCTAGGATGAATTTCACAAACATGTGGTTCCAAGAGGACGGCGCTATTTGCCATAAAGCAAGAGTAAGTAATGTTTAAGAGTATTTTTATTCTATGGGCGTAGGTTTACGAGAAGTTTACAGTCTTGTTGCCGGTTATCGAACCTTTGTAACGTAAATGCGGTCTTCATAAGAATAGGCAGTGGCTTTTTTGGTGCTGTGGCATTGTGTCCTAATGTCAATGAGCGACAGTGATTATTTACCATCAGGCGGGCGGTGGCTTCGTCTGCCCGCATCAGTAAAAAAAGTTCTAAATTAAACTTCCATCTGGTTCTGTGATTCACAAATACGCAGGGTGCTAGTATCAACCAGAGGGTTTCACAACATCCTGAAATCTGTGTAGGTACTATATTAGTTCGAGGGAAAACGTTTCAGTAGATTTTTACTTTTGTTTGTCAACATTTCTGCGTTTTTTTTTTCTCTAATTATTGTGGTACAGATATCGTCATAAATGAAACAATTTGGAAACAGTTTTTTTCCACCTGTATTTAAAAAAAAAAAAACAATTCAATATAAATTCAACTAAATCAAAAATGTTATACTCAAAAAGAATCTAATTCTTGAGGTATTATTATTTATGGTCGAATTTCGAGCACCAGGCGGACACTAGTATTAATAATTACGCAAATAAAAAGCATTCTGTGCTATGTTTATGTATGCTGTGTTTTTGTTTTATATACATAGGTATACCTACAGTATATTGAAGGGCCGTCAACTCAATTGACCTTTGACTGAACGATCTCACCTTCTACCAGTTGTTGATTGATTACCAAAATCCGAAGACATCACAAAAATAATCTCAATTATTGCGTTATTCATAATGGTATTATATCACGAGTTATTTATTTTTATGATTAGAATACTTCATCTTAAAAATTAAAATCAAGAAAATACACAAAAAAAAATGTAAAAAAAAAGAATATGTACTAAAATTATATTCAAGCAAAAAATTTTAATACTAATAATAACATAACAATGTCTTATGACAATGAATCGAATTTACATTTACTAAACAAATCTAAAGAATCGCATCTGAAAAGCTTACTCTATGACCGTTAGTATAGGGGTGGTCGTCGAATGTTCGCCCAGAGATAGGACTCGCGACAAGATGTATTGCTGCTTACGAAAAATTTTCAAGTCTCCTTCTATCGGATTGGCCCCGAACGGAAAATAAGAGGGGACATCGCCAAATAAATGAACGCTGTAAATATCCCTATGACAATAATACAGGTCAGCAATAGATATCTTTCAGAAGATAGTAACGCATTATTAATGTTAGAAAAACACAGGAAAAAACAAGATTGATCGCTGCAAGATAAAGTAATCGACCGAACTGTGTAAGTTCCGAAGGATTCTGTCAGAATGTGATCGAGAAACGTACTATTGACGTGAATTTTGATGCAGAGTTATTGACGGACAATTATCATAAATAATGACGCAATAAACACCAACTACTTAAACAAGCTAATATCATTGCGCCTATGATATAAATCACAGATTTTTCGCGCTTAACAAAACTGAAATAATCGTTATTGACTCGAGCACGCTAGCATCGTAACTTAATCCAAAAAAAATTAGCGAAGACCATCAAATTGTCGCGAACGAGATAAGAGGAGCCAATTCAATTAAAAATCCAAATCACACATTCCAAACGAAACCGTCGTGAATTTTTCTTTCGCAATTTATGTTCGGTGCCTCCTGGAGGGTGGGGGAGAGGGGTGCGACTTCATTTCGCTCGCGTCGTTTATCTTGAGAAACATAATTCAGGGACAAAGTCTCTGTCAACTTACTCCTATTCTTTCGCCTAAGCGCGAAACGGGCCTGTTATACTTTTTCGCTAGGTCGCTTGTAAGTATATTGGGCATGTATAGCACATATATATAGCGCAGCGGAGTTAACGTAGCATCAATCGCGTTTGAGTGGCAACCGCTTGGCAGGAGAAGACCTCGTCCCCCTGTACATAGGTACTTGATGACGCACCGTGGAGAGTGAGATGAGGACTGCCAACGTGACCTGGAGTGGTGTCACTCAGAGTCAAGTGCTCAGGGTCAAGTGGAGACAGTTTGCACTCGTCGTGGCCTAACGGGATAAGACGTCCGGTGCATTCGTGTTGTGCGATGCACCGGTGTTCGAATCTCAGGCGGATACCAATTTTTCTAATGAAATACGTACTCAACAAATGTTCACAATTGACTTCCACGGTGAAGGAATAACATCGTATAATAAAAATTAAGCCCGCAAAATTAAAGTTTGCGTAATTACTGAT
This sequence comes from Bombyx mandarina, assembly GCF_003987935.1. The sequence continues at coordinate 803,958 of NW_021011489.1, read as the reverse complement.
GGTAGGACCTCTTGTGAGTCCGCGCGTTTGGGTACCACCACCCTGCCTATTTCTGCCGTGAAGCAGTAATGCGTTTCGGTTTAAAGGGTGCGGCAGCCGTTGCAGCTATACTTGAGACCTTAGAACTTATATCTCAAGATGGGTGGCGCATTTACGTTGTGGTTGTGTATGGGCTCCAGTAACCACTTAGCACCAGGTGGGCTATGAGCTCGTCAACCCATCTAAGCGAAAAAAAAGACAACTCGTGAGGGTCTTATGCACCAGCGGAGTACCCTAGGACTACAACAATAATAACTAGATATATAGCGCATAGTATAGCATATATAAAGCACAGTAATATTAAGATCGATTTCTGAGCTTGGATATGCATAGGTATATCTATATATTTTACTAATCAACTATTTACTATTTTCATTCTATAGAATTTTTAATGTGATCGAATTTAAAATATATATCGCAACGATTATTAGAAGAGAAAATTAACCTGCAAATGCAAGAACATTGTCATCATCACCATCAGCTTATAGATGTCCTTTGCTAGAGATAGGTTTCCCCCGAGGTCCTTCATAAGCAAATTAAGTTTAAAGTCAGTGAAAAGTTAACATATTATGACATCTTCAATTATCTAACAAGCTTCAGCACTACTGTGTTAATAAATAAATGAATAATTGAAGTAAATATTTGATTGGATAACTTTTAAAATTTGTTACAATACAATAAATAATTATTATTTACAAAAATATAGATTTTAAACTACCCACCTTTGACGACTTTACGACATCTTGACGATCTTAAAAAAATTAAAACATACATTCAATAAATCGTCTAGTTATTTATAAATGTAGGTTATTTCCTCTTTTAAATATTAGTATTTATTATGTAATTATCATAAGAAATAAATTATTTTAATGATCAAAACAGCTTTTTTTTCCCTCCCTAAGCTGATAGCCTTGAGAGGCTATTTCAGCGTAACCTTCACTAGTAGGTGAGCTCACGGGGCTCAAACCTGACGACGTTGCTAACACGAACCCTAGCAAGAGCCGTGCTTCGCAGAATCTACCACCGGAACGGAAACGCAACCTGCTGAGAAGACAGTAAAACTGAGAAGAAGTAATTCTCAATTATAAATTGTAGTTGATAAACTACTACACTATTAAACTTTTAGGTCACGCCAGTAATCACCAGGGTAATTAGTAAAATATTTAAAAAAAAGTACTAAATCGTTTAAGATAAGTTGACTTTTTACATATTGTAATACGTATCGCCTTTAAATAAACGCTTTTAAGTCTCAAAGAGACTAAGCGAAGAAAAGTATTCGAGCATATTTCAGTCAGTAACCGAATGTAATGGGGATATAATATTGAGTGGGACGTTATCGGTCGTCTACCAGTCTACGGATCGTAAATAACACGAATTCATTACTCCCCCACCGTGTCGATGCTAGAGAAAAATGTTTTAATACTGGCTTAACGCATGCCGCTTTGGACAGAAGAATACGGCAATATTCTTCTTACGTGAAGTGAAGTGAAGTAAGTGAAGTTATGTTTTTAAAAAATGCAGTTCCTATTTTGAATCTCGGTTAATATTTAAAGATTTGAATTACTTATGAATGGAAAGCTTTTCATTATAACGGTACAATAACCTAAGTCAGTGTCCGTAATTGTACCTAAGCTTCGACGAGTATGATGGTCATAATAGCACTTTAGTAGTCTTCTTTTTCGTCACTTTTTTAATAAATAAATAAATATCAGGACATTACGTTTTAGACAATTACTAGAGCCTAAGCCTAATCTCATATGTATTGAAATGGCGGCTGTCCAATACTTCAAACAGGAACGCATTATTGCTTCGTGGAATAGCTCAATAGCTATATCTAGCCGCATACACTCACTGAGTACCTAGAGTACTCAAATAATGATAAGATTGGTCACAGATTTCGGTGTGAATACTTTACTACGAAAATAAGGAAGATATAACATTTAATTAGTAGTAGAGTAGACTATTTTGTTGTTGTTATTATAATGAATTAATAAATATTTGCTTTGGCCATTCTTATATTATTGTTTCGCAAACTGTCAGTCATATATTACAAATCTGTTTTTACTTTGAATGTTTTTCTTTGATATAAAAAAAACGATAAAAGTATTGTTATGTGTTATATTAATATAGATAATTTTACTAACAAATATTTCGTACATTATCTATCCTGTAGTATCTTTATTAAGAAAGTATTATACTTCTTGTTTAACTAATGTTATACTTTAAATTTTAAAACCCAATAGTAGCTCGTATATTCCATTATGTTTATGTTCCGTAAAGATTGACGTTCTTTCAAAGTTCAATAGTAGATGTAGTCCTACCTCCTCGCACACGCCTCCAACTTATCCGATACGTACAAGCAATACGTCATTTGACGCAATAACGGTCAAACAATAAATATCGCTTTGCGCAGACAACACGCGCAAAGTAATATATGAAGTTAAGAATAAATAGGCAATTTAGTCCGGGACTCACGTTCGGCCGAATATTGCAGACGACGAGCGCCGAATTTCCATATCGTATCGCGATTCGTGGGGTGCGTTTATGGGGTAAAAATTAAGTCGCCGAACGCAGTTACGGGTTGATTTTCAATTGGATAGTGAACGGACGAATGTTTTTTTTTATTTTATTTGCGGAATTAAGTAGATCCGATAAGTAGATTACCGAGTTAGGGACAAATATAAATTGCCTGCTAATTCGTTAATAAAGATAAGGATACAGTTCATTTCTGCCGATATGAGACTACAACCTGGCCTATTTCTACTGCCTATCAGTTTATTTGGTCAGCAAAGTAAAATGAGGACTTTTTAATCATTTTGAACGTACATATTATATGTATGTAGGGGCACATCAGGGATGGCTGAGCGGTAGTTTCGTCATCGCTCGTATTCGATTGAACTCAGTTTAGTCAATAAAACTTTTCAATAATAATTATTGAAACTCAACACACACAACTTTCACAATGACAGGGTAAACCGACAGTTTCGTTGCACATACCGACAGACCGACTGACTGACTGTCAGAGACTCACTGCTGAGACGGACGGAATCACTGTCTGACACGAATGCCACGACTCTGTTCACGTACCGCCATTTTATACTGTGGCGTTACGGAGTATACCCTTCATTTTGTGATATTTATCAAAACAACATTTCATCATTTAAAATAATAATCAAAATCACCGTCTTAATATTACTAAAAGTCGTCATCCACGACAACTAAAAGTCGTTATCCACGACATGTATATCTTAAAAGCATTACCGATCCTAGACGTTTTAAGGGTATATTATTGCCATTGTTGGGTAATGTCACTTTACCCATAACTGTCGTAAATCAATTATCTATTCTGATTTTAAAGGTTCAGTCTGATGCTTTTTCAAAGAATTCACGCTCAACATCTATTGGACTCGAGCTTCTACAATGCAATGCATAAAAAAATTCCGTGGATAGGTTTCCGTGGTTGTTGATGTCTGTAAAATTAGAAGATTAAAAAAGTATTATTTTTTGAATTAACGATGTAAAATTGACAACAAGTTTGCAGCAGTAGCTATTTATGGAATAAAATAAAACTGGAATAAATTTAAACCGGGCTGACCACAATTTCAAGATAACAATATTCCGACAATAATAACCGCTCGACGAATAATTTACTTAGATGCTCCTGATAAAATCAATCAAATGAAATTTTGTGTGTTAGCAAATCATTATTTATTATTATATTATTATACAAGTTTAAAGGTAATCAATCTTGAACCTGTTCTTAAATATATAGCTAATAATAAACTCTAGTATTATCGAAAACACTATTCATTTAATAAATTAATGGGGTCTTCAGTAACTACGTGAGTTGTTTTTTTTAAGCTATTGCATAGCTTTTATAGCGGGCATTGAGCGCGGCGACCGAATCAAGAAATTTCGTAACGAAAATAAAACCTAATACCCCATTCCGCCTACCAAGTAGCTCGCGTTCAACACATTCACACATTGCGCTTGCGTAGTGTTTGTGAATAAGCGCGCGGCGTGCCGTCTCACTGCATGCGCATCATGAAAAGTCTGCCCATCTCTCCCCCGTGCGTTCTAGCTTATGAGTGTGAGGGGGACAGTTAATGTTTTGCTTGTTAATGCGTTAATGTTTATAAATATAGCGTGGTCTTATTTTATTATTGTTTTACTATGAAATTATTATTTTCTAATTATGATTGCAGAAGTTGATAACAAATCCTAAGCAATAGCTTTACCGCGGCAGTCCCCGAGTGTCACACGTGTTTTCTTTTTTCTATTGGGACCTCCTGGCCTTTCTTTAATTTGACTTTGAACTTTCAAAGGATCATGTTAGGCTAATATGAAGATTTCCTTAAACTTTCGTCGAATTCAGACCAGCCGTTTCGAAGTTTATAAGCAACATACATAATAATATACACATCGACTTATATATTAATTGTAGAATACTTTTACAAATAAAAGGTAAAAACTCAATTGATGTTTTTCACCATTGCAATGCGAGAGAGAATTCACAACCACACTCAAGCTTCTCGATTTGGAGACGTAAATTTGCAAAGTACAATCGTATGGAAAAAAGATCCACGGGATATAAATCCCGCGGTAATACCAGATAGAAATAACAGAATCCCGCGTTAAATCTTCTTAACTGGCGTAAAGGTGGAGCTACTGTGCTGTAAGTAAACGGAAACGATTTCAATATCATTGAATTAACGCTTTAACGTTATAACGTTGATTCACGATATTATAATATAATCTCCAGTATGTTTCTAGTAGTCTGGCTAGTATTAAAATTGTTGATTTTGTTTCATCTATGCGTTAATAAATAATTTAGACAATTGTTAGACACATCGCCTCGTTTGAAGAAAGATATGTCATAGCGCTCGGGAAACACCGTGGAAGGTAGCTCATTCCAAAGCCTGATGGTACGTAGCAAAAAAGATGTCTGGAAGCACACTGTGGATGAACGCACTAGCTCCGGGTGGTATAGATGAACTCTAATCCGGTGGCAAGCGGTGCGATGGTAAAAACGATATGATGGTATCAGATAGTATCAGTATATTGATGGTAGGTTGTAGTGTAAGCCTGCACGGGTAGATGCGTCCTGGCTATTTCTGCTGGGAAGCAGTAGTGCATACTGGTGGTTTGTTTTTAAGCTTGTACCTTAAGTTAGATAGCGGCTGTTTCAAAATGTTTATTTAATTTTTATCTGAGCAACTAGAGTTTGTATAAAAATGTTTCCGTTGTCTAATACAAAGATATGGGTAAATCACAATGTTACTTTGGTAATCAATTATTTTAAATGTGAGGACAGATGAAATCGCCTTTCCTCTGATGTTAAACGGTTGGCGGAAGGCCTTCGTTTTAAATACATTAACACGTTGTCTGTGGGACTATTTTTGAAAGACACAGCCAGTGCGTCTGAGGTATTTTCGAGGCAAATCTGCCTGGGCTTGCCTGGGCTTCTTAATATTGCGTTTGAGACCTGAAAAGCCTCTCAAAGGACCCACCCACGCTCGTAGAACGCCAAAGAACTCGGTATGACTGCCGCATCAGAGGTCAGTCGCGCATGGGGCGTTTTTAATCGCATAACGCAGTCATTGTGTTAAACGATTTTTTTTCCTTCCTATTCTGATCGCCTTGAGAGGCTATTTCAGTTTCGCCCTAACATGTAGATGAGCTCACGGGCTCAAACCGGAGTGTTACTAACACTGGCCCTAGCAAGAAAGAATCTACTACCGGATCGGAAGCGCGACCCACTGAGAAGATCCGCCAAGAAACTCAGTGGGCTGTGTCTATGGGTTAATTCGTTCGTCGAGCTCTTCGTCGCAAGCGACGGGTTCGACGAGGACGGTGATAGGGAACAATAACGCTGCAGTTTCAGTTATATTAGAATATGGCATGCAGGGCTCTTATAAGAAGAACAGGTGATTGCTGTGCAGCCAGTATGACTATAACTTTGATACTAAAACGTGTTTTCCCATAGTATACACTATCTACCACAAGCAATAAAATAAAAACATCGAATGTTCATGTAATACCTTCTACTTCTTTTTCTCCACCTTATCCCACTAGGTGGGGTCGGCACAGCTAATTTTTCTCTTCCATTCTCTTCTATCAGCCGTCATCTCAACACTCACTCCTGTTTCTCTAATATCGTCATTCACACGCTCCATCCAGGTCTTCTTTGGTCGATCTTTTCCCCCTCTACCTTGCACTACCATTTCCATACATCTACTAGTCACATGCATCTTCTCTCTACGCCTCACATGTCCATACCGCGCTAACCGTTCGCTCTGTAATACAATTTACGTTTTTTTTAAACACCCGGATTCGAGCTGAGGAATGATCGCATTATTCAATATAAGTAGACCTGTGACCCTTTTATCCACGGGTACTTCTCTAAGTACCGATAAGAACACGATGCTTCCGCTTAAGATTTGAAAGTGATACTGTCATTTGACCTGTGGCTATTAGTAAGCGACCGAAAATATTACATATTTCAAACACACAAGGCCTGTAAGTATTCAAGTACATAGACACCCCCGCACCCAAGGTACAGCCTCCCTGCGTATGAGAGCGCGAAACGAAATGTGGCTTTAAAAATTTGGAACACAATCCGGCTATTTGTCTTTCGAACGTCTCTTATAAATCAAGGAATAAAGCAGCCAACAATGCTTTATGGGCGAAAAAAAGTACCTATATAAGACGGGGGAAAGCACACAAGCGCACATACATTATGAATGTTAATGTTGCGTAAGAGATAGCTTAGTTAAGCGTTTCGTAACTTCAAGACAGGTTGTCGAAGAAAGTCAACTGTGACGTAACTGTCTTTGTTGAATACAGTAATTTTTTTTAGGTTTTTACGTTTTCACATTTTTACGCTAGACTCGCAGAGCCCAATTTATAAATTTTTCGTAACTTATTTAAACAAATTTATTTCAAACTAGCTGACCCGGCAGACTTCGTAGTGCTTCAATCGATAAATAAAAGACCTAAACTTTTGAATAAAATAGACTTAAAACAAACAAAAGGAATCCGTCCGACGGGGTACACATCAAAGGAAAAACAAAATTGTTATATTTATTTAATTCCGACAATTTTTTTCATATTTAGCTACCTTTTAAACCTTCTCTGGACTTTCACAAATAATTCAAGACCAAAATTAGTCAAATTGGTCCAGCCGTTCTCGAGTTTTAGCGAGACTAACAAACAGCAATTCATTTTTATATAAATATATAGATTAACCTATTTACAATTTTCGTAATTATTATTAATATTAAATTTATGATAAAAACGACTGTTTGGCGGCAATTTTAATATCATGCACCGTTATTTAACCAGAGTCACATACGTCCGCACTACGCGACGCATTCACAAAATTATTGCCTTGTAACCCACTATATCACTTTAAATTTACGACAACCTGTATATGATAGATTTTCAATCCGGCCTCCGTAATATACGGCGAAAAACGTTTCGCTGTCAAAATAGAGAAATAAATAAACCAGTGACAACCAATTAATAACTCGTAAAGTGTCAGTGTTGAGGACAATAAAAAACTTTGGCGGGGATAAAAAGGGGCAGAAAAAGGCGCTCACAATGGACAAAATGAGGAGAGAAACGCCTGTAAAAAGCGATCCGATATCGTCCATAAATTTGGTTGGATTCAAAACAAATCGCCCTTATTCATTACACGTATGACTTATGACCAATATTTTATGCACTTATCAGAACACAAAGCGAATAGAAACTATTCGAAATACATAAAAACAACTCGGAGACGTCAAAGAAACGCTCTCGCTTCATTAGTCACGTGTCGTTTCGAAAATGAATGGTTCATGCACAAAAAAACTGTTAATCGTTGGTTCGTAAATTGATTGCTATCTTTAATAATAGCGCATGAGAGTTGTATGTATGAAAATACGTGAATAATATTTTTTTTAATTTATGTATGGACGATTGGCCAAATTTAAAACGAATTCTGCAATTTTTCTCGGCTATTACTCGAAATCTCAAATGGTGTGGATAATCTGTTTGTATGTATATAGGTTTCAAACAAAATTTCAAACAATAAACCATTTAGTTACATGCAATTTGTTCAAATAGTATACGGTAGTGATTATGTTACATTTCATAATAAAGAAATTGCTTCACTTGAGGAAAAACAACATAAAGATGAAGAATGAAAATTAGATAAAATAAGAATAAAAAAAAATCAGGTTATTAACTTTTTCAGCTAATTTAAAGCAATAAGATGATTTCGAATTCAGAATGAATGTTCTTTAAAGTTTAATTTTAAAATATAGTACACATAAATCATGCAAAACGAATAAAATGTGAGAACTTCAGCATTTATTACTTACTATATATGAAACTTATACGACAATCCCTTCGTGAGGCGTCGAATCATTCTGGCACTCTGAACCAAACAAATAATAAAACAAATGTGATCAAAGATGTACAAAAACCGATGTTAAAAACATTAAAAAGGAACCCAAAATGATAAATTCCGAGCTGTTTTTGAAAGAGTTTATTTATGTCATGACAATGTACTGTGGCCTTAAAGTTTATCAGATTTCGTTTGGTCATGCATTCAAAGTGCATGCTTGGATTTGATTTGACATCAGGACCATGTACTTCTGTTTTTTTTTTCTTTTTTTCTGTACTTTTTTGACACAAATTTATTTAAAATATTTCTTAAGTATGTGTTTTTTATTTTATTGCTTAGATGGGTGGACGAGCTCACAGCCCACCTGGTTACTGGAGACCATAGACATCTACAACGTAAATGCGCCACCCACCTTGAGATATAAGTTCTAAGATCTCAGTATAGTTACAACGGCTGCCCTACCCTTCAGAGCGAAACACATTACTGCTTCACGGCAGAAATAGGCAAGGCGGTGGTACCTACCCGCGCGGACTCACAAGAGGTCCTACCACCGGTAGAATCTACAAGTAGAATAGAATCCGGTAGTATCTGCGTTTTATATTTGTATCTTAAACTAGGATAGAATTTCTACGATCCAATATTCTTGTCGGGCAGATAAGCAGCCACGTTTTCAAACCTAGGCAACTTTAAATTAGACAAGAAGAATTATTCTCCAATCTCTTTTATCCCGACCACAAATCACGTGGCTTCTTTGGAAGTAATTGAAAATACATTACGCAACCAAATTAAAGTGGAAAGTGGAACAAGTTAGCGGGGCGGCGGCAGGTGGAGCGACATCTCCCTAACCGTGGAATGTTTTGGCATAAAATATCGCTTCAATTATTTACGTGAAAGATTTATGGCACTTAGAAAAGTGCGCCGAGAAAAAAAAAACTGGGAGCGACGTGTGCACGAAAAGTGTTTTTCTTTGGAAACTTATAATGGGTATGAGTGTAGGGAAAGTTTTTTTTTTCGAATCTCTTTCCTATGGTAATTTGTTTTGGCCGCGTTTATAAAGATATTAGTTCTTCTTTATTAGCCGGCGAAGTTATCGAATTATTTATAAGACGCTTTCTTGTTTCCTGTTCTCATATAACATTCGTTACATGAAGTATCGACGGAAACGAATTACGATTCGGTTGGGCGGAAATATTTCTCATAAGAAACATACTTCCTGATTATATATGAATAGTCTAGATGCAGATTAGGGACGACGAGCCGCTGTTACGTGATATGAGGTCGTCAGCTCCAAAGTGACCTAACCGACAAATGTTCATATTCGTGCTTAGATAATGCAATTTATTTAAAACTTAATCAATTTTTATGCAAAACCGGCCTATCCCTAGTTTGACCCATAGATAACAGATGGCTTTGCAAAAACTTATTTCGGCGCGTATTGTTTTTGCCAACGAAGCAGTGTAAAAGTAAATTCGAATTTTCCATATTAACTATGATAAACTTAGGCTACTTTTGCGCTGACGGCCTCATATATAAATTAGAATATCACCTAATTAAAGCGAACCCAGGTGAGTTTCCCACTCGATGTTATGTTTAACTAAACACGGAGACTATGAACTCGCAAACAATCTTAATAAGTATATCTAATATCACAAGTCACATGAAACGTTCCACGCATGTTTATTTTTCATTTACGAGCGAAGCACCGAGCAAACAACCGTGTAAGTTATTACGTGTTGCGATATGAACAGATATTTTTATGGTAATGTATCGAGTTGGTTTTTTTGCGATATTACGCATGTTTAAGTGCTTGTTTAGTGTATGTCGTGGAAATTAATGTTTTTGTATTAAACAGTTTTTGGGATGGTAGTACCTACTGAAATTGTATATTACAAGTAAAGGCTTTTAAATCTCTATTGACATATTAATGTAATGCATGCTGTGATTGCCTCTAATTAGAGTTGCAGTTATTAATTGCTCTATACATGTCAATGTTATTTTATGCCTTACTGTAAACCCTGTCGGTAATCCTTAAATAAAAAAAATTGCGGGATTGTTTCTTTGTTGTATTTTAACAGAGCAGAAGGTATCAACTACCTGAAGCTGTTTAAAAAGTTTGAACTCTAGGACAGACAGTGTGACAATCACATTCAAACAAAAAATAATCAGAAAAAAAAACACATAATAACTCCAGGACATTTCTGCTTTATGTCTGCGTGATAATCTACAGTAAAAAATTAATTGAATCCGGTCCGCGCAGGTGGGACACCTTATTGTGCCTTGAAGTAGCACATTTTCGCCACGAATTTCATCTATTCACTTAAGGACATATCTTTTTAACGTTCCATAAGGAAAGTGCTTACTGTTTCAACGTTTTATGGCCGTCACAATCTTTTGTCTGCTTAATAGAATGTCAGGAAATAGAATAGCGGCGCATTTGTGAGTTTTATATTTGTTAAAAAGTTTAATTAGTACAATTTGTTTAATTGCAACATATAATTTCGTGTCCTTTGATGCAATCAAGGGTGATACGTAATTTTGGCTAAAATAAAGAAGAATAAATAAATAAAAAATTTAAAAAAATTATGTTTAACAACCATTCTGAGTGAAATATCTGGCAAGTATAAGATAGAAATCGCAAGGTGATTGAGAGTCGGTTGGCATCATGACGTTCGAAAACTGTTCAGACTTACCCTATACAAGCACTGACTAGACTAGGACTGAAAGCTAGGACGATCTAATTCTAGAAATGGAATGGTACTCAAACAGGAATCTAACTCATCTCTTTGTTTCTATATACGAAACGTCGTACTTGCATTTTTTTTTTGTTTTATAATCATAAGAAACAGTAATGCAAATATCACACAAACTACATAATACACCAGTAATTCGCATTCAATGCGTTGAGCTTCAGGAAGACGACTCTTTCGCCCTTAATTTTGCTATAGAGACGAACATACCGCGATACTCATCTCAACCATTATTCGACAATAATATTTAATAGGTACACGATAATTAATTAAAAAATTACAACCTAAGTGTTTCACATAAATTAATATCGTTTACATTTTTGCTCATTACGTGCAACGATCTTGCTCCAGTACAAATATATGATAAGCATCGGGCGTACTTTAAAGTGGGCGTTAAATTATACGAGAGAGGTAACAACAAAAAACTGTGTGTTCCCAGCTTTAATATAATTTGTTAATGATAAATAAACTCATAAATCGGACTGTGAGCGCGCTCGCGAATTTGTTTACAGCAGATTCGCATTTAAGATATCGTTGCCGCATTGTCGCTAATCCCCTAACAACTTTGAATGGGAAAAATTTAAATCCGACAACGTTCTACGGGCACGTAATGAAGAAAAATAAGAATTCACGTTTTGTTTATGAGCGCGGGTAGTTCGAATGCATGTGTAGGTACTTCTGTTAGCACATAGTTGTATTAATTGTCGTCTCTGTAGTTTTTAATCTTCGGTAAAAAACTCTGTCGCTTTTTATCTTGTTATTCGTTGTAGTTTGTTTCTTTTTCGTAAAATGTCAACTCAGAAGTTTAATTGTTATGTAGAATTAATTTAATAGGGCATTTGATTAATATAAAGACTAAATTAAAAAATATATATATTTAAAATGGGTTTCTTGTAATAGCACATCCACGCTGTGGCCTTAACGTCCCCGTAACGGGAATTTTGTAACTCATACACATTTCAAATTAGGGATTCCTTTAAGACGAATTACGGATGGCGAGCATCCTCAGCGCCCTTAAGGCATTATGCTGAAGCACGTACCCGAATGTTTTCACGCACCACCCCTCATCTCGAGTCCAACCCCCAGATATAATATATCCAGCAAACTTAACATATATTTGTACCGTAAATCCTTTTAATGTATAGCTCCACAGTTGTTGGTTTATTTAAAATTTCAAAGGCAAATCTGTATTTACCAAATGGTCCTTGAGTTATAAAATTATAAAAAGGTATTAATCTATTATGCTGGATGCAGGCAGCGCAGGACCGTTCTTTGTGGCGAGGCTTGGGGGAGGCCTATGTCCAGCAGTGGACGTCCATGGGCTGATAGAATAGAATAGAATAGAATAGAAATTAATATATTTAAAATAATAACTCAATAGACATCTTTTGTCATTTTAGGATTATTTTTGTTTAATTAGAACCGGTATAGAAAATAGACTGTTGCAATTTAAACTCGTAATAAATAATAGTTTAAAAAACAAACAAAATACGCTTTTATAGAAAATCCAACTAAAAATAGTTATAAGCTAAAATATAGTTAAAATAAAAAAACAATTTTTTTTTAATAAATTTGAATTAAAAATAGTATTAGAAAAATGAGTTTATTGTAAAAAAAGCGTGGGGTACTTTTCAGGATACCTATTATCAAAATAGCCCTTCCACTCACATCTGTTCATAAAATATTTATAACTACTGATACCATGCACCCCACGCTTTTTTAGTTGGATTTTCTATAAAAGCGTATTTTGTAAGTTATTTTAAACAATTTTTTACTTTTAATTTTTTTGTTGAAATTCAATTTTTTCCATATATTTTTTTGAAATTGAATTATCATCGGTCCTTAATAAGTATACCAAATTTCGAGTTAATCCGACGTTTTGAAGGGGCTCCAAAAAGATGTGGGATGGTATGGCGAAATTTTGTGGATATTTAGTTTAACAACAAAATCTTTTATTCTTTTTAAATAAATACTACATAAATACATATTCGTAACATCGTTACGTCAATCTTATATCTGTCATTTATATTTTCTTTTAAAATAAAACGAGTGTGCCAGTTTGAATTAACCAAAAAGTACCGATATCTCGTCAAAATCATGTTCAAAGATTCCGTTACATACTAACGTACATACGTCTGAAGCTAATAAAAGCGTATTAATAAAGAAAACTCTCTGAAGACAATTTTCAACTACAATTTATAAAGAAGAAAAGATCTACAGCTCGTCGTTGAGAAGACACATCGCAGACTATCCGTAATGCGAAAATGGCCAGGCTTTACTCGTATTTGACATTGCGGATAAATTGATATTTATAATTCGAAGGGCCAAGGATACGTTTAAAGGGATTCCCTTTATTGCTGTATCGGCCCGGTTCCTGTCTTGCCCCAGGTTATTATGAAATATACGGAGTTAACTTGAAAACGTCGAAGGTATATTTATTGGGAGAACGGAGGAATTATCGGTGGAGTCGGATGTGAGGGAAGCCATTATTATCCTTTTATTGGTATAATATTTAATTTTGGACCTTTAGCTAGTCCTCGATGGCAGTAGTTACATATAAATTGGGAAATTATTTACGTGAAGAAAAGCTTCTAGAAAAAAATCTATGCTTAAGGCTTCATTATTATAATATTATTTACATTAAAACGTGTTGTTCTAAATGAATTGCTTATTTTCAAAATTAACCACTGAAACGTATTACTTAATATATATGTACATACGTATTTATATTTACTAAATATCTTATATCTTATACCTTTAAACGAGCAATTCTTGTATATATATAATCTGAATCTCGGAAACGGCTCCAACGATTTTCATAAAATTTAGTATACAGGGGATTTCGGGGGCGATAAATCGATCTAGCTACGATTTATTTTCAGAAAATGTTGTTTTATTCGTGTTTTCAATAATCGACTCTTCCCGACATCCTTTGGCGAATAATAATACTATTTTTCTTAATTGAGAGCAGCTAACCGCTTTAAAGACACAACAACATGGCGTTATCAAAAAAAAACCTAGCAAGACTCGGTCATCATCTAGTGCATCTTAATACAAAACTCAAATTTATTGCCGATGAACTGTAACTACTCCTCCTTACATTGTATACTGTACATATATAATTATAATAAACCAAGCTGTGTTTTAAATACATATTATGTATATAGTATGTATAAAATGTACGTACTATATTTTCTTGCTTGTTTTGTTTTTGATAATGTTTTGATTTTTACGTTTTCTTGATGAATACGGAAGAAAACTGTAATCAAAATTGTTTTATTGATAACAATCTCGACAAAACCAAAATAATAAAAAATCGGCTGAAAACCACCAGAGAAAAAAAGCACTAAGCATTTTTGTTTTTTCCTTTATTTGATTTTCACGGAGAAAATACACGAAGGTAGCCGAGAAGGTGAGAACATAATTGAATATGTTGTACAAGCTAACCAACAAAATTGAAGAGGTCCAAAAGCTTTCTTAGAATTGGTCAGAAAAATCTTGACACTATTTAACATTACTAGGTATCGTTCACCTTCGCAAAAAATTTTATTTTGAAGCATTAATTATTTTTAGTTTGAAGGGTAGAGCTCACATGTCAAGGCACTGGCGGCATTCACGTTGTGATATCTGTGAGAACCAGCTGATTTTAAAGACAACACGCATTGCAGACATTCTGATGGCTGAAACCGGAAGTTCTAGGAAGAGTCTCAGAAAAGAAGACAATTCAAGAGGAAAATTAAACCTTCAGTAATGCAACAGTGTCATGGTATGTATGTCTATATTTATTATTTCTTGATGACTAGTTCTCTGAATCGGTTTTGAACAGAACTAGTACTAGTAAAACACTTATTAGAGGTTTGTCATTACACAGATAAAAACAAAGTAATTTTAGTCGTCCGTTGCTACGAAAACTGTATTCGAAACATCAAAAATATAATAATATAATGATTACAGTAAACGCGACATGAAGCCGAAAAGTAGTTCTAATTAAATTTTTTTTTCTAAATTTATATTTCCCCGGAACTATTATAATATGAATACATTAGTCACAATTCCAAAACACTACATTGTTTTACTTCACTTTTGGCGGAATGTGCGCGACCGAAGCCACGTATAAATTATTGTGATCGGCTGCAAGTTTCAGGACGGGTCAGAGGTGTTCCGCGGGGCGGGGGGCGACCGGCAATTATCGGGAACATTGATGTATTACAATACTGGATACTTTACGGATGATTAAACACATTTTTAATATAGTCATGTACTGATTTTTTTTTAAATTTAAGTACTTTTTTCGAGAGAGTACTATCAACACTAGGCGTTTATCTACTTTTTTTCATATACCGTTTTGCTTCACATATTGAACATTTTACTATTTTACGAGTGAAACAAAGCCACACTCAACTGAAATTATCATTAAATAGTATATGAAATATAAATATTTGTTCAAGCCACACGCGAACCACCTGTCATTACTTGATGGCACCACGAGTATGATCGAAAGATCTTGCTCCTAAGTGGCAGCGTTAACTGGACAAAGTTCCATTGCAGTTCTGAAACATTAATTTGTATTAACATTATTGATATTTCATTTATGTTATGTTGATATGTGACTACCCAAAATATTCAATGAATGAAGTGTACCACAATAAGTTTGCACGCTACCGAATGCCCGTGGGTTGCTGTGAAACCTCCTCCAGTTTTATTTTCTTTATATCTCGAATAGAACTTAAAATTAATATTTTTATAATAAGGAACTTCGTTCCTATCCGGTGTCCCACGACACCACACGCCTTTTTTTTCATACCTATTCGCTGGTAGCTTAACAGTATATTCCACCTACGCATGGACGGCTCAACCCGCGCCTTCACTTACATACATGAACTTGCTGCTATAGTTGTATTAACTGTTGCCCCACCGCTCAAACTGGAAGTCATGATTTCTTAAACAAATAGGCACACTGATCATCGATCCACGAAATATCTTAAACAATCATAGCTCAAATCATTTATTATATTATTATTATTGCTTAGATAGGTAGACGAACTCTCGGCTTATCTGATGTAAAGTGGTTACGGAAGCGCATAAAACAAAATAAATAAATAAATAAATAACAACGTAAATGTCGCATCTTGAGACATGAGTTCTAAATCTCTGTTTTATAGTACAACGGCTGCTCACCTTTTAAATCGAAACGCATTATTACTTCACTGCTGAAATAAACAGGGTTGTAATAACTACCCATGCGAGTTTGCAAGACAGCTTACCACCAGTAATTATGCAAATCAAATTTTTTTGCGGGTTCAAGTTTTATAACACGGTTTTATGCCTTCATCGTGGATGTCATTCGCGAATACTGAAATATGTTAAATGACAATTATTATTATCTATCAGTTAATCAAAAATTCATTCTAAACTTAATACTAAAATTAGAAGCTAAGTCAGTTCTAGTGGATGGTGAATAAATCGTTGTACGGTAGCGTCACCCGCAGTAGATAAAGTAAAGGCCCGGGGCCACGTCACCCAGCGTGATTTATGCACCAACCCTTAACCAAGATTACGATGACCGCCATCCACTTGCTTAGCTTTGTTCTCTTACATGTGATACGTATAATTAAGCAATAACTTAAGCGCCGTATGGCGCTTTTAATGGATTGCTTTTGAATGAGTCTTACTGTTAACTTAAAGGCCTTGTAATGAACGCCTACGACATCCCGATATTATCTTTTATGTAGTAATTTCTTTTTCGATTAGTAAAAAAAAAATCGTCGATAAATATGAAGCATTTATCTTCTAATGGATTAACATATTATTTGTAAAACAAATACCTAATCCCGGTTTGAAGGGTGGGGGCCGTTGTAATTATACCTGAGACCTTAGAACTTATATCTCAAGGTGGGTGGCGCATTTACGTTGTAGACGTCTATGGGCTCCAGTAACCACTTAACACCAGGTGGGCTGTGAGCTCGTCCACCCATCTAAGTAATAAAAATAAAAAAGACCTAACACGAGTTTCACGATTAAGAGTAATTACTGAGAAATGATGTAGTGTACAAAATGAAGTCCGTAAAGTTTTCATTCTCGTAAGTATGCGAGTATTCATTTGATATTTCTACCAGGAAGCAGTCATGCGTTCCAGATTAAAAGATGGGACAACCGTTAAACACTTTAGTTTCAAATCGTCGTACCCTAAAAAATAATACAAACGATGTATAACTCAAACGATGCAATCATCCCAGTGTTCAATTAGCGCAAGTAGGTACCAATTTTTGAATATAGGTGTATTTAGCACGTCTTGCTTTCTGGCCGTGAGCTTTTTTATTCATCAAGGCAATGAAAAATAACATGAGATTTCGACATCCTATCTCAAGGTGAGTGGCAACATTAACTTCGTGATATCTAGGGACTAAGATAATCGCTTAACGTCAAATCCCATGTCTAGAGCCAAAAGGAAAAATGTATCTATTTAAAAGGTCGTTGTGGCCTAAAGGATAAGTTGTCCGGTGCATTCGTGTGTAGCGATGTACCGGTGTTCGAATCCCGCACGCAAGTACTAATTTTTCTAGTGAAATACATACTTAACAAACATTCACTTCCACGGTGAAGGAATAACAATATCGTGTAATAAAAATGAAACCCGCAAATTTATAAATTGCGTAATTACCTATTGGTGGTAAGACCTCTTGTGAGTCCGCACTGGTAGGTACCACCACCCTGCCTATTTCTGCCGTGAAGTAGTAATGCGTTTCGGTTTTAAGGGTGGGGCAGCCGTTGTGACTATACTGAGACCTTAGAACTTATATCTCCAGGTAGGTGACGGCATTTACGTTGTAGATGTTTACGAGCTTCGGTAACAGCTTAATGCCAGGTAGACCGTGAACTCGTCCACAAACCTTTTTTTTTTTTTTTTTTTTTTTTTTTTTTTTTTTTTTTTTTTTTTTTTTTTTTTTGTTTTTTTTTTTTTTTTTTTTTTTTTTATTTTTTTTTTTTTTTTTTTTTTTTTTTTTTTTAATTGTTTTTTTATGATTTTAAGACCATGAACAAAAAATGATTATTATTTAAAATTATGCGAAACGT